>JAVQMG010000122.1:16005000-16362500 GCA_032878915.1 Castanopsis chinensis
TCAGTTTGACTCAGGCATTTTGTCGAACACTTTGAGGGTAATGGGGTTCGCCTTTCATCTCATGCAATGAAAGTCTGTCAAAGAGGGTACTGATTTCCACTCTTTATTTAAGAAACATATCTTGGAAAAAAAAAAAAAAAAAACAGAACAGAGAGAGGATCTAAAAATTACTTCAAGACTAGATATCATATAGATTGAGATCGACCTGGTGAGGCCAGCGATTTGGGGTTGTTCTGCGTCTGGGTCCTGACTCCTGATGGTTTCAGCTTGAGGTTTTTTTATTTATTTTTTAATCAGATGGCTAGTGGCTTTCTAGTTCCTACTTCCTCAGTTCCTCTGGTATCAATTGGTCTCTTCTCGGTTTAATAAAAATATTATATGAAAAATTAAAATATATATTTTAATAATATAATTAGAATTGAGAAATACCAATATAAAAAAATTAGAAATAAGATATATTGTAAAAACAAAATAACAAAATTACACAGTGTGGGGAGATTGTTTTAGATTATTATAAACTAAATGATGAAACTATTGTTAAATTTTTTGAATTTTTTTTTATAATTAAGTTCTATTTTTTTTTTTGATAAACGACCTTCAAAACTTTATTTCATCCTTGAAATAAATCAACTCTAACGAATATGTCAATATCTGATGGAAACATTCAGATCCTAAAATCATAATACATACGGAGTATTTGTTTTACTAGCAAATGCATGAGCAACATTATTTCCTTGATAGACGATCACAAGAAAAACAAATACTCTTACACTCTGTTTGTTTCGATGTAAAATATTTTCAGAAAAATATTTTCAATTTTACGGTGTTTGTTTTGCAGTAAAATATTTAGTCAAAGGTAAAATACTTTCAATCAACTAAATCAAATTAAGCAAATTTATATAAAATATTTTACACTTAAAATTTTGTTAAAATATTTAACATTTGCTTACTCCCTCACACCCCGATACTCATCATCCTACAGCACTCCTACAGTCACTTGAAGCTCAAACTCTCCCAAATCAAATTTCACTCCAAAAACCCAGCCACCTCTGGTCCCCTCTCCCACCAATTACCGGCTCCAAGATTTGAGGCACCATCGGCCAACTCCAGCTTCCGTTGGCGCCTCCCATCATCGGATTTGTCTCCCTTCTCTCATACCCATCTTGCAGAGAAAAAGAAAGTCACGAGGAGGGCTTCTTGGTGGGGAGCTGTGTTGCCAGTGGTGGTCAAGGAAGCTTTCTGGCATGATTTGGATAGTCGCGATCAAAGGAAGGTGTTACGGTGGATAGTGGCGACCAAGGAAGACTTCGTGGGTTTTTGATTTGTTTGAAATGTAGATTGTAGTTCCGTTTCATGGGTAGATCAAAAGAAGGTGCTAAGGTGCTACAGTCGTGTTCTACCATCAACATTTGGAAGGTGCTACGGTGGCGAGCAAAGACGAAACAAAACTGTGATCTGAATTGGTTTTTATTTCATGGGTTCTTTTTGGCTATCTTTTGGGTGGTTATGGAGTTGTTTGGTCGAATTTGTGGCTTAATTCTCATATGTTGTGGATTGTTGGTGGTTTGTGCTCATATTTGTGGTTTAATGGTCAAATTTTTAGGTGATAGTTGTCTTTTTCCTCTCTTCCAAATCTGGTTTTTGGAATGCTATAATGGTTTATGCTTATTTTGGGATGGCTGTTGGTGGTTTTTGCTCATTTAAGGTGGCTGTTGGTAGTTTGCATTTTCATGCATTTTGTTGATCCAAACACTTGAAAATATTTAGGCTGCGTTTGGTTAGGTGTAAAATATTTTTTGGGTGTAAAATAATTTCAGGTAAAGATATTTTCGAGAAAGGAAAATATTTTTAAGTGTTTAGTGGCATTTTAAAAAATACTTTGGAAAATATTTTCAAGTGTTTGGTAACATTCTGAAAATGTAAATTTTCTACTGATTCTCACATTTTCTCAACCATTTTCTCACATTCCAAACAAATTTTATCAGAGAAAATTGCAATCCATCAACTTTTAAACAAACAAAAATCAAAACAAGCAAACCATTCGGTCAAATTGTCAAACTGAGAAAAAGAGGTGCGACAGGGAGGAGGATGGTGAGACAAGGAGGCGAGACAGGGAGGTGAGACAGGGAGGCGAGATCACGCGTCAATCTCACTCGGCGCGATGTCGATGGCGCGATCTTGACGATCTCCCTCTATCTCACTCTCTCTTCGTGCTCTCCTCTCTCTTTCTCTCTCTCCCTTCGTGCTCTCTCTCTTTCACCCGGAAAATGTGATTTGAAGGTAAAATCACAACTGAAAATATTTTACACCTTCCTAAGCTTATTTTACAGTCAAACTGAAAATATTTTTAGTTTGACCAAATTTTCCGGACCAACCAAACACTCTATTTTACGGAAAAGTATTTTCAAAATTGATTTGAAGTCAAAACAAACACACCCTTACTGTCAAATATTTTACAGTAAACTTTTTTACATGTCAAATATTTTACATTTAAAAATATTTTACATCGAAATAAACAGAGCATTAATTTGATTTGCCTTGAACAACAATATTGCACCTTAACTTGTAATTATAGTAGTTTTAATATATATATATATATATATATATTTAGAAATAAAGTTTCACTAAAAGTAAACTATATTAATAATTTAAAGCAAAAATATCTTTCGGTCTTTTTACTAGTTTTTGATAATTTGATCATTTCAATTTTCAACAACATGGAAAGGAAATTAGTAATATAAACCTCTCTGTTGAAAACACCAAAAGGCTTCTAAGTCTTAGAACCTTTGGTCTCTCTTAATTTTTTTTTTTTTTTTTTTTGAGAAAGAGTTTTAACCTATGGCGTCCGCATCTGATAATAGCTTCTTATCATCAGACCAAGACACCAATCAGTTTTTAGTTTCTCTTAATTTAGGTTTGCAGTCATTTTGGACTCTCATATTCTTAAATTGTCAATTTACATCATCCAATTTAAGAGCACATCTAAGAGCATTCTTATCAAGGGAGTCAAAATTTTTAGCATTTAACATCTTAAAACACTACTTTATCTATTTTAATATCTCACTTTACAATATACCAAAAGGTTTTTTTTTTTTTTTTTAAAGACTTTATTTAAATATTTTTATTTTTATTTTCTCACTATGTTTCTTTCTCTCTCTTCTTATCTGTCTTTCCCTTTCCTTGAAGAAACCCACCACTTTCTTCTCTATCCAAGAAAATAGCCATAGCCACACCCACGGCTTCCCATTGCCAACCACCAACACTAAAAGTAAAAAATAAAAAAAAACCTACCATCCAGTAGCCACCACAATTACAACAACTGCCACTACCACCACCTCCCACAACCATAATCCCCAAGCACCAAAATCACAAACCCAAACCCGCAGTCTCATCACCACCAACAAGCAAAAAAAGAAAAATAACCCACCAAAATTGCAGATCCAAACCCACAACCTCATCACCACCAACAATCAGAAAAAGAAAAAAAAAAAAGGCAAGAAAAAAAAAAGAAGGAGAAGAAAGGGAGAAAGATGGAGTGGGCTGTGAATCGACATCCATTTTTGCTTTCTTGTTATTCTTCCACTACCAAAACCCAATGATCAATGAGATTAAGACTGGGTCAGTTGAAACCCCTCCAACCTTGCTTCACCGAAAGGAGTCTTTTTCTTTGCAAAAATGGTCACCACCGGCAGGATACTTGGAAGCTGGATACAAGGGAGAGAGATAGTGAGTGTCTATTTCTTCCAAAAATGGTCACCTCTTGTGCATTGCCACTCACACAGTGGAGAAAAGAAGAGGCCAGCTGGAGTGACAAAAATGGGAGTGATAGAAATGTTGAAGACTGAATAGAAAAAGAAAAAGAAAGAAGAGTGATAGAGATATGGTGAAAGAAAGAGGAAAATAAAGAAAGAGAAATATTATTTTAAAGGAAAGGAAAGAGAATGATATAAAATATCATTATTAGTGAGTGTCTTTTTCTTCCAAAAATGGTCACCACTTGTGCACTGCCACTCACATAGTGGAGAAAAGAAGAGGTCAGCTGGAGTGACAAAAATGGGAGTGATAGAAATGTTGAAGACTAAAAGAAGAAAGTTTCTCTACAATTTGAATTGGGGGAAGTCTCTCCAAACTGTGACGTGTAATTATCAGAGAGTGACACCTGTCCCATCCCATTAAGACTCAAATTCAGGAGATAATTGCTGTTAACTCAAACGTTAGCCACTCTCCCGTTCAAATTTTTCGCCTTTCAAAGCAACCAAATAGACCACACAATAGCCATTCTGTGATTCATCTGACAGACTCAAAGCTTATTAAAAAAAAATTCCAGTAGAGAACTAATAGGGCAAAGAGAACTCCAAACAAAACAAAAATTCAATACATCAAAATTCAGAAAATTGTTAATGTATAAAAATCAGCAAAAACATTTTCGATTTTGAGGAGTCAAACTAAAGAAGAAGAATAAATTAGTGCACTTTGTTTTTGAAAAGATTGTTGTTTTTGTTATTTTTTGTGGTTTTAGAAATGGAGGCTTTGGGTGGAGGCCTTGGTGCGCTCTAGAACTCAAACCGCCCCTTCAAAAAAAGACCCAAAAAACCTGATTCCAAATCAAAATCCTCCGATTCCACAGCTACAACTGGCAGAACCGGTTACCAGTTTCCATTGAAGCAAGCTCGCTCATTCTCGTCGGTGACACCATCGCTCAGCTCAGGGAGCGGTGGACTAGCGAGAGCCTTTGAACTCTGATTCCAATGCTCTCACTAAAGTCAGTGGAAACTCAAAGCTACTCATTTTTCTTTGTTTCCCCCCCCCCCCCCTTTTTTTTGTTATGCTATATTTGGTTGCTGAGAAAATGAGAGGAAAAGAAAGTGTGAAGTTTGAAACTTTTGAGAGTTATGTGTTTGTTGTCCTCTGTTTGGGTGACAATGGAAGTGTTTATCTGAAAGTAGAAATAATTAACAATTTTCTGAATTCTGATGTATTGAATTTTTGTTTTATTTGGAGTTCTCTTGCCCTTTTGGTTCTTTGTTGGAATTTTTGTTTAATAAGCTTTTAAGTCTGCCAGATGAACCACAAAATGGCTATTGTGTGGTCTGTTTGGTTGCTTGAAAAGGCAAAATTTTTGAACAGGAAAGTGGCTAACGTTTGAGTTAACAGCAGTTATCCCTTGAATTTGAGTCTTAGTGGGATGGGACAGGTGTCACTCTTTGATAATGACATGTCACAATTGGGAGAGACTTCCTCTAATTTAGATTGCAGAGAAACTTTCTCCGCCTAAGAAAGTGGAAAAGAAAGAAAGAGAAATATTATTTTAAAGGAAAGGAGAGAATGATATAAAATATTATTATTAGTTATAACTTTAAAAGCTACGGTAGAGTGTCTAAGATGAGAAATTATTATGGTGGGCCATGTTACATGTCTATTATTCTATTAGTCAGTTTCTGTTTAAAAAAAAAAAAAAAAAATTAACTCAGCAATTTTAAATAGATGGAAGTCTTTTTGTGGAATGGTGGATCATGTTAAACATGACACTCTACTGTAACTTGGGTGCTAAAAATTATAACAATAGCATCATTGATGAGGCCTTATTTTATGGTGCGAGTGATTAAAAAATAACTTTTTTAGCATTTCATAGCTTTGCTGTGAATGCTCTTATAAATCAAGGATCACGTTAATGGGTATCCTTAGGACAATTCTTAATAAATCATATCAAGAAAGCTTTTGTATCAATTTTTATGAAAAATATAAAAAATTATCAATAAAATTAATTATTTTATCATTTTTTCATAAAATATTTCTAAAAATAATTGTTAAACCAATACCCTTATGGAATTCTTTAACATCTCTCATAAATTAATAATATACCCTTTCCATCCATTTTTGTTTAAAATTTTCCGCTAACTTCACCAATTATATTACCATAAACAAAATTACAAAAGCAAAAAATTTAATGGACTAGGAAAGCATAATAAATTGTATTAACGGGAATTTGGACGAATGTTTAATCTTTAATATGCTTCCTAGTTCATACTGGGAAGGCCCTAAATGATTCGGAAACTATTTTTCTGTTGTTGTTAAGAATGATTTGGAAACTTAATTCAGGTGCAAATCTTTTTTTATATATATATATTTTTTTTTTATCAGAAGTGCAAAACGTAAGTTAGAAAAGTCAGCCATACATTTATGACGTGGGTGAATATTTTGCGAGAAAAAGTAACTATTTTTTTCTCTCAGTTTTCTGTTTTTGTGAACAATTTTCTATTTTCAAACTCAAAATAATTTGTTTGGTAACCTAAAACAAGTAGAAAACAAAAATAGTTTTCAATTCTCAAAATACAAAGGAAATTGAAAATAGGCTATTATCTATTTTCTATTCCCAATTCTTAAAAGACACGGAGAAAACAATCTGGAAATCACAATTAATGAACCTATGTCCTAGTTCACACCCCACTGGCAACAAAACACGAAATTTCAACAATTTTTTCCCTCTTTTTCTCTCTCACGTGATGGGCTGTTTCTCTGCACTCTACTACGTGGAACTTGACGATCTTAAAGAAAATGACCACCTTCCTGGTGGCATCAATAGGTTTCAAGAGGCTTCAATTTATTGCTGGTGGTATCAATAGGTTTCAAAGGGCTTCAATTTAATGATGGTGGCATCAAATTGTAAACTTGTTTGCCTTCTTGTTCCAAAATAATTGCTACTTATATATTTGCCTTGCCAGTATTTGCATTGATGCCTGATGGCGATGAAGCTGTGAGTTTGGCGAGGCCATGAATTGGGTTTACAAATGTAGATCAATTTCCCTTAGCATTGAATAGATGAACTGCGACTTATGGTTTAGTTTTATCTTATCTATGGCTATGGTTTCTATGATATGAAGCAAGAGGCTTATGGCTTATCCGATGGTACAGTGGACACCCATTTTGCTTAACATGTGGGTTTGCAAATGTAATGTGTTAAATTGGCGCCAATACTAAAATGTACGTCACCAAATTGACTAAGCAGCTGAGCATCATAGGACATTTGCTAATTATTGGCAAGTGGCAATCATACTCCTACCAAAGAAGTCATAGTTAATGAAAATATATAACCATATTTACCTAATTTTTATTGTTGGAAAATTGTTTTATTCTTTCAAGTAAACAAACGTGTTTTTGATTTTGAAAACACAAAAAAAAAAAAAAAAGTTTTTTTTTTTTTTAAATTTTATTCTTAAAAACAAGTTTTTGAAAACAAAAATAAAACACATTTACCAAACATTAGCTAAACAATTTTTATATGGGATCAGCCATTATCACTTATGAGGGAGTGCTATGTGCCAAAATTTAATAATAAACTTTATTGTAACCTAAGACTACAATTTCTTTAAAAAAAATTGACATTATTATATTTTTTGAAAATATAACAGATAGATTATATGTTCTTTACGCTCTTAACATATGTCAAATTTTGTGTCAATTAGATGTTTTTTACTATATGATTCATGAACTTATTTTTTATGTAGAATCTTAGACTATATAACAAGCAATTTAAACAATTGATTAATGATATAACTATTGATCTTTGATTTTTTGAAAATTTTAAAGCATGAAGAATATAAGAATAAAATGTAATTCAATGGTAATTTACCTCCAATAAAAAGATATTGAGTGAAGTTACAGCCTTAGGCTACATGTAGCAGTATGAAGGTTTTCCTTTAAAAGGAGGGGGGGGGGGTCACCACATTGGTATATTCTAAAAATATAAGATGATTTAATTTTGTACCTTATAGTTGTTAAAAGTTGAATTTTATCCTTAATATTATAAAGGGTCATGTGCTATTTTAGGAAAGTTTTTATACCAAAGTGTAGGGACACAAATTGTGCTGGGCCTAAGTTGTACCTTCGGACCAGCCTAAAAAGCCCAAAACAATGAATTTATAGAGAGTGGGTTTCGAATCTAGGTCTATGGACATTGGATAACACAAAAGCTAAATTGGATCATAGAACACATGCATTCTCTTTATACGTGGATGAAAACTCTCTTATATATTGATGCCGAAGACAATCATTGGTGTTTTCCTTGCAATTTTCTCTCTCGTGTGTATGTGTTTTCCTTTTTTCTACTCCCCCCCTCCCTTTCTCCTTCCTTCGCTCTTTATAGGCCTTCCTCCCCCTCCTCCACATGTAGGTCATATGCTTCCTTTAGATACTTGTCCCATCACCCCACTCTACCCAAGTCTTTAGCGGTAAGTCTAAGACTGAACTTCAATATTTAGGCATCACTTCCTCATTAATGCGGCCAGGGAGGTAGGTATAGAGCCTTTAATGCGGTGGTAGCAGCTTTAATGCGGTGGTAGCAGCTTTAATGCGGTGGTAGCAGCTTTATCCTTGATATTTTCTGTCACTCCTTTTCATCTCCTATCCTCGTTTTCTCAGCCTTTGTGTCCAAGGTCTTCAGTATTAGTACCCTTGAACTACCACATCACCCTTCTCGTCCTCGGCAATATATGACCGAGGACGTTGTCATCCTCGGACATCATGCCTCGGGATGTTCTGCTCATGCATGGCATATTTCTTATGTCACGTTACTTCACAGGCGGGACTTCTCATGTTCTCGGACCATCCATGATGTTAGGTTGGGCTTTCAATCTCGTGAGAACTCTTGGGCCGGCTCAATACATACTTTGGGCCTTTTGGCCCTACAATAGCCCCTCATGATCCTCATTTCTACTTCTCTGGGAGGAATGAAGATTTTGACACACGCACTCTAGACAATCTGTTTCTGGCATTTCATTATGCAGAACATGTTCCCATTAACACTGGCGGCTCCTTGTTCCCCACGTTCAACCGCGCGATGTCCATCCAACAGGTGAGCGCAGCTTAGGGAGATAGGCAGGAAATTTCCCGCTTTGTGACTTTTCGCGATATAAATACTATCAGTTTAAAAGCTCTCTGTTCATTTTAGAGCTTGTACAACGAACCTAGCCACTCCTGCAATCTACACGCGTCTTACACCTTCTCAGTTCTAAGCTGAGGTGGCCTTATTACTCTAAAGTAAGTTTTCCCAACTTTCTGCTTTCATTATTGTTACTCTTTCTTTCTCGTTATTCTTAATTTCTCTGTCCTCGGCCATCTAAATTTCTCAACCCCACCACAATATTCTCTCTTTACTTTTAGAAAATGGGTAGGTTCGAACCCCTAGTAGATAGTCTTGAAAGAATAGAGGAATTTAAGGCTAAGTATGGAATCCCACCGGGAGTATCCATTAAATATTGCAAGCAGGGAGGGTGGCATGCTGAGAGAGATACCGGTGAGGTAGCGATTCCCATGATAGCCTTCATAGAGGGGGGAATGAGAATTCCCATAAGACCGATCACTAGGGATTATCTCAGAGCGGTTAGGTTATCCCCTACATAGTGTGCCCCAAACATGTTTAGGATTCTAGGTGTCGTAGACGTTCTAAACGAAAAACTATGATTAGGACTTACCCACCACGAGGTGAATTGGGTTTACAACCTTCACCACTTGACAAGGCAAGGATATTACCTAAAGTCTAGGCACGCCGAGGTTAGTCTAATCCAATGCCTCCCTCATTCCAAAAAAGGTTTAAACAAAGACTTCCTAATACTGTCTGGGGATTGGCATGACGGTCTCCCCTGTCCGACGGGAGAGGGGGAACCAGGTAAATACCTGCATATCGCTTAGTTATATATATATATATATATATATATATATATCTTCTTTGTTTTGTTCTTGCTATTGTAATTCGTTACTTATTATTTATCTATATATTTTTTGCTTACCCTTTCTTTGAATAATTGTGCAGATCGCTGTGCACTTACTCGTCATGCCCATCTTGTTGACTTTGCTCACCTAAACAAGATTTTGAGGGCCGAGGTGTTCGTTCACTCGGACGGTCAACTTCACGCAGCACACCTAATCCTTGGGGACAAACCGATCTCACTCGCCTTTCAGGTGCTGAAGTGCGTGATTAAGGAGAAAGATCCTCAGCTGCCTAGGATCAACGTCACAGTTGAAGGCTTTTTGCTCCCCGAGGGTACTCCCATTCCTCAAGGCACTCTTCTCACTGAGCCAGTTCGACTTGTCCCAGAAGGTGTTCCTCTCATTACCTCTTCGGTGTGACCCTCACTGGGTGAAGGTTCTTCCTCTCATCCGTTTACAAAGGAAGAAAAAAAAGGTGAGATTGTTGAACTCTCGGATTCTGAAGAAGAATTCGAAGTTTTTAATCGGCTTCCATCACCTGAAGACCAACTTGCTGTCGTCGATACGTCTTCACCAACCAACCTCCTTGGACACTGACCAACAGTTCGAGACTATGGGTATTCAACGTAGGTCTAAACCTAGTCTTAAGGATGTGTTGGAGGCTCAAGTTGGAGCCCAGGAGCCTCCTAAAGTGCCTCAGGCGAAGACCAAATACAAAGACAAGGGCACTGAGAGGGTTCCTCCACTAAAACTCCCTCTTCTTCCTTCAACCCAATCCTAATGTGTTGACCTCAGTGATCACAAAAGAAAAAGGGATCAACAGAAGGGGAAGGATATGGTTGAAGGTGGTAAAGATCTTCCTGCCAAGGAGGCAGAGCAGGAAAGGGGTGGAAAGCAACCTCGTCTCCCTCAAACGAGGTCAGACAGGTGGACTGAATCCCACACAGCCTTGCATGCACCGATTTAGACCCCCCAAATGGCTGTGGATGACCAAGCAGTCACTACTGACTCGTCTATCAGGGGCTCCGATGAGGGTATTGTGCATGCATTGTAGACACTGTGGAACAAGCACTATTGCTACCCGAGGACATGGGTGAGCTTAGGAGGATGAGGGACCAGAACGTCTTCATGATGTTGAAGAAACAACTTGCCATGGTAAGGATTTCCATGATGTCCTTTCCACAACACTTATGTTTGCGTATCACTGACTTGCCATACTTTGCATGTAGGCTGTTCAATCTGCTCATAGGGCTGAGGAGATTACTGCCAACTCCTACAAATCCCTTAAGGCTGGGGAGGTGAGGCTCAATCAAACCCAGAAGATTCTTGAGCTGAAGGAGAAGAAGCTGCAGGAGGTTACGGCAAGTTTGGGCAAATTGGAGAGTGAAAGGTCGGGTTTAGAGGCCCAGCTGAAGACTACTGAAAGGCAAGCAGAGGAGCAAAGGTTGCAACTTAGGCAAGCTGACGAAAATTTTGCCACGGCCAAGAAACTGGTGGAAGGCCTCAAGCAAGATTTTAAAAGGTCTGAGGAGGCTAAGCAGGAAGCCATTAAAGCCAAGGAAGAGGCCGTCGTTAAGGCACGGGAGGCTGAGGAGATGGTTAACCAGGCTGAGCAAAATGGCTACGAGGTAGGAGTGGCAGAAACCATTGACACCTTCAAAGCCCAAGTACCGGAGGTTTGTAGGGATTATTGCCACCAAGTATGGAAGGAAGCACTCTCCCAAGCTGGGGTTGATGCTTCTTCTCCTCTATGGAAGGTAGAAAATGCCTACATCCCCCCAGCCATCCGAGTGGCCACTTTTGGTCAGGCTGAGGATGATGCCAGCTCCTCTGTAGCCGGGATACAACCGGAAGAAGTTGCTGCTGACACCACTGCTCTTGAGCACTCACTTCCAACGCGAGGTGAAGGGGCTCAATCTGAAGATGCGCAGCTTCTTGTTGCACCAAAAGAGCTGCCCCCAACCCAAAGGCCAGTGAAACTTTGGAGATAGTTTTAGCGACCCTGCCCATAATGCCCAAGGGGGGTTCCAAAGGTAAAGAGGTAGCTGAAGGGTCCTCAGCTCCCACAGTGGCTCCTGCTGACCCCAAGGACTAAGTGCAAACAAAGCATTGATGGCTCTTCCCTTCCTTGTATTAGTTGCTTGTTGTTGTTGTTGTTTTTTTTTTTTTTTTTTAGTTTCTTTTGTACTTTCCTTCGAGAAACTTGTAATTTGCTTCCGAATGTATTCAAAAGTGTTCTTTAATTAATGAGAAGAAGTTGTTATCCATATCGTAGCTTGTTGTAATACTTTCTTATAGCATGTCCTTCCCTTTGCTACTTATGCAATCTGATAGCCAGTAATTTGTGCCTCTTATATTAGTAGCTCTAAGTAATTAAATAATCAAAAACAATAAAATTTGTCAAGCTTCCACACTTGCAAATGCTTTAAGTGATGCTCGTGAGATTTTACCCAACTCTGGTAATGGACAAAACATTTAAGGGTAAACCACATACATAAGACCAATCCAATTAAGACTTGTTCAAGAATTAACTTCGCAACAACACGCAAAAGATGTCAAGATAAGAAACCTTAACCTTTCTAATATGATTCATATTTAGACTAGGGGCAACTTAAATGTTATACTTAATAATTAATAACGAATGAAGTTCCACGAAGTCCATAGTTTGAAGGACCCCTTGGTGGTCACATACCTTTTGGGTACTCGGTAAGAAACTTATCTCCGTAGGATATATACATGTGTTCTGAGGAGTGCATGTAACCCAATTTTTGCCCCATACTTAGCATTAAGATGTTTATTCTACCAAGGTAAAGGATCCAGGGATCCGACCTAACCCTGGTTCTTTTTAGCCCAAGGTAGAGGATCCGGGAATCCGACGTAACCCTGGTTTTAATTAGCCCAAGGTAGAGGATCCGAGGATCCGACGTAACCCTGATTTTGTTTAAGTCCAAGGTAGAGGATCCGAGGATCCGACATAACCCTGATTTTGTTTTAGTCCAAGGTAGAGGATCCGAAGATCCGACGTAACCTTGATTTTGTTTTAGCCCAAGGTAGAGGATTCAAGGATCAGACGTGACCCTGATTTTGTTTTAACAATTTGTACTGACATGTTAAATTTCCCAAGATAGAGGATTCGAGGATCCGGCATAATCATTGTCTTATTTGACAATCTATATTGACATTCTTGAACATAACATTAAGTGTAGCATGATAGCAATAGAATTAGAGTGGCAGAAGTGCCTTTTATTAATAATAATATCGTCGCAAATTACTTATATTCCAGGGATGTGGCACAACCTTTTCATCTAAATCTACAAGATAGTAAGCCCCTATGCCAGCCACTGAAGTGATGCGGTACGGTCCTTCCCAGTTTGGTCCCAACTTCCCCCATGTTGGATTCTTGGTATTACCCATGACTTTCTTCAATACTAAATCTCCAGGAGCAAGTGGCCTTGAGTTCACGTGTGAATCGTACCCCTACTTCAATTTTTGTTGATAATAAGCCAATTGGATCATGGCCATTTCTCTCCGCTCTTCAACCAGATCTAGGCTCCTTTCTAGTAATATGTCATTACTATCCGGAGTAAAGGAGCTTGTTCTCATTGTCGGGAATCTAGTTTCTAAAGGAATCACGGCCTTGGCGGCATAAGTCATCGAGAATGGCGTCTCTCCCGTGGATCTGCAGGGCGTGGTCCGATATGTCCACAAAACATGAGGCAATTCCTCTACCCATCTACCTTTGGTGTCATCTAGCCTCTTTTTAAGTCTGTTGACTATAACTTTGTTGACCGCCTCGGCCTGCCCATTTCCTTGTGAATAAGTTGGAGTAGAATATCTGTTAGTTATGCCGAGGTCGCAACAATATCGTCTGAAATCTTTACTATTAAATTGCAAACCATTATCCGAGATGAGAGTATGAGGAACTCCAAACCGGGTGACAATATTCTTCCACACAATATTCTTCCACACAAACTTCTTCGCATCCACATTCCTAATATTCGATAGGAGCTCAGCTTCTACCCACTTGGTGAAATAGTCGTTGCCCACCATTAATCACCTCCTATTTCTAGGCGCCTTTGGGAAGGGTCCCACAATGTCTAGACCCCACTATGCAAAAGGCCAAGGACTTGTCAGAGGGTTAAGCACACCACCAGGCTGACGATTGTTTGGTGCAAGTCTTTGGCATTGATCGCACTTCTTCACATAGTCTTGAGCTTCTCGTTGCATATTCGGCCACCAATACCCTTGCGACAAAGCTCTGTGAGTTAGAGACCTTCCCCCTGTATGACTTCCACAAATTCCTTCTTGTAACTCCTCCAAAAGCAGCTCCGTCGCTTCAGGATGTACACATAGCAAGTATGATCCAGAAAAAGATCGTTTGTACAGTTTATGATCCTCGGACAACCAAAACCGAGGTGCCTTTCTATGCACCTTATCTGTTTAGACCTTTTCCCCTGGCAGGATGTCATCCTTAAGGAAAGATACGATGGGGTCCATCCAACTGGAGCCCACCCTGATCTGATGAACCTGGATAATACTTCCTGTTATTCTAGTAGGCGTGCATAGGTCTCCCACGAGGATGATCCGAGGCAGACCTTGGGTCGAGGATGTGGCGAGGGTTGCCAGGGAGTCCACATGTGTGTTGTTACTCCTAGGGACATGCGACAAAGTAAAGGATTTGAATTGGGATTGCAGAAGCCTAACCTGAGTTAAGTATTCCTGCATCCTCGGATCTCTAGCCTCTACCTTTCCCTCTACTTGGCCTACAACTAGTTGCGAGTCCGAGAACATTTGCACCACCTTTCCACCCATTTTTTGTACCGTATCCAATCCTTTCACTAAGGCCTCATATTCGGCTTCATTGTTAGTAGCCGAGAATCCTAACCTCAGGGATTTTTCTAGTGTAAGACCCTCTGGGGTTATAATTACCAACCCCACACCGGATCCCCTTTGATTTGCAGCCCCATCAACATACACAGTCCACACCGAAGGTTCTTTGCATGTGATTGCACCAACTGATTTCTCATCCATATCCAACACTTGACCCTTCATTGAGGTGCGGGGCATATACTTGATGTCAAAAGAGTCCAAAATGGTTCCCCACTTAGCAATCCTACTTGTATAATCTGCACTTTTTGAGTATAGCATTGAGGGGAAGTTGAGTCAGGACCACCACCGTATGAGATTGGAAATAATGGGGGAGCTTACGTGTACCATGCACTACGGCCAGGAGTGTCTTCTCCAATGATGGATAACGAACCTCGGCTTCATGTAAGGACTTACTCACATAGTAAACCGGCTTCTGCACATTCCCGTCGACCCTTATCAACACCAAACTAACAGCATGGCTTGCCACTGCTATATATGTAAATAGAACTTCATCAATTTTGGGCCGAGACATGATAAGAGGACATGAAAGGTACTCCTTAAGCTGCTAAAAGGCGACGGCACATTCTTCTGTCCATTCAAATCCCTTCCACTTGTTCAGTAACTGGAAAAATGGCCTACACCGATCAGCAGATCGTGAGATAAATCTATTGAGGGCAGCAGTCATTCCGGTCAATCTTTGCACTTCTTTTGGATTTCGAGGTGGCTGTAAGCTATTGATTACCTTGACCTGAGCGAGATTAACCTCGATTCCCCTATGTGTTACCATGTAACCCAAGAATTTACCAGATCCAACCCCGAAAGAACACTTGGATGCATTAAGATGTAACTTGTGCTTTCTCAGCATTTGAAAGGTTCCATCCAAGTATATGGGCCGAGATAGTTTTACTCTTGACCACCATATCGTCCACGTACACCTCAATTGTCTTTCCCAATTGGGGTTCAAACATCTTCATCATCATTCTCTGATAAGTAGCCCCTGCATTCTTTAGACTAAAAGGCATCACCTTGTAGTAGTAGTTTCCCGTGGGGGTAACGAAAACTGTCTTCTCCTGGTCTTCTAAAGCTAAAGGTATTTGGTGATAACCTTGGAAAGCATCTAAAAAACTCATCCGAGGATGCCCAATGGTAGCGTCCACCAACAGATCTATGTAAGGCATTGGGAACGAGTCTTTGGGACAGGCCTTATTCAAATCTTTGAAGTCCACGCACACTCTCCACTTCCCATTCTTTTTCTTTACTACCACTGTATAAGCTAACCACTCTGGATAAAATACCTCATTAATAGCACCTGCCTTCTTGAGCTTCAGTACCTCCTCCTTAATAGCATTGGCATGCTCTTAGGACGAGCACCGAGGTGGTTGCCTCCTTGGCACTGCCGTTGAATTTACGTTCAAGTGATGATAGATAAAATTTGGGTCAACCCCCGGAGCTTTATAAGCATCCCACGCGAATACATCAAGGTTCTGCTTTAAAAACATAACCAGCTCCTCCTTTTCTTGGAGTGGCAATTGACTTCCTACCTAGAACAACTTCTCCATATCATCGGCAATAAGCACCTTCTCCAGACTTTCACACCCAAGCTCCTTAACCTCGGCTATTTTGGCTTGGTCGAGGACGTTAACTGCTACAAATTTCTCTCAACTGAGGCCTGGGACTCCTGCCTGGCTTGATGCATAATTACTGCCGTTATGCATTGTCTTGCCATGGATTGGCTGCCGACTATCTCTTCAACTACATCCCCATACGGGAATTTCACCTTAACATGCAGGGTTGATGACACGACACCTAAGGCGTGCAGCCACGGTCTTACCACTATGGCCATATAAGGGGAGTAGGCATCCACTACAATAAAGTCTACATCCACCACTACTGGTCATGACTGCACAGGTAATCGGATCAGCCCCTTCGGAATGACAGCCTTCCCTTCAAAACTTATCAACGGCGAGTCGTAAGCCGTAAGATCTTCAGGTTTCAAATTAAGCCCATTGAACAAGTCCAGGTACATAATGTCAGCCCTACTCCCTTGGTCAACCATCACTCTTTTTACGTCGTAACCCCCTATCCTTAGCATGATAACTAACACGTCATCGTGCGGCTGGATAGTTTCAACCTTATCTTCCTCAGAAAATCCCAAAATGGGTGGAGGATTCCCTTTGATCCTCTTCGGCTCAGAACTAAGGTCCTCGATAGAATGGAGCGACACTGACATTACTCTGGTAGGGCAAGATCCAGTCCGACCTGGAGCAGCAAAAATAACATTTATTGCGCCTAGCGGAGGTCTTGAAGTGTTGCTGCCTTGATTCACAGAACCAGATTGTGTGCCTTGTCCATTAGGCCGATTCATAAATTGCCTCAACTTCCCTTCTTTGACCAGCTGATCCAAATAATTCCATAAGGTTCTGCAGTTCTCCGTGATGTGACTTTTATCCTGATGATAATTATAATGGAGGTTCTGATTATATTTCATTGGGTCTCTTATCATTTTATTGGGCCACCTAAAGTATGGTTCATGACAAATCTTTTCCAACACCTGCTGTACTAGCTCGCAAAATACAGCATTTACTATCTGAGGAGGAGCCGACCTAGACTGGCCAGCAAAATCCCTCCGTGGCCACTTGTTGTTGTATCTCTATGTCTTGAAATCCCTCCTCTCTTGAGGGATAATTTTCATTTTCCCTTTACTCTGCTGCTGATCTTCCTCAACTCGCTTATACTCGTCAATACAATCCATAAGTCGACGAACGTCTTTTACTGATTTCTTGGTCAAAGATTTTCTTAAATCGTGCTCAATTGGAAGGCCGACCTTAAAGTGTTAACTGCCACTTCATCAAAGTCACCATCAATCTCATTGAACGCTTCCCAGTATCTATCCGAGTAAGTTTTTAGGGTTTCGCCCTCTCTCATGGTCATGGATAGTAACGAGTCCAGAGGCCGAGGTACTCTGCTGCACGTAACAAAATGATACCTGAATGCCATCATGAGTTCCATGTAGGAATCAATGGAATTTGCCTTCAAGCCATTAAACCATCTCATTGCAACGGGCCCTAAGCTCGAGGGGAACACTTTGCACATCAAGGTTTTGTTCTTTGAATAAACTGTCATGCGTTATTTAAAATGACTCACGTGCTCCACTGGGTCTGTTCTACCATTGTAAATGGTGAAATTTGGTTGTGTGAAACGACGAGGAAGCTTTCCTTTCTCAATCCGACGTATGAAAGGTGATTTGAAAAGTTGATGCAACGCCTTTCCCATGGCGTCACTGCCCAAGCCCCTGGAAGGAGGCCTCTTGCTCACTCTATCATAGAGACTTCCCGTTTGACATAAGAAAGTTTCACTAGGAGGGGTCCTCGATTTAGGCTTATAACCACTGCTCTAGGAGACGTCTAAGGAAGGATCAGATACAAAAGGCGTTCGTTTCCGCTTAGCACGTCACAGCTTCCTTTTTAGCTGGTTAATTTCCCTTTGCATGGCCTTAGTGCCACCTTCATGAAAGGTTCAGCTTCCACCCCGTGAGTGATTACTGGTAGTACATCCTCTGTGCACGCTGCCCTTTCTATCTCTCATCTGCTCTAAATATTGAAAAGGATCTTCGCGTTGAGACCCCAAAGATTCTGCATGTTCTGGACTGGAACCCGCCATCACGTTATCTGCGTCAAAACACAAGAATCCCCACAAACGACGCCAATTGTAGGGACACAAATTATGCTGGGCCTAAGTTGTACCTTTGAACCAGCCCAAAGAGCCCAAAACAATGAATTTATAGAGAGTGGGTTTCGAATCTAGGTCTATGGACGTTAGATAACACAAAAGCTAAATTGGATCATAGAACACATGCGTCACCCCACTCTACCCAAGTCTTTGGCGGTAGGTCTAAGACTGAACTTCAATACTCAGGTGTCACTTCCTCATTAATGCAGCCAGGGAAGTAGGTATAGAGCCTTTAATGCGGTGGTAGCAGCTTTATCCTTGATATTTTCTGTCACTTCTTTTTATCTCCTATCCTCGTTTTGTCAGCCTTTGTGGCCAAGGTCTTCAGTATTGGTGCCCTTGAATTGCTACATCACCCTTCTCGTCCTCGGCAGTATATGGCCGAGGACGTTGTCATCCTCGGACATCATGCCTCGGGATGTTCTGCTCATGCATGACATCTTTCTTATGTCACGTTACTTCATAGGCGAGACTTCTCATGTCCTCGAACCATCCATGCTGTTAGGTTGGGCTTTCAATCTCGCGAGAGCTCTTGGGCCGGCCCAATACATACTTTGGGCCTGTTGGCCCTACACAAAGTTAATTACTTTTTTCTATAAAAAATTTCTAAAAATATTTCCTAAACCAATACTCTTTAGGGCATCTGTTAACTTTTCCCTTTTACATATCAGGTGGATTTAAGTCATTAATGGGATTTGATAAGGTTTTCCTTAATAGAGGCGACTACACATGGTGTCTAGGAGTTCAAATGAACCCCTTTGACTTGAAGAAAAAATTATATATATATATATATATATAATTTTTTTATTAATTTAATTTACCCTTAAAAATATTTTTGCACTTTGATCACATATCAGCACAACCTAAAACCAAACAACATAGATCACATATCTCTCTCTCTCACTCCCTCCCTTTGATCTATTTTTATGAATCTCATCTCATTTTTCTATCTAACTATCTCAATATCTATGACTTTAAAAGTAATGAGTAAATGTTTATGAGTTGTGAGTATCTCTCTCTCTCTTTATTATAATTTTATATTTCACGTGTGTTCGGGGACCTTTTTTTGGTTGCTCGGCCATGTGTTGTCCGCTGGAGGGGTGACCTTGCTAGGCCCGAGTTGTGTTTGGGGAGTTGCATCCGAAACTCAACATTGGGCTATGTGGTCCAATGGCTACCGGCGTACTTTTAAGTCTACAAAACCATTAAAGACAAAGTCTAAGAATCATGATGGTTGAATAAATATATAATATGTGTTTGATATAATAACTTTGATTAATGTTATAATAGTAGTCAAAATAAGGTAATACGTATTTAAAAGTGAAGTGATCATGTACTCAATGATGTAAATTTAAAGAGATGAAAGTAAAGTCACTTATTTTTGTATGGTTTGTAGCTCCAGTTGTGTAGCATTAGTGAGTTGATAGCATTCCAGCAAAATGACTCCAGCGATAGAGAGGGGGTTTGCCATGATAACGTCAAGATTGAAGGGGAAAAATAGGTGCAACTGGAAGGAGAGAGAGTATATCCAGCTGTGTGTAGAGGTTGGCTAAGCTTGTCCTTTTTATCTTGCACTTAAGTGAGTTTCCCCCAAGACAATGCTCTTTTAGTTGTTGTGAAGTTATGAATAGTGATGCCTTCAATGAGAAGGGCTTTTGTGTGAAGTATTTGTGCCTTCTAAGAGAAGGGTTTTTGTCAGAAGTATTTGTGCCTTCTAAGAGAAGGGTTTTAATATGAGATCTCGGTGCCTTTTAGGCGAAGGACTTTAGTATTAGAAGTTCATGCTTTCCGTGAGAAGGGCTTTTATAAGAGGGGTAGAGAAGAGTAGTGAGATGTGTTTATGGGTAGCAAAATAGTAGAATTTCAAAGTGAGAGTATATGAGAGTGGAGCTTATAAGAGTTGTGGTTAGTTACATGTAATGATGTAGTAAGCGTGTATGGGATTGTGTAAGAAAAATGGAAAAAGAGATGTTTAGAGATATGCGTAGCAAGATAAATGTATTTTTAGAATATGGAGAGTGAGAGAATGAGTATAAGAGAGTAATGGTGTTGTAGTGTTTTTAGCAAAGCTGCTGGGATTTTCTGCTGGAGGATGTTTGAGGGCTTATGAAGGGTAGTTATGAGCTAAGGGCTGAAGATTTTAGTTCATAATTTGGAAACTAAAACTCAGAGGCTCAGAACTTTATTAAGAACTCAAGAAGATAATTAGAGGGAGAGAGAATAGAGAAGTTTATGAGAGAGTTGTTCTTCTATATTGGTGTGTTTTGAGGTGTTAATGAAAGGCTCTTATTATAGTTGAGTTTAAGGGGGTATTTAGCAAAGAATCTTAGCCAAAATTTATCCCAATCAGTAATAAATCTTCAGAAAATCCATTCTAGGATTTAGCCAAAAATTGTATGTTTAGCTTCAAGGTGTTCTTACTATTTTGGGTAATAGCTGCCAGAGGAAAGAGTAGCAGAAAAGAAAAGGATTTTAGCAAGAAAAGAATAGTTTCTTTAATTGGTTCTGATTTTTAGCCAAATAATGAAAATTTGTAATTTCAAGGCTGCTGGGTTAGCTGTTCTGAAAAAGCTGTCACAACTGTCAGAAAAAGCTGTCATAGCTGTCATAAGACAGCTATTGCTTAGGGCAAAAATAGATGAGGTCAACTGGATGATGTTAGGTTGTTGGAGAGAATATTCAACATTTATTTCATGGGTTTGGCTGAAAATGGTAAGTGTAGGAGGAAAAATTATAAGCCAATTATAAAATGTCACATCGAATTATCAAAAGTTAGTGGCAAATTCTAAATTAATGTCATTAAATTAATTAAATTAAATAATAGCATGTGTCATCCAAATTGACATCACATTGGCATATCAAAATTTGCCACGTGTCATTTGGCCCACAAAATAAAGATAAATTTCCTATTCAAAATTTATGGATAATTATCTTTATTAAGATAAATAAATAAAATAAAGATAAATTTTCTATTCAAAATTAATAGATAATTATCTTTATTAAAATAAATAAATTAGATAGAAATAATTATTTTTCTTTGTTGATTATTATCTTTATCAAAATATGATCTTTATCAAAATAGATAAATAGAAATAATTATCTCTAAGAAGATTTTAGGCCAATCAAAAGTCTACTACATACTTTCAAGCATATCAATTTAAAGTGGATATTATTCTCTGAAACCACTATAAATAGAAGACATCCCCTTATTTTCGACACCAAGTTTTGAAGAGGCCCAAGCTCTGGAAAAATTCTGTCTCAAGAATCTTTGAAGAACTTGAAAAATCTTTAAGGAACTTGAAGAATATTCGAAAGGCTTGAAGAACTTAAAGGACAATAAATCTCTAATAAGATTAAAGCTAAAAATTTATTGTGAAGACCGATCAATCCATCTTTCAACTAAAGTAAAAAAGATTTCTTATTTGAGTCAAGTTTAAAGAAGATAGAATTAGAGGGTATTTTTTTGTAAAAGAATCGAAATAGAGATTGTACTCATTATTCATCAATACAAATTTATATTTGCAAACCATATTTCTTTTCAAATGTTTGATTTCTTGCAATTGAGAAATTTTGTGTTTACAGTAAGATCTTTTTTAAGGGTATATTGCCATTTTGGGTATAGCAGTTGGCTGCTGGGATTTCAGCATTAAATGGTTGGTGATATCACTTCAGCTAGGTGCCAAGTGTTGAACACATTGCTGTTGTTCTGCTGGAAATGTTTCATTTTTTGGATGTTTGTATTTTTGGTCCAAAATTCTATTACAACACATTTTAAGTAAGTAAGAGAATGATTGATTGATAGTTAATGAAGCTTTAGAGATCTAGTCAAAGTCTCATTGTGCTGTGACTTAATCTTGGTGAGCAAGAAGAGCATTTAATGCTCTGCTCTAGCAGCTGGCAGAAGAATATTTGGTTTGATTGTGGCAAATGACAGCTGAGTATTAGAGATATCATGAATATTTTATATATTTAGAGATTAAAGATAGGCAATCAAATTAGGCCTTGTGTTTGAGTTGGATTTTAGCTGAAAGTAGTAATATAGTTTATGTAGAATAATATAATCAATTTTCTAAATTTGTATAGGAATAGCTAGAGATTGAATGAATAGTTATTTTGTTAACATTTAGATGGTTGGAGAAATTGAGTATTTATTATATGACAAATATTAAGTTTTAAGAAAAAAGCAATGGGGAGTTTTATCATTTTATGTTATGTGATAAGAGATGCTTACTATATGTAACCTGCTACACATGGACTCGTTAAAATTTAGGGAGTTGGAGAAGACATGCCAAGTAACATGTTTCTTTTATCAACTTTAAATTGCTAGATCTTTGCTGAACATACCTCTTGGCCCTCCAAACTACGACTCCCAAAGTTTTCCCAAAGAGATTCATGAGCTTAGATCATAAGTCGAAGATGAGATGATACATTGGGTTTTGTTGTCATTTTGTGTAAATATGGGCTTTTGTTGGAGAAGCCGCTTTCCATGAGTATGAGAGAGGTAATATGGGCCGTGAGTTTTGATTCATTCCTTGAGCCCAATCTATATGTTGATGTCGATGATGTTGTGGGGTTATGATCCCAATTGTTGAAGAAAAAATGTGGACCATGAGTTTGCCTCTTGAAGTAAGGATCTTGTTGGCCATGTGAATCCAATCCATGAGATATAAGCTTATTTTGGGTTTTAAAGAGATTTACCCAAAAAATTAATAATATGTTGATGTGGCGTGGGTTGCCAATGAAGTAGTGCCATGTGAGGCGAAAAAAGAGTCCTTAACAACATGTAAGTGTGTG
The DNA here is from genome assembly GCA_032878915.1 of Castanopsis chinensis. NCBI lineage: Eukaryota > Viridiplantae > Streptophyta > Magnoliopsida > Fagales > Fagaceae > Castanopsis > Castanopsis chinensis. Next base: position 16,028,098 of record JAVQMG010000122.1, read on the forward strand.
TCTAATATTGATTATGTGCATTTTTTTATTTATTTGTTATAATGTTATTTGTGTGAATTTTGATGCATGTGAATGTGTGCTCTACAGTATAAATATGATATAACTTTATATAATTTAATAATTAGAAAATATAAAGGGTTTGTTACATGTATGTGTATTGTTATAATGTTATAATAAATTTTTGTTATAAAGTTAGTGATTTAAGAAAAAAAATATAGTAAAGTTAGTGATTGTTCAAGTGTTTAATTGGTTCATTCTAAAAAAAAGTGTTTAAATAGTTTTTTTTTTTTTGAAAAATAATTACAATATGCTGCTATTCTTGCAGTTCGAACCCTTTCCCCCTAGACTCCTAAGCACTTTGTACATGAGGAGGTCCCAATTCACACTTTGTACATGAGGAGGTCCCAATTCAGCTACAAGGCATTTGGTAAGTGTTTAATTAGTTAAGTAGACATGTAGTGTGTTATTTATGTATGGATGAATGTGGTTGTGTGAGATAATAATTAATAGGAGGTTGAGTTTTTTCAAAATATTTTTATAAAAACAATGACAAATATATAATGATAACTGTATAAAAATAAAAAAAAGTTATACAAACTAAACAAAATAAAATAGTCAAACCTATCCATATGGATAATGAATAATGGAAACTGATAATAAACTATTATATAACAATTTCAAAATATAAAAATTTATATAAAGAAATTATATAACTTCATGTATTTGTGAGAGTGGGTTGTTTTATTTTATTTTTTTTTTAAAAGGGAAAACATCCCCCCTAGTCCCTTAGGGTCCGTTTGTTTTGGCTTTAAACCATTTTAGGAAATCATTTTCTGTAAAACTGTGTGTTTGGTTGTGCATGGAAAATAGAATTTTCGAAAATGCATTTCATTTGACCGTAAAATTAAAGGGTTTGACCCAGAAATGGTTTGAAGTGAAAATTTTCACTTCAAACCATTTTCGGACTCAGACGCGCAAAGAGAGAGAGAGAGAGAGAGAGAGAGAGAGAGAGAGAGAGAGAGAGAGAGAGAGAGAGAGAGAGAGAGAGAAGAGAGATTGCACCCTAGCACCCCAGCATCGGCTCCATTGAGATCGCACCCTAGTACCGGTGCCGCCATCTAGATCGCGCGATCTAGTTCGCGCTACCTTCGTCGTCGATCGCGCGATCGAAGCCTCGTCGCGCCGACCATGCAATCGAAGCCTCCGTTGTGCCGATTGAAGCCCCCGGCTTGCGATCGAAGCCTTTGCCGCATCGATCGAAGCCTCCGCTGCGCGATCGAGGCCTTTGCCTTTGATAATTGCGATCTCGCCTCTCTCTCTTCCTTCTTCTCTCCCAGATTTGATGATTTTTTTTTTTTTTGGGTTTTGTTTCTTTTATATAACTCTGCTAAGAAATGATGATATATATATTTGTTTGGTTGCTGAGAAAATGTGAGCAACAAGTAGAAAATGTATTTTCTATGGTATTTTCAAGAACACAACCAAACACTAAAAAATATTTTTACCAGAAAATATTTTACACTCGGAAAACATTTTACATCGAACCAAACACAACCTTAGACTTCTACTAATTTTGGGGAAAGTTGCTATCAAGGGAGAGATCATGAACTTGATCAATTTTGAATTTTCTAGTCCACAAACGTAAACAATAGCCTTCTTATCATGACAACTACAAAGGAATCAGGACATTTACCTTGAATAGACAAGACTATTTTTGGAGGAAAAGTTTATGCACGCCTCAAGAATAAGATGTATTTATCATATATAGTTTATATGAATCAATGCAATTTGTTTCAATAATCTATGAACAGGTCCCACCGTTTGCTATGTTTTTTTTTTTTTTTATGATAGAATTTTAATTTATGACGTTCGCTTTTAAAGATTGTGCTGTTACGTTATTCTTGATAGCCAAACAAAAAGTTTGTTTGAAAAGCTTTAAGTATTTGAAAAGCTTTAAGTATTTAGTTCTCTGCTATGTAGGTTATTGTATTTATTTCTTCCACTACTCTGTAAGTAATTATTTCTCTGCTAGGTGGGTTAATGTGTTTGCACCAAATGTTGCCGATTGTGGACGGCTTATATGACACGAAAACCACAATCCAACTTAAAAATCTCAAGTCAATGTTCAATTGGTTGAACCTTCAATCCATTGTGGGGCATACAGCATGATTAGGTAAGTATTTTATTTAGTTTAGTCACACGAACTTTTTTCTTTTTGAGAGAAGTCACACGAACTTGTGTTAAAGACAATAGTACTAGTACAAGCTGTTGAAAATGTGCCAGGGAGGTTGAACAACCCAAAGGTTTCGTTACGCCAGTCCTGGTCCTAATCCTAAACTCTCCTTTAAACAACATATAATTATCCAAGAAGTCGGTTTGTCATTTCCATTTAGAATAGAGAGAGTTGAAAAGCTCATCTACCATGGTGCAGAGGACTGTCTTGAAGGTCGACATTGCATGCCAAAAATGCAAGAAGAAGCTTTTCAAAGCGGTTTCTTCACTACAAGGTATATACTATTGACCATATTTTGTTTGGAATTAGAATCATGAGCCAACACACATGTAAGGTATTAATTTTTAATTTTTGCACCTTTAGTTTTTTCTCTCTTCCATAATCCCTATGGTCATATGGTTCAAAGCCCATACATGTAGCTTAAGGTAGCATTTTTTTTTTCTTTGAAAATTCAATATGTGAGACTTTAAATAGTGGTCTTTGTTATGGTCATCTCTAAATTTTCCTTCAAATTGCAGGGGTTGATAAAGTTGAAGTTGATGAAGGCAAGGGGACTTTGACCGTAACAGGAAGTGCAGATCCATATGAAATCATTATACGTGCAAGAAAAACAGGGAAATTTGCTCAAGTGGTGAGTATTGGGCCTCCTCCAGCTCCACCAAAGCCAGAGGAGAAGAAGCCAGAAGAGAAGAAGCCCGATCCAAAGCCCCAAGTTTCCTATGTGCCTCACCACTGTGTATGTGAGAGAGTGGGTGTTATTCATGTTGACCAGTGGCAGGAGCCCAATCCATCATGCACTATACTGTGACAATCCAATACATCACTTCAGATCCATATAGAGAAAAAGCATTATCCATCTCCATCTCCATCTCATATTTTCTCTGAAGAATTAATGTATCCATCAGATCCACAAAATGATTAATTTTTTCTTTTTCTGGTTAAATGGTTTTGTTTTGTGGTGTGGATGTTGGGCTGATTTTTATTATATTTTTTAGTTGAATTGTGGGTTAATATGGATTTTTTTTTGGGACAAAATGAAGAGAATCCCTATTTACATTGTACTCTGGTTCCTGACACAATTGGCAATGATATAAATGAATAAAACTAAAATATTTATATTCCTATTTAAAAATCTTAGAGCAACCACATTAGTCCCTCTAAAATTTTTTGTCTATTTTACACTAAAAACCTACTTTTTTTTTATTTTATACTATCACATTTCCAAAACACCCATATCTTATCTATTTTACAAATCTTTTCTAATTAAATAATATTATTTATTATTTTATTATTCTTATTTATTAATACCATTCTCTCTCATAAACACCCACAACATCAGCTCTCTCACGTTCCTCAAAAAAAAAAAAAAAAAAACTCTCACCCGTTCCTCTATTTCCCTTACTATCTTTCTCACAGCCGCCTTACCCAGCCTGCCGTCACCGCCAATCCAGCTCGTCATCGATCCAGCTCACCGTCTCAACCCTTCGTTGATTTGGCCTCCCTCTCGCTTTCACCCTCCCTCTTTCCTTCACCCGTCCTTCTCTTCCTCCACCACCAATGCTTTGCCTTCCACCCCCAATTGACTACAACAATGAAAGATTCGACGGTAACAATAAAAGACCATCAGGTGACAATAGTGACAGCAAATCTGGCTCCGTTGGGTATTTCACGTGAGTTTTCCATTGAGTATGGTTTGGGCTGGGTTTTCCAATGGGGTTGGATTGTTTTTGGGTTGGGTTTACCGGTGAGTCTTGATTTATTTTGAGTTGGGTTTTCAATGAGTTTGTCTTGATTTTGAGTTGGATTTTCTAATTGCTTTTCCATTGATTTTGGATTAATTTTATGTTGATTTTGGGTTAATTCTCTGTGCTAGGTTGTGGTGTTCGGTGGTGGAGCTGGGTTTGGTGGTTATTCTGGCGTGCTGGTTGCTGTAATGGTTGGGGAAGAGTAGTTTGATAGAGGCCAGAAAAAAAAAAGAATAAAAAAATTGTTTAAACATGAACAGTAGTCGTGTATATTTACACGGTTATTGTTCATTTACACAACCAGATACATATTTTGCACAATTTTACACCTACTGATGTATGTATTTTTTTATCAAAATATATATAAAAATGTTATTTTTTATATTTTATAAGACTATTCATGGACTGATGTGGATACTCTTAAATGCCTGGCGCAAGTCCGCAACCAATGCGGAGAATTTGACTTTCCGTAATCGTGCAATATGCCAATTGCCATGGTGCCTATTGTCACGTGGAGGTGGAGGTACCCAACAAACATGGACCCCCACTGAAGTGAAGTCTAACGAATAGCCAGGAGCCATATGCCCAAAGTTCAAATGCATATACATATATTTAATATTTTTACAAGACAAATTCCACTTTCACCCCTTAATAATGTCTTTAAAATTTACAAATCTGAGTAATATATATATATATATATATATAATTTTTTTTTTCTGTTTAAAATTTTTTTTTGCAAGCAACACAATTCCCAATTAGAATGCCAAACACATGCTGTTGACAGTTGACAAATAAGCAAAAGAAACAGATCAACAAAATTATAAGATATAAGGGAAGGCCCATAATATATGGACTTTGCTCCCCGCTCCCTTGAACTCTCTAGATCTTTTTTGAATTGTGACCACTGACCATCAAGACAACAATATTTTTTTTTTGGCAAACTAGAAGACGGCATTTCATTTCTCAACAACATTTGTTTCATTCAATTGGAAGACTCATTCATTTCTTGCTCCCCACACCGAATCCATGACTAAGGTAGTCAATAAGGTGAAATCCCTCACCATACCTACTGGTACATCAATTTAGTGTTTTAAGAATTAATAATACAAGTTCCTTTGTAGAATTTAAAATGTTAGAAAATCTTTAGGAAAATACAAAATTAGTTGTTTTCCTAAAAATGATTCATCCAGTTTAAATTTAATTAAAAAAATCTAATTCACTTGGTCTGTGTTTGGCTTGATTTAAAATGTTTTTCAAGTATCAAATTTTTTCAGGTGAAGGTATTTTTTAAAAAGGAAAATATTTTCAATTGTTTGATTACGTTTTAAAAAATTTTAAATACACCAAAAAAATGGTCTCTCGTATTTAGTTTTCATGTAAAATTATTACCAAAAAATATGTATAAACGCCGAAAATTACACCAAACGATGTATAGGCTAGAGTCTCTCTCTCTCTCTCTCTCTCTCTCTCTCTCTCTCTCTCTCTCTCTCTCTCTCTCTCTCTCTCTCTCTCTCTCTCTCTCTCTCTGATGCAGATTGAAATATAGAAGTGTAATTCAGTTGAAGGTAAAATAAAAATGTAAAAGATTTCACATTGAAAAAGCCCTTATTTTATGGTCAAATTGAAATTGACCATATTTTTCAGTCCACCCATACAGCCAAGGTGTAAAATATTTTCTGTATATATTTTTCCTCTTAAGCTAATTAAGTTACAACATATAAATTTTACAGAAAAACAATATGCTATATAACATCAAAAACAAGAACAAAACAAATAGCTGAGGTGACCGTCAACTCAGGGGTTCTATCCCCTGCATAAACAATTACCCAGCAAAAAATAAAATAAAATAAATATAGCTGAGGTCAGGGACGGAGCCATTCTTTGGCTTCGGGGGGCCATGCCCCCCCCCCCCCCCAAACAAAATTGTGGAAAAAAATCAAAGAGTATGTATATAGATTACAGGGTTGAGCAATTTTGCCCAAAACAATTAGAGTTGCCCCCCTAAGCAAAATATTTTAAACAAGAAGAAAAAGCCCATTAAAAATTTACAAATCTAAAATCCCAAAAAATACAAATCGGTAAACCCAAAAAATTAGGCCAACAAGAAAGTCACCAAAATAGAAAGGCTAAATAAAATTGAGTACAATCAGACAATTTACCAAAAAAATTAGCCCAGCCCTTAAAAAATTTGAAACAAAACCAATCTGACATCAACGCTCTGTTTGTTTCACCATTAGTGTTTTTTGGAAAACTGGTCATTTTCCATAAAACATTTTTTGGAAAACTATCTCATTTTCTAGTGTTTGGTAATGACCTTGAAAATGAGTTTGAAAATGTTTTCTAGTGTTTGGTATGCACAAACATTTTTTGGAAAACTATCTCATTTTTTTAGAAAACTATCTCATTGTAGCTATACCACTGCAATTTTTGTGGCTCTGGAACTCTAAGCATCAATACCAAGTGAATAGAAATACACATATTGGCAAGAAATGCTTAAGTTTTACCATCCTACACCTTCGTAGCAGATAGCTTTCTCAACTCTCTGTCATGATTGAGCATGGCAATTACACTCTTAACCACCAAAATTATGCAATCAATATCCACTTGTAACAATGGCAAACCAATCATTCCATAGTAAAATAATTTTTAGCCAACAAAAGGACTAAAAGTTGCTTCCAGATCCACATACCCATGAAACAAAAAAACTAAAAGTTGAAAACCAATGCCCATTAAAATGATCTCGAAACCTACAAACTAGACGCCAAATAGTTTGATAAATACCAAAATGTCAAATAGTCCAACTAGAAAAGCATAAATTCTAACAAAAATGCACCTACATAATCATAATTGGTGTAAATAGTTGTCAAAGAAATTCTGCAGCCATCGTCTACGGAGCTTGTCATTTTTCAACATAAATGACCTTGCTTGTTTTTCATCCCCATTCAAATGGTCAAATGCAGACGCAAGCATATTTTCTTCAAACCCATCCATCTTCATAACTTCTTCATAAAGACTACCAAAATTTAGTTGATTTTCAGAAATCTTTTCTATTGCAGAGGCAACCTTACCAAGTTGTATAGACAAATCTTGGTAAACAACATCTTCAATCATAGTAGCATGATTTCGTTTCCTATGAGACCTTGTTTCATTTGAAGCCACATGTGAGGGATCAACTTGCTTCTTTTTGGATATGTCATCAACATCAGCATCAACAAGCGGAGGTGAGTCATCCAATGCTTCTACACCTATATCACCAACTCCCTTGGAAAAACCTCTTGTAGTCATATCCTTACCCACAACCAAAGCCATCTCATCAAACATCTCAATTTTCTTGTTTAGAAATTGTGCATGATTTGGATGTGCCTGTGTAAAGAAAGGAAAAGAAACAATGAAAAGAAAAAGAAAGGAAAAGAGTCAAAAACTAATATAAGAGCAATAAGAATAATGAAAAAAATTTAAACTTTACAATGATACAAACTAAAAAGTTTCTACCTATAAAATAAAAATAATAAAAGTTTCTTACCGCGACTTCTTCATCATACACTGTCCTATCACAGGTGATCATTTTCAAATCATCATTCCATCCAAACCCGCTTTTCTTATTACGAAGTAATGCAATTGTATTCCAATTGGTTTTGAGTGTCTTAAAGCGATGTTCCACATGCTTTGGAGTACATTCAGTCTTAAATTTCTCAGTAATTGCTTCAGCTACTTTAGCATATGATGCATGTTTAAATGTGTTGGATTGCTTATTTCCATGAAGAGCCTCATCTGCAAGTATCTCAAGTAATAAATTCTGCATTGGTTGTGACCACCCGAGAGATAGATAGAGAGAGATCTGTGAAAAGAGGAGAGACCAGAGCGGGAGAGACAATGAGAGTATGAAAGGAGAGAAAAAGCAAAGAGAAGGAGAAAATTGAAAGCTTACCGTGAGACTGTGAGATAGAGTAGGCGCTAGAATAAGTTGTTTCCTGCGGCTAGAGAGGGTAAAGAAAAAGATAATATTTATAGGAGAGATGTGATGCATGAGAGAGCTATTGTTTTCCAAAAAAAAAAAAATGGAAAACATTCAATAGAAAATAAGCGTTATTTTTATTAGGGTTTTTCTTTGACCAAAGATAGTTTTCTGTTGACTAAAATTTTTTTGTGCTACCAAACACTAGAAAATATGGAAAACTATCTATATAGATAGTTTTCCAGCGAAACAAACAGAGCGGAAATCATTCCATCAAATTGCGCCCCCCCCCCCCCCCCCCCCAAAAAAAAAAAACCCTAACCCAAAGAGAGACACTAGTACTGAGACATGAGGCAAAGGGAATGAAGACTGAGACCAAAAATGCAGTAGTATTGCACGACATGCGATAGCAGATCTACTTCTGAGAGAGACCAAGAAAGCACCAGCATGGTATTTCCCTCTCTCATCTTAGCTGAGCAAAGCTAGAGCCTTTTAGCTGAGCAACTCTCTTTTCTCTCTCTTTCAACGGAAGATGGAGAACTTTCATAATTGTTTTTTTTTTGCTAAATGAAGAATCACTGTTACTATAACAGTACTTTAACCATCTTTTATTGTTTGGATTTTGGACCCAGGTACTAGATGTTTTTTATTTTTATATTTTTCTTATGAGCTGCCCATCTGCTTGGTGATTTTGTTTTTTTTATCACATATGCCCGCTTGAATAAAGAAGCAACAATATCAACGAATAAAGGAGAAACAAATAATTAATAATTGTGCTTGTCTTTTAGGGTTTGTTTGTTTGTTTGTTTGTTTGTTTTTTTTTAAATAAGTTGAGATGGTTTGAAATTTTAATGGTTAATTTTTTTTTTAGATAACATAGAAATTGTACTTTAATTTAATTTAAATATATATATATATATATATATATATATATATGTACGTGAGTCTCCTTCTTCATAGAGACTTAGGCCCTGTTTGGTTAAAAAATTTTGCTCACTTAATTTCCATTACTCATCACTCATCACTTAAAAATATTATACCCGTTTGGCACCATCACTCAGGTTTCATCACTCATATTTTTCACACTATTTATGGGTCCCACGTCTGTCAATCATTGCAGCTTTTTTTTTTTTTTTTTTTTTTTTTTAAAGTACCAGATCACCCAAACCCAAAAAAAAAAAAAAAACTAACGTTAAGGCGAACCCAAAAAAAAAAAAAAAAACCAACGTTAAGACCGAACCTAGAAAAAAAAAAAAAAACCTACATTAAGACCGAATCCAGAAAAAAAAAAAAAAAAAAAAAAACCCAACGTTAAGACCAAACCCAAAAAAAAAAAAAAAAACGTTAAGATCGAACCCAGAAGGAAAAAAAAAAAGAAGTTAGCCGGTCAAAAGTTGCGGCTGTGAGTCCCCCAATGTGTGTTTAATTACAAAAATGCCATTGAGTTATGAGTTTTGAAAACTGAAAATAGCTAAAATGTGTTTTCAGTTTCTATAACTCATAACTCAAAAATCAGAGAATTGAGTGATGGAAACAGAGTTATGGAAATTGAGTTATTTGCTCCCAAACAAAGTTTCAGCCATAGATCTCACTATTTTTTAGTTATGAGTTATGGAAACTGAGTTATGAGTTATGGAAATTGGCAATCCAAACACCCCCTTAAACTCCGACCCTTACTCTTCACCCTTCACGATATTTATACTTATAGAGTAATTATCGCATTAATAAGGTGCGGTGTTGAAATTTTAATGGTTAATTGTTAATATTTAATAAAGTTTGTTGATTGTAGTGTTATGCTATGCTATGTGCGTAGTGTTGTTATGTGTTTTTTTTTTTTTTTTTTTTTTTTTTTTTAATTTTATTCAACCCCCACCCCCCCCTATCTTGAACTTCTGGCTTCGTCCTGGCTGAGATGACCACTTAATAATTAGAAAATAAATTCTTCTACTTGGCTTGTACCTAAAATTGGGGTATAGCATTAGCAAAGCATCTCTGATAGACTGACTGATACGGTGAGTCGTTGACTGTCAGTACCTTTCGGTTGTAACTTGTAACAAAAATTTCCTATTTTCAGCAGAAGTATCAAGTATGTATAAAATAAACTTCATCTTCATCTTCAGGCGGTAGATTTTACATATCTAACCCTATACTCTGCTTCAAACTTCAGTCATTGCCCCTCTACCTGCAAGGTGACACTGACACCTGACAACATGAAGATCTTCCTCAGTCCATTTTCTCCATAATTAATATATATATATTATACGCAAAGCAAAGCAAGCCAGCCAGCCAGCCTTGCACAATTTTGCCGACCAACTCCGAAATCCGAATCTCTAGAGCTTTGAGAGCAGAAAAATGGCGGACCGTAATCGAACTCTCCGAGTTTTCTGTGTGGGAACGGCCGATACGAAGCTCGACGAGCTCCGATTCCTATCCAACTCAGTCCGATCCAATCTCAACACCTTCTCTAACAACTCTTCTCTAAAGGTATATATACACATTACACTTTCTCTAATTTCCTTTTTTTTTTTTTGGTTCGTTCAATGTGTATTGCTTACATGTTTGATTGTAAGAAAATTACTAGTGTTATTACAAAAATTAAAAGAATTCTAATGTAGTAGTGCTTCGTTCATTCTGTGAATTGGATTCAGAGATAAATAGTTTTGACATTTACTGTGTATTTAGCTTTTTTTTTTTGGTATTATGTTAAAGTCAAAGCACAGTGGGAATTTTTGCAATTGTCGTCCAGTTTAATTTTGATGCCAAGTCACCCATTCATAATACTCGGCGCGGAAGCCATTAAGGCAACCTCACTCTCCTATTGTCGAACGTGTGTTTTCTTTTCGTGCATAACCTCGGGTTACAACTTACAACCTAGTTTTTGTTTAATTTTGATTGTCCGATATTCCTTAAATCTTGTTTTATTTATTTATTTATTACTGTATAAGTAATTTTGCCAATCACTTCTGTATCTTAAGATCTATAAGTAGGAGGTCAACCAACTTAAAGATTGTATGGTAAAAATAAGGCTTCGAGTGTAGCTCTTAGACTTCAGTATGACTTTTTATACCTATCAAATGGTCAAAGTTCATTTTCACAGCGTAGCTCTTTTTAGGGCCATATCCTCTGTTATAGTAAGGGCATCGAGTTTATCCTCTTTCCTACTTGATTTTTGTAATTACGCGAAATAATTTATGAATGTTTCTTATATTGAGTTACACAACATTTTCTTTAGTTTTTTTTTATGTGGTTCTCTAACAATGTAGGTCAATTGAATAAGTAGGTTACTTTAGTTATTTGTTTTTGATGTGGAAAAAAAAAAACTATGATTTCTTAAAGTTTAGCCCATGAGTAATTTTAGTTCTTGAAGTTAAAGTGATCATTTTTAGTCCTTAGATAACGTGACCAATTTTAAAACTAACTTTGTCATCACTCCATAGGGACTAAATGCAATCACTTTAAACTATAAGTACCAAAATTGTTCTTGTTTAGGGACCAACAATGTATTTTGGCCAGAAAACTAATTTGTTCTTGTTTGTTGTTAAATTGCTCATGGAAATAATAGGTACAAGTGGCGATTCTTGATGTTTCTTCTGGGCAGAAGGAGATTGAGAGTTTGGGAGATTTTATATTTGTGCCGAGAAAGGATGTTCTCTCTTGTTATTCTGAGTCAGTTGGGCAAGCCCCAATGTTGCTTCCGGATGACAGAGGCAAAGCTATTGCTATAATGAGTAAAGCACTTGAACATTTCCTTAAGAAAGCTTATGAGGATGGTGTTGTTGCTGGAGTCATTGGTATTGGAGGCAGTGGAGGGACATCTCTTATATCATCTGCCTTCAGAATTCTTCCGATTGGAGTGCCTAAGGTCATTGTGTCAACAGTCGCTAGCGGTCAAACCGAACCTTATGTTGGGACATCAGATTTGATATTGTTTCCATCGATAGTGGATGTCTGTGGGGTTAATAGTGTAAGTAGAGTTGTGTTCTCAAACACTGGAGCTGCTTTTGCTGGAATGGTGATTGGAAGGCTTGAGAGATCCAGAGATTTTTCTAGTGTCAATGAAAAATCTACGGTTGGTTTAACGATGTTTGGGGTTACAACTCCATGTGTCAATGCTGTCCAAGAAAGATTGCATAAAGAAGGTTATGAGACCTTGGTTTTTCATGCCACTGGGGTAGGGGGAAAGGCTATGGAGTCTCTTGTTAGAGAGGGATTTATACAGGTACCTCTCTATATACAATCCATTTGCATCTAAAACTCTAGAGCTTGAACAAGACACATGCTTTGTCAAAAGAAGTGGATCTTTTATGTGTTTGGAAGTTGGCTATAAAAAACTTGAACATTCTCATATGTTTGGTAGTTGGGAAATTCTAACCAAATTTTTTTCTAGGTTGTGTTTTGACCTTAAATTTCTAATTGAATTGATGAAGATGTTATCATCATCAATTTTAGGTGACTTAAAACTAGTCTTAGAATAGCTAGTTGAAAACAATGAAAAGTCATCTGCTTAAGCTAGAGATAGGTACTTATGTTTGTTATTGAATGTTTCTTCAGTTAATGTTGGTACTTAAGAGCCAATAATAAATTTTCAAACTTACTTTTGTGTCAGATCGTGTTATAATGGCGTACATCGAATGAGAAATCTTTAATTGACTCACATTACAGACTTGTATTGAGTATTTTCTGATTTATATATCTTTCTTTTATTCTGTCTGTCAAGGTGTTCAATATGGGTTGAGTAGGTGGAGCCAGATTATTTAATCCTTATAATTTCTCTGTTTTGTAATCCTTTTTTCCCCAGCTTGGTGATGGCTTCTTCATTTTATATATTTACTCTTTTCATTTTCATTTTACTTAGGGTGTTTTGGACATCACAACAACCGAGGTTGCAGACTATTTAGTTGGCGGTGTCATGGCTTGTGACAATTCCCGCTTTGATGCCATTATAGAGAAGAGGATCCCATTAGTCCTAAGCGTGGGAGCCTTAGACATGGTCAACTTCGGAGCTAAAGATACCATACCTTCTAATTTTCAGCAAAGAAAAATTCATGAACATAATAAGCAGGTGATGAGTCTCTATAACCCTTATTCTTCTCTTTGATCTTTGTCATTTTATTCTGGCATTATTTAAGACATTTAAGTGCTTCGTTTTTCAAGATACTACTAAAAGTTATCGTCTTAATGTTAATTTATGCATATGACAAAAGAGGTTTCATTTTCCTTGTGATTCCAATGGCAAAACAGAACCTCTGATCTTTGTGTCTCTGCTGGAAGATTGGAATCTCAAGTATTTTGCCATAGCAATTGTTTAATACGTCCTCAGCTCTGATGAAATTATATATCAGAGTGTGTATGACAGAATCTATATTGCTCTTTTCAGGTTTCACTGATGCGAACTACGCCAGATGAGAATAAAAGATCTGCTGAATTTATAGCAAACAAACTAAACAAGTCATCATCAAAGATCTGTGTTTGCCTGCCACAAAAGGGTATATCTGCTCTGGATATGCAAGGGATGCCCTTTTATGATCTTGAGGCTACTAATACTCTTATAACTGAACTACAGAGACTTATTCAGACAAATGAAGATCGACAGGTATCATTATTGCTCATTGACTAGAGTGTGTCACAATTTCAACCTTCTCTTTGTGCTTGGGTTTTATTGCCATAATCTCATACATTAACTATCTTTGTTTACCTTTGTGATTAAAGTTTGTTAGTGTTTTATAGGTGAAGTTGTATCCTTGTCATATTAATGACTCTGAGTTTGCAAATGCATTGGTCGACTCATTCTTAGAGATAAGTGCTAAGAATTCTAAGGATTCCAGTTTTCTGCAAATTGCTAGTCCTGAAGCCAATCAAGAATTTCAGGAAAATACTGTTTCCAAGATGAATTCGTCAAGCTTTGGGGCCATTCTCTACAGCCCAAGTGACTTCCCAGATGCAAGACCAGGTATTAGTTTTAACACTTGAATTCATATGTTATGTATGGAAGTACAGCTCAATAAAATGAGGCCCTGGTGTTGTTATTGGAAAGTAGTAATTGCTAGCTTTTGTGATAGTAAATTGGTGTTAAATTACCGATTGTTCCAAACCGAAACTACCTTTTAATAAGTGAGGCCCAACACATTAGAATTTAAATGAGAGGTAGAGTGGAAGAAACAGGGATTGAACTCAAGACCTCCTGCTTAGATACAATGTTAAATTACCGATTATTCCAAAAGCTTAAGTTATTGAGATATGGTAAATTTAATCATTTAATCAATACTTCTAACAATTATAAACCTTAATTGCATTGTCATTCTTTCACATGATGAATGCATATGTCATACTGTATTGTCTATGCCTTTGCAATTTCCATCAATGTAGTCTAATTTGTACATGTCCTGTCCACCTGAGTGTCTCTTTTTAGAGATAAAATTTTTTGTCAAAGAAAAAAAGAAAGTATGTTGTTTAATTTGTGATTTAGATTTTATTATGTGAAAAAGCATGCCAATATGTATAACTTGATCGCAAATTAACTAAGAAAGAAAAATAAGAATAAACTTAATACTTTTGTATCATGGTGGACTCAGAGATAACCAGTTACCAATTATTTTTGCAACAGAAACATTACAAAGAACCAGGTCAATATTGCAGCAGCTGGAAATTCAAATAAGTAAGGGAATCCCAATATTAGGAGCTGGTGCAGGGACAGGCATATCTGCAAAGTTTGAGGAGGCTGGTGGTATTGATCTGATAGTGTTGTACAATTCAGGTCGCTTTCGCATGGCCGGAAGGGGCTCCTTAGCTGGCTTATTGCCTTTTGCTGATGCAAATGCTATAGTACTTGACATGGCCAATGAAGTGTTGCCAGTAAGTTTCAACTGCTTGCTTGAATTAAAAGTTGTTTACAAGAGAGATCTTTGTTAGGAAGCTTTTTATTAAATCATCTGGAAACATTGTCTTAAACTTCTTCTAACTTTCAATTACGTGACTAAGCATGTATCCAAACTCAAATTTCAAAATTTTGGTTGTGAAACGGTAAAAGGTGTCGAGGGAACTAAGAGTCACCATGTTATATAAGAGGGAGAGTGGATCATCACCAGTTTATGGCGAGTTTAGCCAGCATCTGACTCAAAAGAAACGATTGAACCTATGAATTACAAACTTGAAATTTGTTGAATTTTTCAGATCATAAGAGAAGGGTTGAACATCCTTCTTGTAACTTTTTATTAATACCAATCAACTGGATTCAGGCCGTAAAGGTAATATATTTTAATATGAGATCATTTGGTCAATTATCAACATTTTATTTCGTAATAGGTTTGTGGATATATTTACTTAACTCTTAGTTCTGTTTCAGTAATCTTATATATATATATATATATGTATGTATGTATGTATATATGTATTTTATAGGATGCCCAACCTTAAAATAAACATGGAAAGACTTGCTTGGTTATGTTTTCAGTCAATTTCTGCTCCCCCTTTTGTAAAATTTGTTACTGAAATGGAGCTCACAAGCATGTATAGGTGGTGAAGAAGGTACCAGTTCTTGCTGGAGTCTGTGCTACCGATCCTTTTCGCCGAATGGATTACTTCTTAAAGCAGGTGGAGTCAGTTGGATTCTCTGGGGTGCAAAATTTTCCAACTGTTGGGCTCTTTGATGGTAATTTTAGACAAAATCTTGAAGAGACGGGAATGGGATATGGGTATGCCCTCACAGAAATTTTTACCCTCATTTATACCATTTGTGATGTTTTTTGTGCCTATTAAAGCTATTACTTTCCTTGTTTTAATGATCAGCTTAGAAGTTGAGATGATTGAAAAAGCACATAAATTGGGTCTCTTGACAACCCCATATGCTTTTAACCAAAATGAAGCCGCAGAGATGGCAAAAGCTGGGGCTGATATCATAGTGGCCCATATGGGACTCACAACATCTGGCTCTATAGGTGCACAGACAGCTGTATCAATGGAGGAAAGTGTAGTTCGCGTGCAGGCTATAGCTGATTCTGCACATGGAATCAATCCTAATGTTATTGTGCTTTGTCATGGAGGTATCTAGCAAATATTTGCTTCATGTTATTAAGACTGTTGCGAAGTTTTGGTGTTTCTTTAGTTCTGAATTTTGCTTCTTTAATTCTTTTAATTAGTTACTCCATTGCACGTGTGTGCATGCACACACTAGCATTAACATATTTTGTGTGTCTTTGTTAAAGTAATCATTTATCTTCTTTATGGTAGAAAATAGTTTAGAGCCACATACTGTAGATTGAATGTTATAGAGCTTTTCTTACAAGTTCATAATCTGGATTTGTTCTTATTTTCCAATTATGCTAATGTTGTAATTTCGATTATTTATCTTTATATTTTCTTGTAAGTGGAGGAGGGGGATTTGAACCTAGGATTTCTTTGGGCAATGCCATTGAGCCACAAGGCTCTTGCTGCTATTAATCTTATTTATAGTAACAATATGTTTATTAAACTGTCAACTCTGGCATCATGCTTGGGCTCATCCTGACTCCAGCTTTTATTATACCTTGATTTTTGTGCATGGTAACTTTCAATACTCAAAATAATTTTCAAGGTTGTTTTTCATTTGCCATTCTAAATGTTCTTGGTTCCTTAATCAACATAATCTACAAAACAATCTGGTATACTTTGCAGGCCCTATATCTGGTCCTAGTGAGGCTGAATTCATACTGAAGAGCACGAAAGGAGTGCATGGGTTTTATGGTGCATCAAGCATGGAGAGATTACCGGTTGAACAAGCTATAACAAGCACCGTCCAACAGTACAAATTGATTTCCATTGAGTAAAGGTCACTGTATCTTTTCTTGGTCAAGTCCTGTGCTCTATGTATTGTGATATTGTCTTTCTGATCATTCTGAGAATGTGAAAAACTTGGATTTGGGGTTTTATATCAAATATGCCAATGACCTTTGTTTCAAAGAGGCACTTCCTCCTCCCACAATTATAGGTGGAGGGTGAGATTGTGGGTTCAAAACCCACTAGGTGCTTGTGTAAGAAACTAATAAAAAAGATTTTCTTTTACTTTAAAATAAAGAGTTTAATATCAAATAGTTTTCTTAAAAATGCTTACTATTTGTAATCAATGATTTAATTGGATTAATTATATATGTTAGAAAATAATAGATAAGTGATTAAATTCATAATTTTCTACCAACTTAAATTTTTGGAATTAGTGATAGTTTGTCATAGTATCATGAGAAAGATTACATGGTCTTGAGTTTGAACCTTATCTCTACTTTGCCTCTCATTTAAAAATTAAAATTCCATGTATTGGGCTCACTTATTAAGGATAAGTTGAGGGTCTGTTTTAGAAAATAATGGTTTTAAGTGTTTAATTCCACAATTTCCTATCAGCTTAAACCTTTTGGACTTGTGGTAGTTTATCAATACATTTATGGTAAATGTTGCTAACATTTGTAATTCATATATATATTAAAGTATACTGGTCGTCGTATTGAATACATAACGATGACATTGTTCCACCAAGTGCATTTGCATGTGTGTGCCTTTCTTGAACACCTGCATCTCAAGAAGGTGGTGATGAACTACAGATTGTATCATCTCCAAGGGGGAAAACAGAATGCTTTTGAGCTGCACTCCACTCTATGCCAATCCCTTAATTAGGGTGGGGGTCTTTAATTAAAAAATTAACTATAATTTGACAGACAGGCTGATGACATTAAAATCTAAAAGAAGTGAGAAGTTCCTTTTCTGCTGTTTCTGTCAAGGGTTTCAGGTGTATCTGCAATGAGGAATTAGCACCTTCCATTTCATGAACATGCAAGTACATCAAAAATGTATGTTTGGTTTTGGTTTTGGTTTTGGCAGCGGTTTCAGCATTCGGGCAGTCTGGTTTGGATACTTCCAACTCCTCTGTGCTCTAATAATTTTTTCATTGAACTGCTCTATTCTCAAATATTAAGGCAGTGGTAAAGCAATTTTTTTGGCTTGTCTTTTGTTTTAGGACATGATTCCTTGGCTTGTCAAAACCTTGCTAATTATCAATATAAAGGATAGGAGGAACAAGTACATTGTCATCATATTAGAATTGCATACTTCCATTCAATCAGGTTAAAATATTTATTTTAAAATTTACATTCGTTTAATTTCTTTAGTTTCTTGTAGTTTCATGATATGCCTATACTTGCAGTCTAATAGAAAACCCAAGTAATATCTTATGCAACACTCCTCTCATACTTTAGGTCCTTTAGGACTTACACAAGTGGACCTCTCATGCATGTAAGAGTGATATTGCATATAGTACATTATCCCATAAATATCGAAAATTTAAGCATATATCTGGAGTTTGACACCCGTATGCTTCTGAAGCATTTAAGGGACCTATATTACCGTGAGATGCTTAGTACGCAATAAGTCAATAACATATAGTAGGTGATAATCCATACCACCACACTATGTTTTTCATTTGGGGAAAAAAAAAAAACTGGAAGTTTACTGTCTGTGACTCAACATGCAATCTCTATTTCTATGTTATGAGGTTCATCTTATAAAGATAAAAATGCTACTAGAAGGTTCACTTCATCTGAAC
Organism: Castanopsis chinensis; assembly: GCA_032878915.1. Classification (NCBI taxonomy): domain Eukaryota; kingdom Viridiplantae; phylum Streptophyta; class Magnoliopsida; order Fagales; family Fagaceae; genus Castanopsis; species Castanopsis chinensis. The sequence goes on from JAVQMG010000122.1 coordinate 16,046,595, forward strand.
AAGGTTGCGCATATTTCTGGCAAGTTGTTCCCATCTTTCAAGCATGCATGCTAGTTACTTCTCAAACTTTGGCATAGAGAATGAATTCTCTGCACTCATCTTTGCTTACTTCCCACCTCTTATGGGCTTCAAAGTTATTGGACAGCCACTTCTCAGTCTAGGAATATGTGCCTTCTTTTCTAGGCAAGTATCAAGATCATCAACTGTCCACCTACACAATGAACAGGGAGTGTTATTATACACTGCCACAGGCTAAAATCGTGTTTTGAAAAATACCATTTCAGTTATGTTTTCAAAAGAATCAAAACACACAATTTCACAATGTGCGTACGGAAGTGTGTGATAAATTGTGTGCAACAAGATTTACTGGCTGTTATCATTAGAAGAAAGCAAAATGGAATATTAATGCATTAATTGAAAAGATAACTCACTTGTATCCAATAGTTAGTCTGTGTAAAAAGACCAACATCGTCACTTTTGCCATATTCATTCCTAAGCATGTCCTGGGTCCTGATCCAAAAGCTATGAAACTATATGGCTTTTGCATTTCCTGGAGGATAAATGCAGATTCGTTACTTTATGTCATAAGCCTAAAAGCTATTACTGTAGGACATACCAAAACAAATATGGGAACATCAAGAGCTGGCCGGAGAGCTAATTACATCAAATCTTGTTGGGTCGAATTGCATAGGGTCCCTTTGTACAGATCTGGGTCATAGTGTATTCAAGTTGCATCAATGTTTACATGCCGTCCTTTCTTTATCTCAAAACCTGCAATGCACATGCACAAATGGAGGAGAAAAGTTGATAAAGAAAATGGAAGTAACAGCTTTCGTGAGTGAGAATCGATAGTCACAACTTCGATGAAGTTTCTGAAAGGACCCACGATGAGCGTTCTTTTTAATAATATAACTAGTTTCTTGTTTACATATCTATGTTTTAAGTTCATATTTTTTAAAATCACTTCTAAAATTAAAATGAATGGTAAATAATTTGTTATTTGGGGTTATAAATGTCGTAAAAATTCATATTATGTTCTGATATATTTCATGCCACTTATCAATTTATAGACACAACTATTTAATTATTATAATAACATTATACTTACAAAATGTTGGGTTAAGATAGTTTGATTTCAGTTAATTAATTCAATTACCCAAGTTGATTATTTACGTCAAATTACATGCAAATTGTGGAGGTACTAACAAATCACCAAATAAACTAAATGCAACGAAAAATAAATAGGAAAAACCTCTCGCAAGGTAAAAATCCCACTGAGTGAATTTAAATTCACCACTCTAAAAAATCCACTAATCAATAATTAAGCGGTTATAAGTATGAGGAATTTTACCACTATCCTGACCTATTCCAAAATACTAACCTACAGTTAAATATTTTCTCTAATACCCAATTGGACTTAATTTTATAGTAGACTTCTTTCCTTTGTTGTACAAATCTTCAATTTGTGACTAACTCCTTTGCACAAATCACAGTACATGACTAACTCCACAATAACCCTTTGATTGTTGTAGTTGATTTGCAATAGTTTCACATAGAAACACCAATAAGATTTTCAATGTCGGTGTTAGAGAATTTGCTTAGTTGCAGAATCTAAAGGCGTACAAGAAACACAGCAATAATTCTTTCTTCTGTAGAGGAGGCTAGGGTTTCAAAAAGAAAACCTTATGAAGATTTCTAGGGTTAGGGTTTTCTTTCTCCACCTCATTTAAATAGGAGCTTAATGAACCTTTTAAATAGGCTCTCCTATTCCAATTAGGTTTACACAAATTTTGAACTTTCCTAGTCTTATAAGGATTATGCAAACTCATAAATAAATAGCCTTTAGAAATCAAAATGTTGCAAACTATATTAGAATTCCCGTAAGCTCAGTAGATCAAGACAGATATCGAGCTTCAGTAAACCTCGATAGTTCGATAGGTATTAAGGAGGTATCGGGACCTACATATTCAACTTTTCTTAAGCAGTTTTTGAGTAATCTTTATATCTTCAATGTAACCACTTGTAATAATTATCTTGAACCTACTTGAATTTACTAAAATACAAGTATAAGTTGAGTTTTGTCAAAGGATATGCCAATTACATAAAATATGAACTTAACACAAAAGTCAATTTATAGACACAATCACACAAACATTACTCGAATCTATAATGAATATATAATTTATATATGTATATCTATAATTTTTTTTATATATATTTTATTATGTGTTTGCGTATTTTATGATACTCGCTACAATACAATACATGATACAAAAAAATTAAAAATTGATTCACGATATGATTCATGTTTTGGCAACAATGGATTAAAAGATTAATTTGTAATAAAAAATTAATCAAAATAATAATAGTAAAAGATCAAGCTGGAATTGGACTTTGGGGCCAAAAGTCCAATAACAAAGCCCATTAAAATCGAAATGTACTATAAAAACGAAATAAATGATCGAACTCAGTCCAACACCCAAACTTGAATTTCACTTCCAAGTTTCATTCTTAACACTAAAATTCTCTCTCTCTCTCTCTCTCTCTCTCTCTCTGTGAACAACTAGATTCAGGTACGAAACTCAAATCCTAATAACATATAAAGTTTCAATTGTGTTTTAGTGTTTGTTACTTTATTTAACTAGAATTTGATTTAGGTTAGGTTTGAAGTTAAATTTAATGTGATTTAAAATCAGTATATATATTTAGGTTCAAAATCTGTGCAGGAGTGGATTTGTGTTTTCAAGTTCTCGATGGTTTGAAATTTAATTGTGATTGTGTTTGAAACACGTTTGTGTATATGTTTAGTAGTAAAATAACCCTAGGTTCGTGAATCTGAAATTGAACTTTGTTTTTGAATTTATAGGATTGGAATTGTGTTTACCAAGAAATTTATAGGTCATATGCCTAATTGAACTCTGTTTTTGAATAGGATTGGGAAATGACCTAATTGATTTTTTTTTTTTGAATTGTTGATTTTAAAGGATTGTGAAATGGCCTAATCAATTTTTGTTTTTGAATTGTACAGGTGGAAATGGAAAATGATGATAGGTCATGTGCTGTGTGTAAACAACGATGCAAACTCAGTTGCATCTTCGCCGGTGTTTTAACTGACAAACGGTCATGGAAGTACAATCTGTTGAAGGCCATCTTTGAAGATTAAGAATTAAAACGTATGCTGTGGAATGTGAACCAAATTGAAAGAGAATCTGTTATTGACTCTTTAATCAATAAATCAAAATGGGGAATTCATGATCTAGTGTTTCAATGCGCCTCCCACGCTGCAAAGCTTTCCAGGCGGCTTGGATCCATTGAACTCACCGTTCATTCTCTCTAGCTAGAAGTGCAAACACTTTTCTTCCAATGGGTAGAGACTGTCCTACAACAGCAACAACCTAAACGCACACGCACTAATGCGAATTCAGAATAATCTATTTTGAATAATTCCTAACGATGCCGATAGGAAGTACAGTGAAAATAGAAAATATGATTGAAAAAAGAGAGTACAAACAATAGACTAGTTATATGAGTGATGTGTAGAGTATATCATTTCAGGTTAGAACCTGCGTCCAAGTGCGCAGATATACACTAACACCAGTGACTTTCAGGTGCACCCAAAAACTACAAGAGTCTTTACATTGTTGTAATTGATTTTAATGAAGTGATAATTCTTCCTCGCTCTCTCTCTCTTGGTGTGTGAGAATTGATAATATACACTTGGAACCACTTGTCCTAATTTAGGTAATAGACATGTGTGAAGGATTCAACTGCCCTAAATTGTAAGTGTCTATTGCTAAGAAAAAACAAGCCATGGAGTGTAGAGACCCCATTTTATACCCATAAGTAAACCTTGGAAGAGCGCAAAATGGTCATTTTCTGTACCACAAAATTCATGGTTGCATTTAGTCACTAACTTGTTCATCACATGATATAAAAATGATCTTAAGGTTTCAACAATCACAATAATACATTTGATTTCCAAATTGGATGGCTGGATTGAAATATACCACAAGATTAAGTTTTAACGGTTTGCATGCATTCATTTAGGTGAAACTTATCACGTATGATTATTTGAAATTAATTTTGATTGGTTGTTAATTAAAATTAATAGAAACTTTTGTCATTGGTTAAGTATTTTTCTTAAAATGTGATTTGTTGCATGAGAAAAAAAAAAGTAAGTTGATAAACATTAAATTTGGATAGATTATCAGGTTTTTGTAGAAAATATCCAAAAGATAATTATTTTAAAATCCTAATTATTATTTTGGAATGTATTATATCATGAAAATAACTCTAGAACAAGTCTAAGTACATTTTCAAACTCTGAAAAATGCTGAAAATAATCCAAAATGTGCAAAAAACCAAAATTGGACGAATCTGTCGGAATGCCAAATCAACATTTCAAAAGTTTCGATCGGAACTTCAACAATGCCAATTGACACATTCCCAAGATATTCCCTGATTTGTTTTATTTGAATTAAAACTCATCCAAATCCATTTTTTTAGAGATAAACCCTACCCTATTTTGTATCTAATAACTTCTAAGTTAGATCTAACTTATTTTCTAAGCTATTTACACCTCTATAAGTAGAGGGAAATACTCATCATTCAACTCCCCAACCCCTTTAACATTAGAGAGACTTTTGAAGCTCAACCATTATTCTGATCTTCACTAGTTTAGAATTTCTGTAGAAATTTCCCTTCAATCCAAGTTTTCGTTACAATAAGGATATTAAGACTATTTGCATTAACCATATTAGTAATTGATTGTTGGAAGTTTGGGCTAAAAGCCCCTCTACAATTCCACACTATGATACTCATTATTAAATGATGGATAGGGAACAAACAAAAATCAATAGATGGATTCATCTTTCCCTATTCTACCAACTCTAGCCTTGTTCTCCTTAAGAATAGGCAATTGACTTCTTCGCCAGGCACTAGAGTCAATATATTCTTTAGGACTTGCACATCTCTCTCTCTCGTATTACCTGATCATCAGGCTCATACATTTTACTTGGTGAAAAAGTTCCTAGATACTTCCTACCACGTGTGTGGGTATGCATTCAAGGCTTATGTTGCAGATGCATATTCATGCGTCACTGGGTGTATAATCTACCACGTGTGTAATTGCCCCTATCCATGTCAGTTAGTGACACTGGTTTTCTCATGTATATGACACGCATTATGTGCTTGATACGGTGAGCCTCTGCGTTTCTTAGTCTGAGCATGCTGATGCATGTCATATACATAGACATGAAACTCTAGTGCGCTGTGTTGCACCTAGCGCAAAATTCTGCAAGATTTTCGCAGTGAGGATAACATTATTGCTGCTTTAAAGTTGAGTTTCTGGGCAGGTACACATGCATGCACACACATATTGTTGATGCCTAGTGGCCTTTAACCACCTCGGACGGCGACACGTGCTCTCCATACCTGTGGATAGGGCTTGTAGAAATGGCGGGTGAAGCGTTTATGCGGCGTCCTTGTTCCCCCTCTCATCCCTCTTGTTAAGAATGATGCACGCTCTTGGGTGTGAACTATGACTAACGAGTCATTTTTAATTAAGGTTCAGAAGTTTCCACTAATAGTTGGATTTTTCTAAGGTGTGATTGGTCACCTGACTCTATGTTGATTTTATTACTAGTCCTAGGTTAAGAAAAAGTCAGTTTTTTTCCTAATCTAATTGGGTTTGAAAGTCTGATTATGTGTGAAGAATGTTTTAGGCACCCTACAACACTTGTTGTGAGACAGTCATTTGTTTTGATAAAATATTAATTTTTCGTCTTGACGCATCCTTGTTCCCCCTCTTTTCCCTCTTTTTGAGAATGATGCACACTTGGGTGTGAACTATGACAAACGAGTCATTTTTAGTTGAGCTTCAGAAGTTGCCACCAATCGTTAGGTTTTTCTAAGGTGTGATTGGTCACCTAACTCTATATTGATTTTATTACCAATCCTAGGTTAAGGAAAAGTCAGGTTCTTCCTAATCTAAATGGATTTGAAAGTCTGGTTACATCTGGGGAAGATATTAGGCGCCCCATAACAACTGTCGTGAGATAGTTCTTTATTTTGATAAAATCTTAATTTTTCATTGTGCGGTGTCCTTGTTCCCCTTCTCTCTTCCCTCTTTTTGAGAATGATGCATGCTTTTGGGTGTGAACTATGACTAACAAGTGAATTTTAGTTAAGGTTTAGAAGTTGCCACCAAGCGTTGGGTTTTTTCTAAGGTGTGATTGGTCACCTGACTCTAGGTTGATTTTATTACCAATTCTAGGTTAAGAAAATGTCTATTTTTTTTAATCTAAATGGATTTGAAAGTATGGTTACGTGTGGGGAAGGTGTTAGGCACCCCACAATACCTGTCGTGAGATAGTCCTTTGTTTTGATAAAATCTTAATTTTTAGTCATTGGTAGATAAAAACAAGCTATTGGCATTAGCTTTTGGGGCTTTAAAGAATTTGGACTTTGAGGTTTGATTTGGGAAAGGTGTGTGACCTTTATCGATGCTTTGCTAGCACATTGGAATTGTCACCAAATTTCCATAATGAAAACCCAGCAGTAATTCGCCTTATTTTTGTGGTGGAAATCCGATAGCATTTCGGGTTAGGTGCATTATGACACGCATTTCCCAAATCAAACCTTAAATTCCAAATTCTTTAAAGCTCCGAAAGCTAATGCCAATAGCTAGTTTTTATTTGCCAATGATGAAAATTTAAGATTTTATCAAAATAAAGGACTATCTCACAACAAGTGTTATAGGGTGCTTACCACCTTCCCCACACGTAACCAGACTTTTAAATCCATTTAGATTAGGAAAAAATCAACTTTTTCTTAACCTAGAATTGGTAATAACATCAACATAGAGTCAGGTGACTAATCACACTTTAGAAAAACCCAACAATTAGTGGAGACTTTTAAACCTTAATTACAAATGACTCATTAGTTATAGTTCACACCCAAGAGCGTGCATCATTATCAAAAAGAGGGAAGAGAGAGGGGGAACAAGGATGCCACATAACAAAAAATTAAGATTTTATCAAAACAAAGGACTATCTCGCGACAGGTGTTATGGGGTGCCGAACACCTTCCTCACACTTAACTAGACTTTCAAATCCATTTTAGATTAGGAAAAAACAAACTTTTTCTTAACCTAGGATTGATAGTAAAATCAACATAGAGTTAGGTGACTAATCACACCTTAGAAAAATCCAACGATTCGTAGCGACTTTTGAACCTTAATTAAAAATGACTTGTTAGTTATAGTTCACACCTAAGAGCGTGCATCATTCTCAAAAAGAGGGAATAGAGGGGGAACAAGGATGCCACATGACGAAAAATTAAGATTTTATCAAAACAAATGAGTATCTCATGTAGGTGTTGTAGGGTGCCTAAGACCTTCTTCGCACATAAATAGACTTTCAAATCCATTTAGATTAGGAAAAAACCGACTTTTTTTTAACCTAGGATTGGTAATAAAATCAACATAGAGTTAGTTGGCCAATCACACCTTAGAAAAACTCAAAGATTGGTGGCAACTTTTGAATCTTAATTAAAAATGACTCGTTAGTCATAGTTCACATCCATGAGCGTGGATCATTCTCAAAAAGAGGGAACAGCGGGGGAACAAGGGTGCCATATAAGTGCCTCACCGCTCGTTTTTGTGAGCCCTATCCACAGGTATGGAGAGCACGTGTTGCCATCCGGGTTGGTCGAAGGCCATGAGGCATTGACAATATGTGTACGCATGCATGCATGCATACAGTGGCGACGCAACCTTATGGCCAGGGTGGTCTTAGGACCACCCTGACTTGGAAAAAAAAATTGTATATAATAATTTAAAATTTTATATTTATTTACCTTAAAAAAATTTTTTGAGACCACCTTGAATTTTTTTTTTATGCCAATAAAATTAAATTTTGGTCTATAATTTGAGCAACCTAACAATTTCCAACCTTTTATTATTTATTATTAATATTTTTCCTCATTAGACATATATTACTTCTCATTTTTAATTTTTTTTCCTCTTATTTATTCTTAATTACACACGTCTTTTGTCTCCTCGATTTCTACACTTTGGGTCTGTTTGGGAACCACTTATTTTGCTAAAACTGAATATTTATTATTGAAAGTACTGTAGATAAATGTAAAAGTTAGTTGAAATAGTACAGTGGAGCTCATGAATAGTACCAAAAAGTGTAGTTAAAATAATTTTAATTTTTCATTTCAATCCAAACGCATGCTTCGTGTGTGTTTGGATAAATTGTTTTTAGTTAGCTTATTTTACTATTCAGCTTATTTTTGATATTATTCTTGGGTTTTACTGCACTTTTTGATACTATTCATGGACCTCACTATACTATTTCAGCTAACTTTTACCTTTATCTATAGTATTTTCAGCAAAAAATTTTCAGTTTTAGCAAAATAAGCGGTTCCCAGACACTTTTACATCTACGTTTTAAATTTTATTACATCTTTCATCTACACTATTACACCTACGTTTTCCTTCCTCCTTGTTCATAACTTTTGTGTCTTTTACTAGTACCAGTGCGGCAGTGTCTCTTCTTAAGTTTTGAGTTTCAAATTTTTCAATACAATTTTTTTTTAGCTGTACAGGTACCTTTGTTCATTTCTTTTCTTTTCATTTTTTTTTTTCCTTTTGAGGTTTTTCGGTGTACAGAATGCAAATTTGTTTTGGTTTCAAGAACAATTTTTTTTAAGCACAAATTTCATGCCGATGAAATCTTGAATTTTGGCCGGTATTTACCGAAACATCCCAAAACGCCCAAAATAGATTGGAATGACACGGAAATTTTTCAAAGTGGAATAGGGTGGGTTTTTGTTTCAGTTTGTTTACTGGCATGGTATTTTCCGGCTGTTTTGGCCGGAACTTAACGAAATTAATAATATTGAATCAAACCTAATTATCTAAAAGCTAAAAGGAAATAAGAATGTGTAATTTATGCTTCTTAAGAAACACCTTGGACAAAATTCTTAGAGCCGCCACTGCATGCATATTTGCCCAGAAACTCAATTTTAAAGCAGCAATAAAAAATAATCAAACAAAGTCTAGCATACTTCTAATACCAAAGCTATAAAATCCTAATTAAAGCATAGATAACAAAGCAGTAAATAACACAAAAACAAACAAAAATGAAGGAGACAAGGTTAGACCCTTGCCTTCCATTTCATGAACATGCAATTACGGCAAGAATATATGTTTGGTTTTGGTTTTGGTAGTTGCTTCAGCATTCAGGCAGTCTAGTTTTTCCAACTCCTCAGTGCTTTAGGGCATGTTTGGTATATTTGCTTAAATGCATGTTTTCAATTTTTAAACAACATTACATGTATTTTCACATATTTTTTCACCCATACGTATTTTCAAAAAAACTGAAAACTGTTGTTTAAACACACGTACCAAACGAGCCCTTAATATTTTTTTTTTCTTTGAACAATTCTATGCTCCAATATTAAGGCAGTAGTAAACTATAACATACATGGACTATGGTGACGAAACTTTTTGTCACGATATGTCCTTATTTCGTAACTGAAGACATATGGTGACGAAACAACATTCGTCACATAATCTTGATTACCGAATGTCCCAGTGACGAAAATTTTCATCACTAATAGGTATAAATGTTTTTAATAAAAAAAATGATAGGTGAAGAAATTTTTTCATCATCTAATATTTTCGTCAGTATACATTATATTCAGAGATGAAATAAATTGTCACCAATGATTTTTAATTTATGAATTTTTTATTTGACCATATTAGGTGATGAAATATTTTGTCACTAATTGTATTTTTTTTTTTTTAAATTTGAAATTTCAATAGATTAGGATACAAAATAAAGCAATTAAAAAAAAAAAATTTAAGCAATTTTTTTTGGCATGTCTTTTGTTTTAATTAGTACATGATTCCTTGGCTCATCAAAACCTCGCTAATTATCGATATAAAGGATAAAGGAACAAGTACATTGTCATCATATTAGAATTGCATACTTCCATTCAATCAGGTTAAAACTAATTTTTATTTTAAAATTTTATATTCGTTTAATTTCTCTAGTCTCTTGTAGTTTCATGATATCCATATACTTGCAGTCTAATAGAAAACCCAATTAATATCTTATGCAACACTCCTCTCATACAATTGGACTTACACAAGTGGACCTCTCGTGCATGTAAGAGTGATATTGTAATAGTATATGGTAGATTAGCCCATATATATCGAAAATTTAAGCGTATGTCTGGAGTTTGACACCCGTATGCTTCTGAGGCAGTACTCAAGGGACCTACATAACTGTGTGATGCTTGGTACACAAGAACATATAGTATATTGGTACACTAGATGATAATCTATGCAATGCATGGCCCACACACTATGTTTTCATTTGGAAACCATTTTCTGGAAATTGATTGTCTATGTGACTCAACATGTAATCTCCCATTAATATAGCTTAACCCTTTTTATTTTGCAATATAGCTTAACCCTTATATTATGCTTAAAAGCAAATGCTGTCAAATAGTAGGATTCAATATGAAATCTATTCTATGTTATGAAGTTCATCTTATAAAAACAAAAAACAATACTAGAAGCTTCACTTCCTCTAAAGAAGGTTGCAAGCATGCATGCAACTTAATTCTCAAACTTTGGCATGGAGACTGAAATCTCTGCACTCATCTTTGTTTACATCCCACCTCATATGGGCTTCAAAGTTATTGGACAGCCGCTTCTCAGTCTAGGAATATGTGCCTTCTTTTCTAGGCAAACATCAAGATCATCAACTGTCCACCTACACAATAAACGGGGGAGTGTTATTATTGGGGTAATGATTATTTCACACGGTGTGTATGCACACGCTGTGCCACATAGGCTGAAATTAAACACAATTTTAGTTGAAATTATGAAATCGTGTTTTCACAATTTTCAAACCACAATTTCACAATTTGTGTGTATGGTAGTGCGTGATAAGTTGTGTGACAAGATTTACCAGAATATAGGTACAGTGAAAAAATAACTCACTTGTATCCACTAGTCAGTCGGTGTAAAAAGACCAACATCGTCACTTTTGCCATATTCATTCCTAAGCATGTCCTGGGTCCTGATCCAAAAGGTATGAAACTATATGGCTTTTGCATTTCCTGGCCGGAGGACAAATGCAGATACGTTACTTTTTAAGTCTTAGGCCTAAAAGCTATTACTACTGTAACACATACTAAAACAACAAATATGGGAACATCAAGATCTGGCCGGAGAGCTAATTACATCAAATCTTGAAGGATCGAATTGCCTAGGGTCCTTGTACAGATCTGGGTCATAGTGTATCCAAGTTGCATCAATGTTTACATGCCATCCTTTCTTTATCTCAAAACCTGCCATACAAATGCATAAATGAACAAATGGCATTTTTGTCGAGGAGAAAGGCTGATAAAGAAAATGGAAGTAACAGCTTTCATGAGTGATTAAAAAAAAAAAAAACCAGCTTTCATGAGTGAGAATTGATAGTCACAACTTACAAAAGGATCCACAATGAGTGTTCTTTTTAATAATATTCTATCCTTAATTAGTACTAGTCTTATATAACTAGCTAGTTTCTTGTGTACATATCTATGTTTTAAGTTTATATTTTTTTAAATCACTCTAAAATTAAAAACTAATAGTTAATAATTTTTTAATTGGGATTATAAATGTAAAAAAAAAAAAAAACTCATATTATGTTATGATATTTGTAATGCGACTTATCAATTTATACACACAACCATTTAGTTATAATAATGCTATATACTTACAAATTAATTAAAAGTCGTGTTCATATACCTTTCCCGGCCAACTCTTTCTTCCCGGTTCTCAAAAAAAAAAAAAAAAAAAAAACCCTTTCTTCCCCATTTATTTATTTTTTCTTATATAAACAGATATCCATAAATGTAGGACCCGGAGTTCTTAAAAATTTGTAAATGAAATAGTATGAGAATTATATTTATATTTATGTACGTCTTGGTGGATGGCTACTTATTTATTTATTTTTTTCTGAGAAATGATTGCTACTTAGTGAGTTAAATAAATTTATACAATTTTTATTAATTTCATATTTGTGTGATATGTACATAGATTTTTTTTTTTGAAATTTTATATAGAGTTAATCAGCTTCAATTCTAACTTTCCTTCTTTCCTTTTTTTTTTTTTAATAATAATAATAATCAGCTTCTAACTTTTATTGTTGTTGTCAGTAGAGTATGAATTTTTATAGATTATTATTTGATAAATTCCTAACTTCAAAAAATTTTCATTATCACCATATAATCTTGGCCCCTTAAAACATTTTTCTGGCTGCATTCTTGCTACCGCCTCAAGACCTTTTTTCTAGTTTACATGGAGGGAGAAAGACTAGTGGTAATTATCAATTTTTTCTGTCCTTTCAAGTTTCAACATAATTTAAAAAATAAGAGAATCTTGCCTTCTATTTTGCAGTCATTTAGTGCTACACGGGGAAACCACAACAAGACGTTCGACATTCTTAATGTTTCTTTGACGACCTGGAAATGAATGAAGCTAGTAAAGATGTCAAGAGCATTATATACACAAAACTTGAATTTCTATATTAAATTGTAAATAACACTTGATTAAAATGAAAGTTGATGTCCATATTAAGAACAATGAAATTATGTACTTTCAACAATTGGATTTTCAAAATAATAATCTTATAGAAAGTTATGGAGTGGTATAACTTGATCCTCTATATATTGTTTAAATACAAATTGAAAGATATTGTTTAAATACAAATTGAAAGATCAAACACGGTACAATTCATAATTTAACAAAACATAGCATATATACACTTATATTCATGGAATAATCTAAAATTGTATGGCTTGCAGGATTTTTCATCAACATAGACAGTTCACATTAGATCTCTTAACCTTTGAACCATAAGACATGTTGTTAAGATCTTCAAGAGAAAGTGAAGCTCCTTCAGGCTTGCTTCTGGTGATTGACAATTGTTCTTCCTATAAGTTAACAAGAATATTAGTCCAAAAATAAATAAAAAGACCATAATCAGTGCATAAAGCTTCCACTTTTGCAGGCTTTAAAAAATGCCAGACCTTAGTGTCATGCCAAATGCCTTCTACCAAAAGGGAATATTAGTAATCTTCCAAAAGTGAATATTTTTATTAAAAAAAAAGTGATAATGAGCAGCCTACTGTGATATTCTGATATGGTAATTCGATATGTCTCCACCAATGGCATCTTTGGAAGTATCTTAGAATAACTGATAAGCAGTGAGTATCCCTGCCCTTTCTACCTAGGAAATTATTGTTTTATACTCCCAGATGTACACTACTTCACACAATGTCCACATTTTTCATAACTAGATATGTCCATATTTTTAATGGATGTGCACACTTTACACATGTATAAGCAGTGTGACTGTGAACACTTTTGGATTTCAAACAATCATAGCCCTTCTACGTATTCTTTCACCTTTTAATATTAAGTTGAAGGCTGGGGATTTACTTCCTTCCATATTGGAATTATGTCTAATTGAATGATATGGTTGCTATATCAGATACCAAATATGTAAAGTAGATCAATTATTTCAGCATCCTGTTTCAACTTTCAACTTACCCCTTTTGATTTTTTTCAAGGAGGCAACTTTCAAATAGTAGGTACCTAGTACATACTTTGTTTAGGGTTTTTTTTGGAATAAAGATGGCAGCACTTTTTGTATAGGAATTATACAAGAAAGACAGATGGTTGAAGTTAATTGGAAACCAAAAGAACTTATTCTCGTTTGAGAAATCTTTAAAAGACACCATTAAGTCTAGGTTCTATTGGACACATTGATTTAAAAATATGAATGATACTCACCCTAAGCTTGTCCTGTGCTTCTCTGTTCTCATCAAGAAACTTGACACTCCACATCATTGCAGCTGCAGTAGTGGTCTGTCCTGCAACTATTAATGTCAATAGGTTATCCATAATCTCTGAGTCATCAAGCTTTTCAGAAGAAGGATATGAGTCTCTCTGTAACATGGACTGTAGGAAGTCTTCAGGAGACTCCTTTCCACTCCTTCGTCTACTAATTATCTCTTTAAATGTTTCCGTGAGCCTTTCACGTGCCTGCTTTGACAAATTCCGTTAGTATCAGAAAATTTAAAGTTGGACTGTTGAAAATTTAAGAACTATTGTTGGGTCACTATTACAAGGTGCTCATTTTGGAGGTTTTTTTTTTTTTTTTTTTTTTTTTTTTTTTCAAATGGTTTTAAGAGGGTACTTATTAATCCTGGTTGTTATGTATTTCTCTAGGGTTGTCCATCTTACCTTGATGCCTTTATAATATCTGGTGCCTGGAATCATGAAGGGAATGGATAACATGGCATCGGAAACAGAGGTACAGTCTCTTTCGATATCTCGCAACAGGGATTCCTCTGTGATGCTCATTAGCATGTTGCACATTGCATCAAATGTTAACTGTACATTAGACATTGTCAAAAGGTTAGCCACTGTACTATTAGTTCTAAGTTGTAACCGCTATTTTATTTGGCAGGCTAGATTTCCTTTAATCATCCAAAATTGAATGCAACATAGTTTCTTTTCTTGATTGTCATGTCAGTTTACGTACTTTAGTTGAATTAGCATATTTTTAGTGTTATATAACCACAAAAAAAAAAAAAAAAAAAAAACTCACCAATTCAAGTTTAACAATTGTGTTCTTACCTTCATACTGAACTCAAGCACCACAAAGCTTTTCCCACCTTCTCCTAACTTCTTCAGCCTTTCGCATAACATTTTGTCAAATTTCTTTACAAATTTAGACAAAGAATTCATGGAGAAAGGGTCAGATAGAAGACGCCTAATCCTTTTGTGACTTTCATGTGGCACACAAAGCAAGCTCTTTTCTCCAACCGCATCTGCCATTGATTTCACATACCCCTTGTTGAAGTGTACAAAATCGTTAGCAAAAACCATTTTTGCACCCTCTGGATTTGGAACAAACACATGGATCTTGCCGAACATCCTTGTCTTGAACCACTTCCCGTACCTACATTACCACAACAATCATTTTAATAAGGGATATAGCAATCTACAAAGGCCATTTGAATGAGGGCTAGAAGTACCTAGAGGACCAAGAAACATATAGAGCTTAATCCTGATCTATAATATATTAATATCTGCCACAAGCTTTGATTTGATTATTATCTATGAATATTGTTTACCCTGATCAATTCATTTTCTCTCAGAACTTTGAAACTTTAATGAGGTTGAATCTTATCAAGTAATATCAAAGATTGATTCTGCCAGTTTTTTTTAGAAATAAATTTATAGACTCAAACATCCTCGATCATGGTGTACTAGCATCCCAAAGGTCAACCATAATAGAAGTAGAAATATTCAACAAAAAAAAAAAAAATCTCATTATTATTGAGAAGGAAATATTTGGAGGATTGATTCTATTCATATGCTATATCTATGTTGAATTAATATTGATAAACATGGAAGAGAATCACTGACCATAGTCGTCGGAGTCTAACAAAATCGTAGCATCCTTTTGTACTATTAGTGGCTGAAAGAAAAGAAATGGTTTCACCAAGATAAGGCAACCCCAGCCGGCCAGGGATGTCATTTTTTCCACTTGTGACTCTTCTCCAAGCTTTTGACACGAGAAAAATAAATACTACAGAAAACACTGCAACAAAATTAATGTCATAGTGGTTCGGTGCTAGAGAAAGCAGCATTTTCTTGGACAAATTGAACATCGGTGGATTTTTCTCCTCTTTCTTCTTGAAAGTAATCTACTAACTGAAGAAAGAGAAGATCCTAAACTTGTGAATTATGTATGGTTATAAGAGGAGGTGCATGTTTTTTTTTATAGTAACAAAGTACATAACATTTGAATGAGACAGGATACTCTATCTAGACACAACACTATAAAATTGTGGAGCATCTTAG
The DNA here is from genome assembly GCA_032878915.1 of Castanopsis chinensis. Taxonomy (NCBI): domain Eukaryota; kingdom Viridiplantae; phylum Streptophyta; class Magnoliopsida; order Fagales; family Fagaceae; genus Castanopsis; species Castanopsis chinensis. The sequence goes on from JAVQMG010000122.1 coordinate 16,062,544, forward strand.
GAGGGATGCTTGACACAAAGTTTCGAAGATTCATGCTGGTAAAAGACAATTTTCATGCCATGTTGTCCACTATAGACCGTTGTTTTAAAGGGGAATTAAGTACGAGTTCAAATTATATTATTTCTGCAAATAAACTAGTGGATTAAGATAACATTTCATTTGTTTTATATGTTTGACAACAAAGAGGTGAAGATGATGCTTTAGTGATGCTGAGATAGTGAAATGCATGCTTTAGGTGCTAGAAAGCTCCAATACATAAAATTGCACATTATGGTTGTGCCATTTTAATTTTGAATGGTTACTAGAGATGGAGACTGAGCTCTCATGTAGCACAGCACGCGTATACAATGAATGAAATAAGCCTGAGATATATACTTGATTACTGCAGTTGAGAATAATTGGAAAATGTTGGGTTTAGTGGAAGAGAATTACCTCCACAACATGTCAACATTTCAACAACAATTTAACAATATATCCTAAGTGACAATCGACAAATTGTAATTTGTGGATGAAAAAGTAATGTCAGTGATGCACCCATATTATAACTAGTAAATGTTTGTCACCTTAAGATTTGTTGAAATTTGTTGTGAAAATACTGTGAATGTAGCATTACTCTACGCAGAAGATTCCCATAAAAATTGAAGGACCCATCTATATTGGATTAAGGATTTTGTAATGAGTAGAACGTGATAGAATCATACTTGGAAAAGACGAGTCCATTAAGGTGCAACTTGGGTAACACACTAACACTTGGTTACAACTTACAAGGGTGATCACGTAAGACGAGAGCTACATTCAAACGAGGGCTAAAAGGACAGCTTGGAGTGGTGTGGCCAGTCATGATCATGGGCTTGGCAGTCTTAGCAGATGCAATGCTCAATGTACCATTTTTTTTTTTTGCTAGCAATGCTCACTTGTACCCATTGAAGTGCCTGGAGCCTGGAGGAGGCGGTCCATGCTTTAATCTAATGACACGTGTTTTTCCTGCAAAAGCGCCAAAATGATTAACATGATTTTTTTCAAGTTCTTCTCGGACTAGGAATAACAATGGAGCAAGGCGGGCTGGGGTTGAAAGATAACCTCATCTCTGTCCCACAAATCCCTGCAGGATTCCAAGCCAAAATAGCCGAATATTATTGTTTGGCAAAATATGTAGGGATGTACCACTGTTTTCAAAATATATATGGATGTACCACTCTTTTTGGAACTCGAGTATTTTGAAAAAATAGCACTTAAGTTTGCCGTGCTATTTTTTATGAAACTTGTAAAAAATTGGTGGCTATCTTTCATAAAACTCGAGTTATACGGCAAACTCGAGTTACAAAAACTTGAGTTTTAAAAAAGTGATACATCCCTAATTATTTTTCAAAAAATAGTAAATCCCTACATACTATGGCAAATAGTGGTATTTGGCCATTTTGGCCCAAGATCCCGCCCTACACATATTACTATTTTTTTTTGGAAATTTTTTTTCCCCATTTTATATTTGAGATAGTTCACAATTCCTACCCTTATTTTATAAATCAACCAATTTCCCCATTTGCATTTGAGAAAGTAACAAATTTGGAGAAATTAACAAATACTCCAAATTTGTTACTTTCTTGGTTAAATTCAATGGAATCTTTTAAAGAAATTAATAGTCATACACCATAAAAAAGAGAAAAAGTTGAGAACTACATTATTGTTTTCATGGATTGCAGTTGTAATCATTATAGTTCTGTTGGATTTAGTTGAGATAAATGGGGGAATTATGAACTACCCCAAACATAATGGGATATTGGGAAAATACTGCCCCCCTCCTTTTTTTTTATTTAATAAAACCTATTACAAAAATATAAATCATACTTGACATTACAATTAAATTAATTACATTAAATCAAATTAATTTTTAGCAATGACTAAATAATATAATCCAAAGTGTTTGACAAGAAAGTTTCACAAAAAAGAGTGTTAGGGGCTGTTTGGATCAATTTTTTTGGTCACTCAATTTTCATCACTCGTCACTCATTACTTTAAAATACCACACCTGTTTGGCACCATCATTTACTTCCTATCACTCAATATTTTTCACACTATTTGTGGGTCCCATACCTGTCAATCGGTGCAGCTTTTTTTTTGTTTTTTTTTTTCCAGTACCTAGATCACCCGAATCCAGTGAAAGAAAAAAAAAAAAAAAAAACCCCAAACTGAAGACCGAACTTAGTGGAAAAAAAATAAAAAAAACCCAGAACTGAAGACCGAACCAAGTGAAAAAAAAAAAAAAAAAACTGAAGAGTGGAGACTGAACCTAGAAACAAAAAAAAAAAAGAAAAAAAAAAGTCAGTTGGTCAAAAGTTGCAGCTGTGGGTCCTCATGTGTGTTTAATTACAAAAATGCCATTGAGTTATGAGTTATGAAAACTGAAAACAACCAAAATGTGTTTTCAGTTTCTATAACTTATAACTTAAAAATTAGAGAATTGAGTGATAGAAACAGAGTTATAGTACTCCCAAACGGATTTCTCGCTATGGATTCCACTATTTTTGGGTTATGAGTTATGAAAACAGAGTTATAAGTTATGAAAATTGATGATCCAAACAGCCCCTTATATCCAAGCATTTAGATACTTAATAATACAAACTAAGTCTTTAACACTATACATAACAACATAATTGAAAAACTAAAATGAGAATAGGAAGTAAGTGAGAAGTGAAGCTCAAAAATATTTTTTTGTAGATATATGAGGGGGTGGGGTAGGAAAACCTAAACTTGTCCCCACCTCACCTTGGGGCATGGGGCAAATATCTCACGTCCTCCATGCCCCACCATTTCCACTGGGTAGGGAAAACCTGCACGAGGTAAGGCAGAATGAGGCAAGGCAAAACTGCCATTTTTATTTAGAATGGCAACTTTTGTGCCACAATTTTAACGTGAGTACGTGACTATCTATGAATTACGGTTAATTACTTTTATATGAACTCATTAAGTTTTCTCTACCACTTATAATTGCTCATGCCAAAATTGTGATAAAAGTTGTGTCTACGTGTATATATATTACATTAGAAATATTTTTCTTTTCTTTTCTTTAAATATTAATTAGTGATGCTGATGAGCATTGTGCCGACGTGTTACCTCGGAGAGATGATGGCATGACACCTTGGCTTCACCCAGTTGGTAGCTTGGCACTTTTGGACTTTTCACATTTCAGTATTGCCTAGTTGAACATGTTTTTAAGCTTGTTGAAATCATTTACATACTTTTTGAATTTTTTTTAATATCTTTTTTATGATGTCGACTTACCTGACTCTTTAAAGATTATTTTTGAGAAACAGACCCATAATTCAAAGATTAATTTCACTGGATTCCATAATTTAAGCTTTGCTAAATACTTTCACGTTGTCATGGTTATATTGTTATAAGCTTTTTTTTTTTTTTTTAGAGAGTTTCAACATTTGACGCTCCTGATAATAGTTTTTTTATTATCAGACCAAAACACTAATTAGTTTTTAGTGTAGGCGGAAATTAAACATTTAATTTCTTATACTACCATCAGAGATTTTATTAGCTGAGTTAACTAGAACCCACATTATAAGCCTTGTTAGACCTTCACTAGCAAAACACTTGTTTGGCTAAATGCTTTTATCTTAAGGCAAGTTGGGTATACAGTTATAGATTATAATAGAATAACTATTCATGTGTAATAACTATTTGGATATTTAGTTGCATCTTTGGGAATAATTATTCTTTAAGAATAGCTACTCCATAAATTGAGGAGTAATTATTCCTTTTTAAAATGACAATAAAGTTTTTGCTTAGTAGCTGTAACAACTTTTAAAATTAATATATTTTCAAAATTATGGGCTTTCCATATGTGTAATCTTTTACAAACTTTTCATATATAACAATTAATTTGATAACAAACATATGAATATGAATAAATATTACATTACAACATCTCTTATTCATAGTAATAAAAATTACTATTCTTATCGTAATCTTCAACTGGTGTACCAAACGTGTCCTTAATCTTATTCAACAAATCATCTTGACTTGGCTAAATACACTATCTTGACTTTGCTATTATCTTAGGTTTTTGAACCCATAATCTATTTTTTGTTGAACATGTTATTTTGAAATTGAGCAATCTTGATGATTTCACCGTATTCAGATTTTCTAGATTTCCTAAAATACTCTATCGATAGATTTCTTTAAATTATAATAACTCTTTTATAATTTAAGGATCTAGATTTTGCCATATTAGTATTCCACTAATAATACTTTTATAATAATAAAATAATGTTGTAAACAAATCAATTAAGATTATTGTTAGTAGAATGTTAGTATGGCAAAATTCAGACTATTAAATCATTAAAAAATAATTAAAATTTAAGAAAGTTTATTTAATAGAGTGCACTAAAAAATCTAAAGGATCTAAATCCGGTTTCACCATATACATATGTCTGGCATTGTTGCAATGCTTGAGCAGAACTGTGTAGTTTTTCTTCTGCCTTTTGCTATGCTTTATGTGTAGGTTTAACTAATCCATTTTTTTTTTTTTTTAAAATTAAAAGTCACCATTGTGCATCTTCTACATGGATATTTTTGATACCATCAAAATATTCTGCAACCAATCCTAGTGTTGTTGGACACTTCATAACAATAAGTCAGGAACGAACGAACAACTCACACCTGTTGAAGGTTGTACGGACAATTTCAACATCATTGAATCACCTATGAGTGACATCCATCATCATGTTTGATGCTCTATAATCTAACTATCTTCGCAAAGCAAAAACTATTTCTTTTTCCCATGTTGTTAATTTCCTTTTCTACATTATTGTTATTTCTTTTTCCCATATTGTTAATTTCCTTTTCTACATTATTGTCAACAGTGGCTTTAGGCCTAGGCTATGCGTAAGGTAACCTATCCCCACCACCACCCCCCCCCCCTCAATAATTATAATTGTCAGTTGAGTCACTCGTTCAATTCTGAATTTTAAAAAATCTTCTAAGATCTGCAAAAAGAAGAAAATTAATTGAAGTGACCGCCAAAGTATGCCTAGGTGGGGGAGCCTCTGACAATCTAGTTAGTGATTTGGCTTTTAGAATAAGAAGAGTATTTTTCTATTGATATTGCATACCTTGTTTTGTAGGTGTAAGGCAAGTTTTATACTTCTCTCCATGTTAACTTGCTTTAGGGAGTTGATTGTGGCATGTCTTTATTAGGGTAATAATGCTCGGTGTTTTATAAGCATCATCAATGAAGGACAATGATTAGTTGACTAGTTTTCTTACATCAATTACCACACATTTAAAGTGGGTATTGAATGATGTCATTAATCATTCATTTAATATGGACGACTATTACATATTTATTTTCCATACTCATTAGGTCTCAAAGCCCCTTATCATAAATAAGACCCCAAAATTGAGAAGGTATGTCATGCACTCGCTCCATAGTTTTTGCCAACTATTGTGCAAAAAATATTGTAGACAACCAAGTTGAATGAGTCTTAAGTGCAGTCAACCCTCGTGAGAGAAGATTATTTAATGTAATTGTTAAACAAGATAATAAATCCAAAATATGACATGGATTCTAGCAAAAGACCCATACAATAATTTGGTGGGGATTAGACATGGCAAGGCGAATTAGAATTTTCTGACTTGACCTTGATTTTTTTGATTTGAAACAAAAACGGGTTGACCTGTAATCCGACTCGATTTTTTGCGGGTCAATCCGACCCGACCTGGATAACTTGTGACCCGACCCATTAAAATAAAATTTGCTAAAAGAATATTTAGAATACGTCCTAATACTAAGTGCATAAAGCAAAAAGTACCAGAACCAATAGCCAATAAGTTATAGATATAGACAATAGACAATACAATAGCTTCACATTCAATTTGACTATTTAAGCTTCACAACCAATGAAACTTCATAGACATGAGAAAACGAGGCAAGACAACACAAGACAACCATTAAAAAAAAAAAAATCTCATTCAATTTGATTAGTTGACTAGCTGTACTCCTAAGCCAAAGACAAAATTACAAATGTGAAATGTGGTTCCTCTACTCTTGTTTCTTGTGCCTCTGCCCTTTGTTTCACACTTTCACACATTTGATATTTCACACTTTTTCAGTTTTAGTTCCTCTATTAACATTGAAGACTTTTTCCATCATGAATTTATGACTATAAATAATTTTTGTCATGCTCAAAACTGTTATAATTGAAAGGATATTAACAAGTGACATTAAGTACAATTTATTTCCTTAATTGATTTTATTTATTCTCTCTAAACAGGTTGTCAATGTCATTGATTTATTTTTTTAATTGAAAAAAAAAATCTTGTTTGAAAAATACGAGTCAACCTGACTTGACCCCGACCCACGACTCTATTGACCAGTTTAAAAATAACTTGTTTTGAACGGTAATTTGATTGACCCGTAGGACCGATTAACCTAAATTGACCCGAACCTGACTCGATGTGCTAGTTTTGCCACGTCTAGTGGGGATGTGCGAAACTTCGCTGCACAAGCCTGGTAGCTGAAAATTGACCCGTTGAATAAGTTGCTTATTATGCACGTATGTAAAGAATTGGGACTTGGACTTCCTATGGGCATTGACCAAATGTCCACTTGCAAATAGGACATATGAAAGCCCACACACAAGAATGGGCCCACATTAATTGATAAAAAATCAGTTTGTTTGAAAATAAATCAACTTCCAATTAAGAACAGATTGTTTATTAATAGTTCAAATTTGACTTGAAAAAGAGCTTGTTTATATTAGTTTAATTAGGAAACAAGCTAAGTTTAGCCTCGATTATTAAATGAGTCAAACTTTAACATATGCTTGTAAATAAGCTCGTAAACATAATGACTTGATTTAATTACATATAATATTATATTTATATAAGAATACTTGTCTAAAAATATATTTATATAAACTTAAAATTAGATTGTATAAGTTTGTCTATAGATTCATATGATATTAAATCATTATTAATAGCTTATTGATGATATAAACAATCTATTCTTAGTAAAAATGAATAGAATTGTAAAGAGGTAAACAATTTAGCCATAATTTCACACTATATAATAAAAGAATAAGTTAATCAAGTAGCCTATGAACAAGCTAAAGATCGATCAACAAGAATATGAGTCAAGCTTGAACATAAAATTTTGTTTAGTGATGAGCTCGAACTCAACTCGTGTTGAAATAAAAAAAATTAATTGAACAAATTTAAAATTTTAATACTCGGCTTGGCTTGACTTGTTTACAACTCTCTACCTCTAATTTTCATGTTGGTGTTCAATGGCACTGCCACTGCAAGTACGCAATATCTTTTGTTTTTAAGAAAAATGCAATACTAGTTTAGTTTTCCTAGAGCATGAATATTGTTTGTGTTTTTAAGAAAAATGCAATACTAGTTTAGTTTTCCTAGAGCATGAATATTGTTATCAAACGACACATTCTAGTCTAAAAGAAATGAACATAAAATTAAACAAATCTATTGTTTGGAACCTACTCAATCCCTTTTTCTTATATTTTGGCCCCAACTAGAGAGGCCTGAGATCAATTCTCCCACACTTTTTTTATACATCATGCAATCTGTCATACATAGTGTCTTTCATATTGTATACATTAATTTTTGTGACCATCCAAGATAATGGTGTTGCTTTGGCTATAGTCTATCCTAATCCAACAACCTTGAAGGTTTGGATCAGAAAGTCCGTGCAACTCCTATTTCTTGATCCATGGTTTTTGATTTTCCATCCCATGAATATAGACTAAACCTGTAATTTTCCAATAGCTTTTGGTCATCTAGGTCTTAGGTTCAAAATTATATACTTAAAAGTTGAGTCATAGACCAAGGGTGGACAAGTTTTGTCATCCTCGAAAGCCCAAGAGATCTCAATCTCAAGAAATTATGTGGTCCTTCCTGCTCCTGCCAGCCAATAGGAGAATGACACTACCCTTTTTTTTTTATTCAGCTCCACATCAACACTTACCCATTACCTTAACTCTAGTTAGCAACTAAAACCAAGGTTAAAACTAAAACAAACACACACGGTGAGAAGGTTTGGGTTGCTGAGTTTGTTTTAGTTTTAACCTTGGTTTTAGTTGCTAACTAGAGTTAAGGTAATGGGTAAATAGTACTAAATACTAATGTGGAGCTGAAAAAAAAAAAGGGGTAAGCGTCATTCTCCTATTGGCTGGCAGGAGCAGAGTGGTCCTCCCGGTGGAACCAATAATTTGTCCTCAATCTCATTTCTTGACGAAGATTTCAAAGTCTACAAAGTCAATAAATTTTGGAGAGAAAATTACAAACAAAAGAAAAAGAACACTGGCTACCTAATCCCGACCGAAGGACGAATCGAACAGTGGGTTCTCTATATTTTGGATTTGGAAAGTTGTGTTGGATTCATTCAACAACCCCATCGCCATTGGCCCCAAAATTTTCTCTGCATTAGTCCAATCTTGCTTTTACATTTATCCTAGGAAAGAAACACAAACATACAATAAACTATACTCTCACAAGACAGAAACAAGCACACTATCACCAAGATCAAATTAAAGTCAAAACGAATATATCTCAAGGCCTAAAACTTTGAGGGCTAATTGGAAAAAAAAATAAAAAATAAAAAAATGGAGGCCTCATCTTCTTCTGTAGAAACCAAATTGGCCACAGCAAAGACTGTTCTCTCAGCCGCAGCTTCTGTGGCTGCCACTGCTATGCTTGTTCGATCAGTTGCCCAAGATTTCTTGCCCCATGAATTCCAAGGCTTGCTTTTCTCTGGCATCAGAAGCTTCATCAATCGCTTCTCGTCCCAGATCACCATGGTTATTGACGAGTTTGATGGTCTCATCAACAACCAAATCTACGAGGCTGCAGAGATATACTTGGGTGGCAAAATCTCACCCAACACACAAAGACTCAAGGTGAGCAAGTCCGATAAAGAAAAGGACTTTACAATCGCCATGGAACGCAATGAAGAAGTGATGGATATCTTTAATGGGGTTAAGCTCAATTGGATTTTAGTCTGTCGCCAAGTTGAGTCAAGAAGTTTTCACAGCCCTCGTGATCTCAATTCCGCACTACGCTCTGAGGTCCGATCTTTCGAGCTTACTTTCCACAAGAAACACAAAGACATGGTTTTGACTCATTACTTACCCTACATTGTACAAGAAGCGAAGTTCAAGAAACAAGAAACCAAGTCATTGAAGATCTTCACTGTTAGCCCTGATGCAATGTACGGTAATCTAGCAGACGTGTGGGCCTCAACGAACCTTGATCACCCAGCAACATTTGACACGGTTGCCATGGACTTAGAGATCAAGAACTTTATTCTCGAAGATCTTGAAAGGTTTGTGAAGAGGAAGGAGTACTATAGGAAGGTTGGGAAGGCTTGGAAGAGAGGGTACTTGTTGTATGGTCCTCCGGGTACTGGGAAATCTAGCTTGATTGCTGCAATGGCGAATTACTTGAATTTTGATATCTATGATTTGGAGCTCACGGAGATTCAGTTCAACTCGGAGCTTAGGAGGTTGCTCATTGCAATGGCCAACAGGTCCATTTTGGTGGTGGAGGATATTGATTGTACCATTGAGTTTCAGGACCGATCGGCAGAATCAGACTCTTCAAGCCACTCCCAACAGAGACAGGTCAGGTTTCTAGTATGGTTGACTTCCTTTCTTTTTTGTGTTTTCATTTGTGATGCAATACTAAATAATTGGCAAGATGCATAGTTTGATCCCATTCTTGGTGATTTTAATGGAGATGTTTAATTCCGAATTATTATTATTTTTTTAGAAACACTATACAATTCTTCCATATGTATGTGTTTTAACTAAATGCACATGTTTATAGGTCTAGGCCCTTAAAATTAAAGGTAAATATGTTGTTAGTTCTAAATTTTATCTCATAAGTGATTTTAGCCTTTTTTTATTTTTTTATATATAGTTTAAAGTGATTGTTTTTAGTTTTTTTTTTTTTAACAAACTTGAAGTGATTGATTTTAATTCCAAACATATATAAAGTGGTCTTTTTTTAGCTCTGATGTGTCTAATGGAGTGATTATGTGTTATTATAAAGGACTAAAAGAATTCACTTTTAATTTTAGAAACTAAAATGACTCATTGACTAATATTTAGGGATTAATAGTATATTTTGGCCTCAAATGAATATTTTGTCTTAATCTAAAAGCCTTTAAAAAGTTTGCGGAAAAGAGAGGCTATCTAGGAATGTTAATCTTAATCCTAAATCAACATAGAATGACTACAAAGTAATAAAAAGTTGTATAATTGAAGCTTCTCCTCAAATTGATAATTTTGGGTGGTTGTTTCCCCTTTAAAGCTCTAGAAGTTTGAGGGGGATAATGTGTGGTATTATTTCTTTTTTTGTCACTCTCAGGGGAGTCTAGTGTGTTGCTATGAAGTCCTATTGGAGGTTTGGCCCTAATAACAAAGACAAACTCAATTTCATTCTCTTAAGAGCATCTCCAATATAGGCTCTCTAAAGCCAACTATGGAGGGTAAACACACAAAATAAAAGCCCTCCAACAGCATCTCCATCTCCAATTTGTTTTTTAGATTTGCTACAGTAGGTCCTCCAAACAATATCTTCCCTTAAAATATTACCCGGTTGAATTAAAAATCACTTTTTTCTCTTTCTTCCCTCTCTCTTTCTCTCTTCTTTATCTCAATGGCTACAAAACACAAAATACAATCCAAACACGAAAATAATTTTTCTCATAAACCAAATGAAATCAGAAAAATAAAAAGAAAAAAGAGAAAAGAGAGAGACATGTTCAGGAGCAAAAGAATTAACTCATTTCAATAATCACAACCAATTAAAACATTAAACAAGCTCAAAAACACAATCTTAAAATTAATCAAATCATAACAACAAAAGCAAAAAGAAAAAAAAAGAAAGAAAGATAGAAGCCATCTGACCCACAGTGGAGCCAGCAAGCAACCCACGGTGGAGCAAAAAAGAGATAACGTCTCATGTGTCTTTCAATCAACGGTGGAACAAGCAATTAAAAAAAGAAAAAAAAAATACAAAAAAAAAAGAAGAAGAGAGAGCTAGAGAAAGAAAGAGAGCTGGAGACACTGAAAGAGGGATCCAGAATGATCTAGAAAAAGAAAAAGAATGGTAGATAGAGATGGGAGTGGGATTGGTGTGCGGTGGAGAAAAAACCAAGAGATAAAAAAAAGGAAAAAAGAAACGTATGAATATAATGTAGTTTGGAAAAATAATATAAAGAGTAAGGAATGATAATTAAGAAATATTAGTACAGTATCATCACAATAAATTTTAAGTAATAGATTATTATTAGCTAATATTAGTGAGTAAAAAAATATTTTTAGTGATAAGTTCAAATTAAAACTAATAACAACTTTTTACGTAAAATTTTAATGTGATTCTTGTAAAAATATTGCTAAAAATGTTGTGAATATAACATTTTTTATTAAAAAATATAATTGTTAAGAATGAATATAGAAAAAATAAATGATGATAAAAAAAATAATATTTAAATAAAATAAAAAAATAATAAAAAATTTATTAAAAAGTATATTTAAAAAGGTAAATAAGCAAAAAAAAAAAAAAAAAAAAAAAAAAAAAAAAAAAGCTGTTGTAGAACCTCTAAGAATTTATCTTTGTTGATTCACCCATCAAAACATCTTGTACCTGTGTCCAGGAAAATAGTTAAAAAAACCAAACAGATGTTGCCAGTCCATATAATAATTGCCTTTCAGAATAAAATATGGGAAAGAAAAAAAAAAAAAAAAGAATTAATTGTAGGGTTGTAGTGTGGTGTGGGGTTATAGTATAGATGTGGACAATGGGCTCTGACTTGACTAGCGACTTGAGCCCAAAATAAAGGCACTGTATATCGCAGTATCTGGTTGTTGCATAAAGTAAAGTGAGAGAGACGTTTTTGACTTTTTGTTTGTTGGGATTGGAAAATGTGCATTATTTATTCACTGTAGGGTTAACTGGCTGAAGGCACCACTCACTACTCAGGCCTTTTGTATTAGTTGACCCTTAATTGGTCCTTGTCCAATTGCGTAGGGATTCTTGTGATCTTGTCACGTCATCCCTGAATGCATCAGACTGGTAGTGAAATTTTCTATATTTTATACTTTTTTTTTTTTAATTTAGCTTTTGCCCCCAACGGGATGAGAAGATTTTTTGTCTTTTACTGAACATATATATATTTTAAGTGTGAGATGTTTTGTTACAAGTTTTTTTTTTTTTTTAATATAGTTTTTATGTATAGGTTTTTAAAATATTTTTTTAATAATTATATTTTTACTCTATTTTAAGAAAAGTCAAATAAATTTATACCAAACCCATTTATATATTGAATTTGGTTGTTTCTTTAAACTTACAGTATTTTATCTTACAAAACGCGATGTCATGAAGTATAATCAATGCTGTATAGGCATTGATCATGCTTCATGAATCATGACATGTCTAAGACTTACAGGCACAATACTTTAAGTGGAATACATAAAATTTTATAGTTGAATTTAATCATTGATTATATTGAATTTAATTGACTTTGAAAGATATTACTCTATTTGTTTGTTTCATTGCACACATGTTGCTATACCAGCTGCATTTCGTTTGTTTTGTATATATATATATATATTTTTATATGAATATTCTTATTGTTTTATTAACAACATCAACCTAAGGTCTCGTTTGGAAAGAGGGAATGAAAAGGAATGAAAAAAATAATTTTAGAATATTCTTTCATTCTTTTCTCTTCTCTTATTTGGGCGTTTTAATGGAGGGAATAGAAAATCCATTACTTTATTTGAGAGTTTAAGGGAGAGAATAGAATGGGTAGGAGGGAACAGTCGTTCCTCTCTATTTTCTTAAAACCTCAAATTTTCATTTCCTCCGAAAGTAGGAGGAATGAAAGGGAATATAATTAGATTTAATGATTTTTTTTACTAAAACTCCCAAAATACTCCTATATATTCAATTCTTTATTTTAAAATAGAAATCTAATAGTAATATTGTCATAAAATGATTCCATTCCATTCTATTCCTTCCATGTTACTCCCAAACAAGATTACTTACATTCTATTCCATTCATTTTCATTCTTTTCCATTCCTTTATTTTAAAACATCCAATCAAGGTTACTTAATTCCATTCTATTCCATTCCTTTCCCTTTAAATACATTCCATTCTATGACATTCCCTTATGAATTCCCAAACAGAGCCTAAGTATGCAAGCAATAGCCCAATAACTTCTCGCCTTGTAGATTTGTCTTTTTCAATTATAAGAACTCTTTTCATCTAGGATACGTCTCTTTCCTATTTTGAATGGTAAAATACTTAGGTAGCATAGGAATAGTGCTTATACTCTTATATAAGGGTGTGTCTCACCATAGTGCCTCCTATGTAAGAGCCCAAAACATTGTTCTGAAATTACTTAAGAATTATCCCCTTGAATGACTAGATTAACTCATGTCTTTCTTTCATAATGACTATTTTACTCTTTGAAGTTCGACATGGCTAATCCAATTCAACTTTTGCCTAAAATTTTCATTAAGTAATGCTACTACACATATAATAATTTTTGCAATAGTTAAATTGGGAGGTTTTTATTTGTTCTCATTTGGGCTTATTATTTATATCACTTTATCATCTACTATTCATAATTAGGGATGGAGCCATTGGTTAGTCTCGGGGGCCATCCCCCAAAATTTTGAAAAATAATTAGTATATATTTATACAAGCACCGATCTTAGCAATTTGGATTAATAAAATTACACTTAACTCCCCCCTTAACAATATCATTGTCCCTCTTAAAGGTCATAAAAAAAATTTATGAGTCTAAAATCCTAAAATAAAATCAACAAGCCCAAAACAGGAAAAGAAAATAGCCCAACAACAAAATCACCAATAGCAAAACTATAGAAATTTTTGTCCAATCAATCAATTTTATTTTGTGAACACTGTAACTCCAATTCTTGACTTCATCCTTGCTCACAACTTATCATGTCGGCAACTGTGAATTATTTCGTGAATGTATATCATTGTTCCTCTAAATGAAATATTCTATTGTGATAGGTGACATTGTCTGGCCTGCTCAATTTCATTGATGGGCTTTGGTCGAGTTGTGGTGATGAGCGGATTATCGTTTTTACCACCAACCACAAGGACAAGCTAGACTCGGCATTGTTGCGCCCAGGACGCATGGATGTCCACATTCACATGTCCTATTGCACCCCATGTGGATTTTCAGTTCTTGCTGCTAATTATCTTGGGATTAAAGAGCATGCACTGTTTGGAGAGATTGAAGAGGCTATTGGAACCACCCAAGTAACCCCAGCTGAAGTAGCAGAGCAACTGATTAAGCATGACGAGCCTGACATTGTTCTTAAGGGATTGATCGAATTCCTAAAAGTGAAAAGGATAGAAAATGAGGAAGCTAAGGCCAAAAAGAACGAAAAAGCAGATCAAGGAGGAGATGAAGAAAAGCAAAGTGATCAAGAACATGATAGTGTGAATGTGAAAGATAAGAAATTAGACAGTGACGAAAAAGTTGACAATTAGATTACTCTGATATCATCATTCTAAGAAGAACTTAGAAAAATAGGCCTAAATTTATTTTCAAAACATGAAAAAAAAAAAAGTGAGGCATGAAGTCTTATTTGGAATATTACATAGATGACTTTTTACAAAGTGGCTTTGAAAAGCAATTGTTTTACGTTGTTTTTCTTTTCGGGGCATGACTCATCTTACAGTGATCACAACCAAGAAGTCAGTATCCTTCTCATCTATGACTTATATCTAGTGGACGACAAGTTACACTAGTTAATTGCCATGGGGATTTTTGACACCAGCTGAGCTATTTTAAGATTTGTTGCTTTCATAGCTGAGCTAGAGACCATCCGAGAGTACTCTGGGATGGTCTCTAGTTAAATTATGTTATGATATCCCAATAACACGAGCAGTGAGAGATTTCCTTGTAAGTAATTAAATAACAATTATTTGAGCACGGATAATATCTGTTTAGAAGCTATATTATAATTTCGAATTTTTTTTTTAGATAAATAATATTTTTGCAAAAGTTTTAATTAGAAGCTTGAGATATCAACCATCAAATTGTAGATTATTGGGAAACATTTTTTATTTTTTATTTTTTTATGCTTTGTATCTGCCCGTGGGATACACAATCTTTGGAGTTTGTCCATCCTAAATACGAGTGAATTCGTCATTATGACATTAATTCTTAAGTAGTTTATGTATATAGACTTCACCCAATATTTCAATCTCAAATTTCATGCCACTAATTGAGAGACTCTAATATGTTGGAGAATTATAAGAACTAGTCACAAACCTATACAATGCATGGAAAATTTTAAATATTTGTTTTTTTTTAATGAAAAATGAAAATAGTAGATGAGACTTATAAGTATTAGTCTTAAATTTTTTTTTTTTTTTTTTTTTGATATAAGATAGAATTCTACTCTAGCATAATCTAAGTGTATATGTTTGTAAGGCTCCTTTCTAGAGACTTGAATCTCGGCCCTTGCCCCCCCACACCCTACAAAGACTTATATTTATGGAGTAATCATCGCACCAAGAGTGTGCAGTGGTATTAGTCTCAAATTCTTCATTAAATGATATGATTATTTTTTAACAAAATATAGTTGATACAATATATTAGATTTTCTAAATTAAGCTATTTATATTTGTTTTTTGAAAAATAAGGTTTTCTTTTTTAAAAGAAACTATAGCAAGTTAGATTTTAGAGATTATTTTGTAAAGATCTCTAAAACCGTAACAATACATTTAAACATCATCTTTATCAAAAATGATGTTTTAGTGTTTGTAAGAGAATGAAGAACATGAGAGTAAAGTTGCAAGAGAAATATACATCGGTTTTTTTAGCGTGGAAACCCTCTATGTTGGGAGAGGGAGAAAACCACGAGCGGCACAAGCCAGTCGAATATTCCACTATTTTCTGAAAATGGTTACAATGGAGGTATTGTGTTTCAATGGAGAAAGAGAGAAGGAAACAGTGGAGAGAAGAGAAAGAAGAGGTGGGAAGAAAGCTTCCACCGTAGTATTAAAGTGCGTCTTCTCTTCATTGAGTCATTTTCTTCTTTAATAACAGTGAAAATGGGCATGTGTCACTTTCCCAATAGGTAAGGTGTCGCCTTCCCATTGAAGAAGGATAAGGTAAAGTCTTGACAAAATGAGATCACATGCATTTGGTGCTTCATTGATAAGTGTGCTTGTGCTTTTACCACATGCAATAATGCTTTCCCAAAGCAAAGCAAATCCAATATGCCCCACTTTTGGGTTTGGTGACAGTACAAAAACATATTGCATTTTACATTTAATTATTATATAAGACAAGATATTTTATAAATAATATAATGTGTAGTTAAAATTTGTTTCTGGTATTTCTTACAAAAGGTTCATCATTTATATATCTTGTATGAAATATAGAGAAAGTAGATATAAGTAAATCAATAACTTATATTAGAAAAAATACAAAAATTTAATAACATTAAAAAATGTAATTTCATTAAGTTACGCTAAGAATGTGACATGATTGTCATGAATCGGCTCCTTTCTCTACACAAACTGCTCCTCCAAAGCATCACTGAATTGGACCGAACTAGACCAAAGTGGACCAAATGGACCGAACAAGACTGAGATGGACTAAACTAAATCAAAATGGACTAAATGGATCAAAATAGACCTAAGTGGACCGAAATTGACCAAATAGACCAAAATGCTACATTGATGTGGCTCAATAAGAGTGTAGCAATTATAAATGCCACGCTTTAAATTTTAAAAATTATACATAGATAATACTTTATCCACATTTTTTTGGAAATTAAGAAAGGAGATATTCAAACTCTGATTCTCCTCATAAAAAGAGAGTAAACAATGACACCATCCTAAATATTAATCGTATTAAGTTGCCTATTTTTAGTTGTAGATGTCTCATTTTGTCTAAACTCAACACATTAGGGGAGTAAAAAAAAAAAAAAAAATTGTGATTTAGGGCTAGTAAAAGTGAATTTTCTTGAACAATAAAATAAAACAAAAACAAAAAACAAAAAAAAAATATTTTACATGATTAAGTCGCGACTCCAAACCTATATCCATGACTAATGCTAACCAAAATGAACTATCAACTATATATGAATTAGTGGGCTCCAGTTAGCTCAACTGGTAAAGTCTTTGATGGTTGTATAAGAGATCTGGGGTTCAATCTCCGCCTACTCCAAAAACTGATTGGTGTCTTAGTTTGATGATAAAGAGCTATCATCAAGAGCGGATGCCATAAGTTGAAGCTCTCTCTCTCAAAAAAAAAAAAAAAAAACTATATATGAATTAGAATCATTTCCAATCAAACCTCACAAACCAAACCTACAAAGTTACATAGTTACAAAAACAACACTCACAAACCTCACAAAAATGACAAAAGAAACATAACTGACAAACCTTGCACACAAACTCACAATTCCAAACTCCAAGTACATTAATAACTCTAGCATAACCAATACACTCAATAAGTCTCTCATACAAAATTAAAAGAGATAAAACGCTCAAATTACTCATCATATAAGCCCACTCCGTGTTCTTTTAAGAGTACTCTCTTTGTATGGGAGAGCTTGTGAACAAAAGACACTAAACCCTTTGCCCCAATGTTTATTTATAATGCTCTAATTCTATTCTTACGTGGACAAGAAATAGCCAATCACTTCTTTAAGAAAGAACTTTCATTCCATATTGAAGAAAATTATTTTTTTTCTAACCAAAGAAATAATATTTCCTCCAACACCAAGAAATCTTAAACCAAATAAAACTAGGAATTTGAGGTAATATCTCAAAGTTTTCCTGGGCCAAATAAAAAAGAAAAGAAACAACACAAAAAAACATGACCTCAATATAAGAAGAATTTCATTAAAACTTCAATGCTAAGATGCCAATGAAGCAATAAAAAATTCAAATAATAAATGTTATATAGAAACATCCATTTTATTTTTGCCCACTGATCATTCCATCCCAAAGAAAGTATTTATGAGATTTAAACTACAAAGCATTATTCCAATGAGATTCATTAATTGTTGTAAGCTTTTAAGAAGGTTCCTTGGAGAGCCAGAACCTCTAATGCAAGCAAGGAGTTAGTGGAGGAAGTTACTGCATAAAAATTTTAAAGGTTCTAGGACTAGTGCAGTAGGAAGGCAAGTAAAACATTTATAGAGGTTTCATAGAAAGTCTAGACTACGAAGATTTTGATAGGCCACAAACGCGTTGACCACTTGTGATGAATTAAATTGATTAATTAGTCGAGTTATTAATTAATCAAGTTAACATACAAATTCACATGGCAGCACAAACAAATCACCAATAACTAAAGAATGCAGCGAAAATAAATGACACGGTGATTTGTTTACGAATGAGGAAAACCTGACGGCAAAAACCCCACTGGATGATTTAAGGTCACCACTCCCGAAACTCTACTATTATCACAACAAGCGGTTACAAGCAAAGAATCCTAAGTACCTTATCAACCTACAGTTGAACCCTTAACCCAATAACTTTTGGACTTTTTCTATAGTGACAGTTTCTCTTTTTGATGCACGGCTCTCAAGTACGTGACTAACCAATTGCGTGGACCCCAGTACGCGACTTCAATTAACCAACTAGAGAGAGAGTTGTTGGCTGCAAAGTTCTTCAATTCATCCACACGATGAAGATCAAGAAGATGCTCGGTTATAAAACCTTACAGTACACATTACACAACAACTTCTTCACAAGAGATGAACTAGGGCATGAAATTTTTCTTAGGTCGCAAACTGCATGAACAACAATTACTCAATGCTTGTGCAACTTGCACTTTGACGGCCCTTAAAACAATCCTTTTATATGTCTAGGGTTAGGAGAAAAGAAGTCCTAAAGACACATTCACGGATTGGAATCAAAACAGAACTTAGAATATGTTTTCCTTAAATCTCAACAGATAGAGGTTTCGAAGATCTATCGAGAAACTGTCGAGCATCAGGGCTGAAACAGCTTCTAAAGCTCTATAGATGCATGTGTTGAGACTAAGTGTCGAGCTTTTGTAACTTACACTTTTCAGCTTGTTTCTTGGATAGACTTGATGACTTCAACACTTGATCTTGAAACGCAGTTTCTTGAAGTGTCAAAGGATAAGCCAATTACATAAAATAATGACATATGTTTGAAATCACTTGAACCACATATGTCCTAACAATCTCCCCCTTTGGCAATCCGTGACAAAACCACAACAAACAAATAAAGATATGAGAGAAGTCATAAGTCACTCAACTCATATTCACTTGTTGAATACAATAAAATCTATCTTAACACAAACTCTTGAAAAATTTTGCAAGAAGAGAGTTCATGGCAAGTAGACTTTGATAACTTGTATTTTTGAAACACTTTTAAACAAAACACATCAAGGTATCTTTGTGTGAAGCAGAAATGATAGATTGCATACAAGTAAAAGATACATGTGTTTAAAGACAGAAAAGAAACAACACATGGAAAGATAGGTGAAAGAAACAAACATCAACATATATATATATATATATATATATATACACATCAAGAAGTAAGCACAATGTATGTCAATAAATGGTCACAAGACCGGGGTACATGATCAATGTATCTCTAAAAGAAAGAAAAGAAAAGAAAAGAAAAGAAATACATGTAATCCTCACTACATCCCTCATATCAACACTCCCCCTATCAAAAATGTCCTATGCAAGCTCTCCCCTTAAGAATGACTACTCTCATAATCAAAACTACTCCCCCTTTTTGTCATGAGTAACAAAGGGTAGAGTTTCAAGTAGACATCTCATCTGAAGAGCTCACATCTCCATCATCATCATCTAAAGCATCATTGTCATCACCGTCATCATCCTCAGTCTCAGAAGCTACACAAGGAGGTAGAGGAGAAGCCTCAGAAACAAAGCCACCCAAGGTCGCCTGTCGCCTAGCAATGCGACCAACACGAACGTTCACCTGATACAACTTCGTAGAGAGTGTATCGAGGCGAGCATCCATGCGCTGAAGTTGCGCCATGATGTCTCTAAGAGTGACATTGCTCGAGGAAGAGGAAGGAGCAGAAGTCGCTCGAGCAGATCGGGATGGAGCCGAACGGGAGGAAGGAGTTGTAGAATCTGACTGTCGCGACCTGAATTGTGCCTCACTATGTTTTACGGTAGTGGCGTCTATGGCAAACATGACATGAAAAGGGCCGGGCGATGGAAAGGGGATGGAAAAACGACGAAGCATCCTCGTCATAGTGGAAGAGAAAATGAGCTTATCACGGGTAGCCGTATCTCTATAGACATCTATGATAGAGAAGATGAAGTGTGAAGGGAAGTCTATAGTAAGATGCTCTAGAAGAGACAACAAAAATCAAGCATGTGGCTCTGTGATAGAGTTGTAGTGAGAGAGTGGGTGCAAAACAAATGTCATCACCATGTTAAGGAAAAGAGGACCTTTAGCAAAAGGCCTATATAGTGTGTACTGATGATCTCTCCGGTAAGAGGGGCGCTTACAGAATGCAAAGATCATCTCGTTTTTGGACACAATCCATAGACGCTCACATCCAGGGTAATCAAGATGATCCACCCTCAGGACGTGAAGAACCTCAGAGACCAGCTCAGGAGTGACAGCAAAGCGCGTACCTCTAATACGAGAGTGAAAGAGAGGTACTGAAGAATCTATCCCATGGATGTTGGAGTAAAACTCCTGTATCAACACCAGAGGATAAGTGACCGGGACGTCACATAGTGACTCCCAAGCCCGACTGTGAATGACATCGGGTAGGTCAATGTCGGCAAAGCCTACCAGGATAACTTGGCGTTCTGAATGAACACTTCGTTTAGAAAAGTTCTTCAAGAAGTCCTGTTGGGCTTTCTCATCACGGAACCGGACAAACATAGGAGTGGAATCAAAAGAAGAAGATCCCCGAGAACGCATATGGTTCTGGATGGAATAAATTTACGCTTAGGTGCTATAGACACTACTAATGCAAACATAGAGAGAGAGAGAGAGAGAGAGAGAGAGAGAGAGAGAGAGAGAGAGAGAGAGAAGAGTCCCAAACAGTTCAATATGTGAGAGAAGAGTCCCAAACAGTTCAATATGTGACAAGTATATTGAAAAGAAAGAACGTATGCATGGGAAATGCATAAACATGTGATATGCAATATAAAAAGCATCATGGGTTCAGCCCAATCCAATCCTATCAGCACACAATCAGAGAACACACAATCAGAGAACACACATCTAAATGCATGAAAATACAGTTAGAATGCTAATATGATGCAATGCATGTAGTTTTAAAGATCAAATCTATAAAACCAACTTTCAATAAACACTCGTCAATTTTGAAAAATCCCAAAATTTTTCAAAAACCCCAAAACTTAGGTTTTAAAACATGAAATGCATGAAGAATGAAAGGATTGAAGCTTACCAAGTGAGGAAGATCTTGAGTAAAGCTTGAAGAAACCTTAGGAAGGGGTTTGGAGTGAGTGAGAGAGGTTTTGGGAGTGAGAACAGCAAAGTATCGAGAGAGAGATCGAGCGAAATGAGAGAAAAATCGCAAGAAACCAATATATAGTCCTTCAGTAATTCTCGACAGATGAAGGTATCGAGAGGTGTCGAGACAACTATCGAGGTAGGTATCGAGAAAGTGAACTTCGACAGATACAGCTAACAAGAACAGGTGTCAAGAAAGGAAGATCAAACACAAAAGAATCTCGATCGATCTAGAAGCTGTCGAGAAGCTGTCGAGTAGACAGAAAGTTCCTCGATCGATCCACCAAGTGTCGAGAATGTGTCGAGACTGTGATAAGAAAAAGCTGAGAAGCTCGACAGACAGCTAGGTGTCAAGAAGGTATCAAGGAGGTGTCGAGCTTGCCTTAAAAGAGTTTTTTCAAGAGAGAAAAAACACAGACATGAATGCAATCATGCATGTAACTCAACCAATGATCCAAGCAACACATTAAGCTCTTAAAATCATCTCTCAACAATAATTTAAAGCACATGAATCCCAAAATGCACACACACACTAAACAAGTCTAACCAATTTTATATTTTAAAAATGTGTTATAACAATTTAGTGAGCATACATTAACGCATGTAAACCTTGTGATGGCCAAATCACATTGTATCTGCACATATATCAAGAATAGCAAAGAATATTGCGTGTTGTGTGTGAAAACATCGCAAGAATGCATAAGTGTCTCAATGTTATGACGATTTGAGATATGAGAAAATTACTTTAACTCACACACAATCATAACTACTTGATGGAGACTATCACCTTCGAGATACATCCTATAACTCCCACATCTCCTAGAAAACACGCTTGCAATCATATTTTAAAGCATTTTGATCTTTTTGCTTTTTATTTCTTTGCATATTTTCTTTCATTAAGCATATCAAGCATGGGCATATTAGAGAAAGAAAAGAAATATCCAATTATGTTAAGCTTTTGACATTGCACTTTTGCTATGCCAAAGCATACAGATGTCATTGATATTGCACTTTTGCTATGCCGAAGGTTACAGATGTCATATCATGATTGGCGGGTAACAATGGTGAGATGGTTATTTATGCCTTTCTCTTAGGATTTTCTAGTCCTACCCGTCAAAAAGAGTAATACGAGTGTTAAGTACAAGAGATCACTTAACCTTACTCATCACAAACAAAGAGCTACAAAGCTCACTTGCTTAGTTGTGCATAAGAATGCTCATCTAAGCTACAGAAGATACGAAATTTAGAAAACTCTATTTCAATGGCCATTTTAAGGTTCACAATAACCAATGTACACAAACACACTGTTTTTGTATTTTTCAATTTTTCAATTTTTTTTATTTTTATCAGAAAAGCAAAAATAACACAAAATTGAAAACACACAAACAAAAACATGTTAAAGAAATCAAAACAATGCATAAAACTAGATTGACTCAAAACAGTAAAGCAATACACAAGTAATGCAAAAACAATAAAACGGGGAGGGAGAGAAGAAGTGAAAAAAATCACTTAGAACCCTTTTCCTTCCACACTTTGGAAGAACCTTTCCTTTTTGCCAACCCTTGAACTGGTGATGAGTGGGAAGAATTTAAACCGTTCAAGTTCGAAAGGAACATGAAGGCTTTGAGAATATCTCCAAGAGAAGCAAGAGAGGTCTGAAGCTGATTCTGGTTCCCAGATGCTACCATGCCATTGCTTTGTTTAGTGGCTATCCATTTATAGCAATTTGGTCGAGTATGACTGGCAACACCACAATGATAACAGAGATGCTACTTTTTCTGTTTAGGCTTTTGAGAGATAGCATTTTTAGCCCTAGGGTTTCTAGTTTCCCTCTTCTCAAGCTTAGGGGGTGCTCCTAGGATGGACTTGCCTTTGTCTAAGTTCTCACTTGCTAATTTAGTTTTAACATTTTTATCCTCAGTTTTAATGTTCTCAGCAGGAGGAACAAAAATAGTAGTACTAGCAGAAGGAGTATTAGAGAGAGAGAGAATGCATACCCCAATCTTGTACGATCCGAAGCAGATTTCTGAACGCTGAGCATCCCATCCAGTTTTGCACTTGATGTCTTCTCTAATTGTGCTCTAACTTGAAACAGCTCTGCTTCAAGCTTCTTGGTTTTCTCAGCCAGGAAATTGTTCTTAAACCTCAGTGCCCCAATGGTCTGATTTGCTTCATCAACCTTAGTGCAAAGCTCTTTACGGTCAAGTTCCACATCACTAAGCTTCTTGGTGGCCAGCCTATAGAGTTTCTCATGCTTCTCAAAAAGCTTGTACAGTTTCTCATAGGCCGTATGGATATCATCTTGATCATCCATAGTTTCAAACTTAGCATCCACCAATTCCTTTTCTTCATCTACTTCTTCAGTAATCCCATCAGTAGGATTAACAGTGGTAGTGAAGGCATTCAAGATTTCGTCATCTTCATTATCTGAATCATCCTCGGGCTCCGTGTCGCTCAAGGTAGTAGCAAGTGCTTTGCTCTTCCCAACGCTCTTGAGGTACGTAGGACACTCTTGTTTCATGTGCCTGAAGCCTTGATACCCGAAGCATTTCGGTCCAACGGGAACAGTGTACTGACCGCCATCCCTAGTATCCTTCTTCCTTTTATCTGGGCTCTTGAACTGAGAAGAATTGGATTGCCTACGGTCCTTGTTGAAGCCTTTTCCATTGGCATTCTTTATGAATATCTTGAATTGCCTGGTAATGTAGGACTTCATCTTAGAATCTTCATCATCTGAAGACTCATCTGTATCACTGCTTTTGGCCTTTAGTGCCATGCTCTTGCCTTTG
Organism: Castanopsis chinensis; assembly: GCA_032878915.1. Taxonomy (NCBI): domain Eukaryota; kingdom Viridiplantae; phylum Streptophyta; class Magnoliopsida; order Fagales; family Fagaceae; genus Castanopsis; species Castanopsis chinensis. The sequence goes on from JAVQMG010000122.1 coordinate 16,086,883, forward strand.
ATTGACTTGCCCATTCTAGTCAATCCTAGCTTATAGGTTTGCAAATTGCCAACTAGCTCAGTCAAAGGAATCTTGTCAATATCCTTTAATTCCTCTATTGCTGTGATCTTAGCATGGAATCTCTCGGGCAAAGATCTGAGCACTTTTCTCACTATCTTGGGTTCAAGAATGGTTTCCCCAAGATTGAAAACCGAGTTCACTATGTCTTTGAACTTTGCATAGAACTCATCGAATGACTTATCATTCTCTATCTTAATTTCTTCGAAGCTTGTAGTGAGCCTTTGTAGTTTCGAATCCTTGATAGCCTTGGTTCCCTCATAGGTTGTCTGGAGAATGGTCCATGCTTCCTTAGCAGTTTCAGTGGAGGATATTTTCTTGAACTCCTCATTGGTAATCGCATCGAATAGAGCATTCAATGCTCTACTATTGAAATTAGCCGTATTGATATTGGCATCATCCTAATCAGTTGGCGCTTCTGTAGGCTTGGTCCAGCCTATCTCCACAGCTTGTCACACCTTCTCATCTATTGACTGCAAGAAAACTTTCATGCGTACTTTTCAGTATGCATAGTTAGTACCATCAAACAATAGAGGTATAATAAGAGACTGACCTCTATCCATAACAAACAGGGGTTAATGGATCACACACAAGGATTAAAACCTAATCAGAGTGTGCCCGCTCTGATACCACTTGATAGGCCATAAACGCGTTGACCCTTTGTGATGAATTAAATTGATTAATTAGCCAAGTTATTAATTAATCAAGTTAACATGCAAATTCATGTGGCAGCACAAACAAATCACCAATAACTAAAGAATGCGGCGAAAAATAAATGACACGGTGATTTGTTTATGAACAGGGAAAACCTAATGGCAAAAACCCCATCGGGCGATTTAAGGTCACCACTCTTGAAACTCCACTATTATCACAACAAGCGGTTACAAGCAAGGAATCCCAAGTACCTTACCAACCTATAGTTAAACCCTTACCCCAATACCCAATTGGACTTGTTCTGTAGTGACAGTTTCTCCTTTTGATGCACGGCTCCCAAGTATGTGGCTAACCAATTGCGCGGATCCCAGTACGCGACTTCAATTCACCAACTAGAGAGAGAGTTGTTGGCTGCAAAGTTCTTCAATTCATCCACACGATGAAGATTAAGAAGATGCTCGATTACAAAACCCTACGGTGCACATTACACAACAACTTCTTCATAAAAGATGAACTAGGGCATGAACTTTTTCTTAGGTCACAAATTGCATGAACAACAATTACTCAATGCTTGTGCAACTTGCGTCACTTTGACGGCCCTTAAAACAATCCTTTTATATGTCTAGGGTTAGGAGAAAAGAAGTCCCAAAGACATATTCATGGATTGGAATCAAAACAGAACTTAGAATCCGTTTTCCTTAAATCTCGACAGATAGAGGTGTCGAGGATTTGTTGAGAAGCTGTCTAGTCTCGGGGTTAAAACAGCTTCTAAAGCTCGATAGATGCATGTGTCGAGACTAAGTGTCGAGCTTTAATAACTTGTACTTTTCAGCTTGTTTCTTGGACAGACTTGATGACTTCAACACTGGATCTTGAAACACAGTTTCTTGAAGTGTTAAACACATCCTAAATCTACCCAATTACAAGTAAAGTGCGTTTTGTCAAAGGATAAGCCAATTACATAAAATAATGACATATGTTTGAAATCACTTGAACCACATATGTCCTAATAGATTTTGTGAGTCGGGACTATTTGTAACTCTTAAGATTGTTTCCATTGTTAAAGTCAATGGGCGGAGTCTAGATTTTAGCGTAGAGGGACAAGTGATATTTATAAAATTTTGATTAAAATAGAAAATATAATGTAAATGTAGGTTATAAATTGTTTTTGGGCATTTTTTTTAAAGTAGTTTGTTTTATCATTATTGTTAAATTGTATGATATTTTTATTTTAAAATCAACTTAAGAATATCAATGTCTATTTTTTCAATTTTAGACTGTGTGTATTGCAAAAAAAAAAAAAAAAAAAAAAAAAAAAGAAAAAAAAAAAAAAACAAAACAAAACCATAAAGAATATATAGTATTGTAGAAGAATTAAAGAAAAAAAAATTATATAAAATTGACACATTAATTTGGGATGTTGAGACAGTATACCATTTGGTGTATCACAATATATGAGACATCTCCCTAACCAGGGGCGGAGCTAGGATTTTTTTTTTTTTTGGGGGGGCCAAATTTTGGTTCTAATATAGGAGTCATTAGTTAAGATAAATCATCACATATATGCGCACATACACATATATAAACAATTATATTTTGATACTGGAGTTGGTCATAGTTTATAAAATATAGTGTATATAAAATTAACAACATTTGCACATGTATCTTCACAAAATAATTTTTAAAGGAACTTATCATCTTTTAAGCTCCAATGAGAGTACAAAAGCTGTCTAGATTGATATTTAAAATGTAAAAAAACAAATGTGTGAAAACAAAAATTACCTTGTTTATATAATTACTAGATTGATTGACAATTCTATTTGTTTTTATGAGCATCATTGGACTAACTCAAACATCTAGGAGGGTCAAATTCTATTCTTGTAGCTAAATGTTTAAAGTTTTACATACACATGATATGATGATATGATAGTATTTTTTAAAATTTGGGGGGGGGGGGGGGGGGGGTGGCATGGCCCCCCCAAGCATTGCTATAGCTCCACCCCTGTCCCTAACTCACGCTATTTGTGCGCAATATGCTTCTAGCTCACAATAGTGTGAGCCTATTAGTTATAAGCCTCTCTATAAATTCAATTCTCCTCCCACTCAATTTTCAAACAATAAAATCCAAAAAGAAAATACCCAAATACTATCCTAATCCCCCCCCCCCCCCCCCCCCCCCCCCAAAAAAAAAAAATCAATCTTTCTATAATCTCAAAATCCCTTAAGGTAATCTCTAAAATATCCCTTATCCTTATACTTATTTGTTGTTATGCTTCGGTTGCTTCAATAATTGCCATGCTTATGTGATTATCTTGTGGAAATGATTGAATGATTTATATGTGATTATTTGCATGCTTATTGCGCTAGAATCATTTTTTAAGTTGGGAAAAGTTTTGCTGCATAATGGTTTGTATGGCTACAAAAAGAAAATGACAAGTGTCTAAGAGCCCACTTGATCGTGTGTATTGCACATGACCCTTAAACACATGCTACTTTCTTTTTGCTGCCACATTATGCAGCGAAACCTTTCCATATAACAAGTTAATGCTAACTAGCATGTTAAATTTCATAATCAAGTGACCATATTATATTCATACATGGTAACATGGATATTACTTAGTATGTTAAATTTAATGTCTTTCCCATTTAAATTCTTGAAGTATGTTTAATTTATTGTCTTCCCCATTTTAATTCTTGTAATAAAAATTTTTGTGTTTAGATGAATATGGCCATGCAACCTTAATACAACATTTGGACAGTCAAAATTTTCGTTTATGCTGGAATTTCACATATGATTTTCGCGCAAGATATATTTGATAGTAACGTTTTAATGAGGGTGTGACTATATATACATGAGTTATAATTTTGTAATGCTATATTTTAGGTAATAGAGTTTCAATGAGTGTGATCCTAAAATGTATAATAATTTTTTTTTTAATAAAAAGAAAGGTAAAGGCTATAATAATATTTTCACCTATTTTATTTTATTTATGAAAAGAAAGGGACGTACCAATTTATACTAGTAACTTGCACCACAAGAAAGAAAGGAGGGTATGAATATTCATACACTATTCGGTTGGAGTATGGTAGGATTTCCTGATGGGTTCTTCTAGTGCCACATAAAGTAGCATAACAAATGTCACAACTCGCCCATGTGGCGAATTATGGTTAGTGGAGGGGTGTCCCTACATAGACCCACCACCACTCCTCCATCAACCACAACTCGCCACATAAGTGAGTTGTGGCATTTGTTGTGCCATTTTATGTGACGCAGGACTTATTCTTCCATTGATCCACTCACATAGCAAAACAAGACAACGTGAGTTCTTTATAAAAGGTGTGCGTGTGGGGGCTTTCTAATAAAAAAAGAGAGAAAACAAAAGAAAAGAACACACTAGACACTGAGTGCTGCTAGGGGGATAAAGGGGGAAGAAAGAAGAAGAAAAAGAGTGCAGTGTTTGAGTGTGAGAGTTGTTAGGACATATGTAGTTCAACTTGTTGACATATGTCATTATTTTATGTAATTGGCTTATCCTTAGACAAAACGTACTTTACTTGTAATTGGGTAGATTTAGGATGTGTTTAACGCTTCAAAAAACAGTGTTTCAAGATTCAGTGTTGAAGTCATCAAGTCTGTCCTTGTCTTGACACATGTATCTATCGAGCTTTAAGAAGCTGTTTTAGCCCGAGCCTCGACAGCTTCTTGACAGATCCTCGACATCTCTATCTGTCGAGATTTAAAGAAAACAGATATTCAGTTTTGTTTTAAGTCCAATCTGTGAATGTGTCTTTGAGACTTCTTTTCTCCTAACCCTAAACATATAAAAGGATTGTTTTAAGGGTCGTCAAACAAGATGCAAGTTGCACAAGTATTGAGCAATCCTTGTTCATGCAATTTGTGATCAAAGACAAAGTTTGTGCCTTAGTTCATCTCTTGTGAAGAAGATTGCTGTGTAATGTGCACCGTAGGGTTTTGTGACCGAGCATCTTCTTGATCTTCATCGTGTAGATGATCTGAAGAATTTTGCAGCCAACAACTTTCTCTCTAGTTGGTGAATTGAAGTCGCGTACTGGGATCCGCGCAATTGGTTAGTCACGTACTTGGGAGCTGTGCATTGAAAGGAGAAACTGTCACTACAGAGCAAGTCCAATTGGGTATTGGGGTAAGGGTTCAACTGTAGGTTGGTAAGGTACTTGGGATTCCTTGCTTGTAACCGCTTGTTGTGATAATAGTGGAGTTTCGGGAGTGGTGACCTTAAATCACCCGGTGGGGTTTTTGCCGTCAGGTTTTTCCTATTCGTAAACAAATCACTATGTCATTTATTTTCCACTGCATACTTTAGTTTTGGTGATTTGTTTGTGCTGCCATGTGATATTGCATGTTAACTTGATTAATTAATAACTTGGCTAATTAATCAATTTAATTAATCACAAGGGGTCAACGCGTTTGTGGCTTGTCAAGTGGTATCAGAGCAAGCATACTCTGATTAGGGTTTAATCCTTGTGTGTGATCCATTGACCCCTGCTGTCATGGATAGAGGTCAATCTCTTATTATATCTCTATTATTTGATGGCACTAACTATGCATATTGGAAAGTACGCATGAGAGTTTTTTTGCAGTCTTTAGATGAGAAAGTGTGGCAAGTTGTGGAGATAGGCTGGACCAAGCCTACAGAAGCGCCAGCCGATTGGGATGATGCTAACATCAAGGTGGCAAACTTCAACAGTAGAGCATTGAATGCCCTATTCAGTGCGGTCACCGATAAGGGGTTCAAGAAAATTTCCTCAACAGAAACTGCTAGGGAAGAATGGACCATTCTCTAAACAACCTATGAGGGAACTAAGGCTGTCAAGGATTCAAAGCTACAGAGGCTCACCATAAGCTTTGAAGAAATTAAGATGGAGGAGGATGAGTCATTTGATGAGTTCTATTAGAAGCTCAAAGACATAGTGAACTCAACTTTCAATCTTGGGAAACCATTCCTGAACCCAAGATAGTAAGGAAAGTGCTCAGATCGCTGCCCGAGAGATTCCATGCTAAGATCACGGCGATAGAGGAATTGAAGGATATTGACAGAATTCCTCTGATTGAGCTGGTTGGAAACTTGCAAACTTACGAGTTAGGGCTGACTAGGATAGGCAAGTCAAGCAAGGGCAAAAGCATGGTACTAAAAGCCAAGAGCAGTGATATAGATGATTCTTCAGATGATGAAGATTCTAAAATGAAGTCCTATATTACAAGGCAATTCAAGAAGTTCATGAAGAATGCCAATGGAAAAAGCTTCAACAAAGACCGAAGGCAATCCAGTTCTTTTCAATTCAAGAATTTAGATAAAGGAAAGAAGGATGTCAAGGATAGCGGTCAGTACACTATTCCCGTTGGACCAAAATGCTTTGGGTGTCAAGGCTTTGGACACATGAAACAAGAGTGTCCAACGTACCTTAAGAGCATAGGGAAGAGCAAGGCACTTGCTGTTACCTTAAGTGACACGGAGCCCGAGGATGATTCTAAAAATGAAGATGACGAAATCTTGAATGCCTTCACTGCCACTGTTAATCCTACTGATGGGATTACTGAAGAAGTGGATGAAGAGAAGGAATTGGTGGATGCCAAGTGTGAGACTATGGATGATCAAGATGATATCCACACCGCCTATGAGAAATTATACAAGCTTTCTGAGAAGCATGAGAAACTCTATAGGCTGGCCACCAAGAAACTCAGTGATGTGGAACTTGACCGTGATGAGCTTTCCACTAAGGTTGATGAAGCAAATCAGACCATTGGGGCACTGAGGTTCGAGAACAATTTCTTGGTTGAGAAGACCAAGAAGCTTGAAGCAGAGCTGTTTCAAGCAAGAGCACAATTGGAGAGGACATCAAGTGCAAAGCTGGACGAGATGCTACGTGTTCAGAAATCTTCTTCAGATCGTACTGGATTGGGGTATGTATTCTCTCTCTCTAATACTCCATCTGCTAGTACTACTGTTTTTGTTCCACCAGCTAATAACATTAAAACTGAGGATAAAAATGTTAAAACTGAATTAGCAAGTGAGAACGTAGACAAGGGCAAGTCTATCCTAGGAGCACCCCTTAAAGTTGAGAAAAGGGAAACTAGAAACCCTAGGACTAAGAAGGCTATCTCTCAAAAGCCCAAATAGAAGAAGCAGCATCTTTGTTATCATTGTGGTGTTGCTGGTCATACTCGACCAAATTACTACAAGTGGCTAGCTACTCAACAAAGCAATGGCATGATAGCATCTGGGAACCAGAATCAACTTCAGATCTCTCTCGCTTCTCTTGGAGACATTCTTAAAGCCCTCATGTTCCTTTCGAACTTGAACGGTTTAAACTCTTCCCCCTCGTCACCGATTCAAGGGTTGGCTAAAAGGAAAGGTTCTTCCAAGGTGTGGAAGGAAAAGGGTTCTAAGTGATTCTGCTCACTTCTTCTTCTCTCTCCATGTTTTATTGTGTTGCATTACTTGTGTGTTTTTTTACTGTTTTGAGTCAGTCTAGTTTTATGCATTATTTTGCTTTCTTTAAACTTGTTTTTGTTGGTGTGTTTTTAGTTTTGTGTTTTATTTTTGCTTTTCTGATAAAATAAAATCAAAAAATTGAAAAATTGAAAAATACAAAAACAGTGTGTGTTTGTGTACATTGGTTCTTGTGAACCTTAAAATGGCCATTGAAACAGAGTTTTCTAAACTTTGTATCACCTGTAACTTAGATGAGCATTTTTATGCACAACTAAGCAAGTGAGCTTTGTAGCTCTTTGTTTGTGATGAGTAAGGTTAAGTGATCTCTTCTATTTAACACTCGTATCACTCTTTTTGACGGGTAGGACTAGAAAATCCTAAGAGAAAGGCATAAATAACCATCTCACCACTGTTACTCGCCAATCATGATATGATATTTGTATGCTTCAGCATAGCAAAAGTGCAATGTCAAAAGCTTAACATAATTGGGTTTTTCTTTTCTTTCTCTTGTATGCCCATGCATGATATGCTTAATAAAAGAAAATATGCAAAGATATAAAAAGCAAAAAGATCAAAATGCTTTAAAATATGGTTGCAAGCGTGTTTTCTAGGAGATGTAGGATTTGTTCCACCAGCTAATAACATTAAAACTGAGGATAAAAATTGACAGGCCACAAACGCGTTGACCCTTTGTGATAATTTAGATTAATTAATTAGCCTAGTTTTTAATTAATCAAATTAACATGCAATACAACGTGGCAGCACAAACAAATCGTGGCAGCACAAACAAATCACCGAAACTAAGTTATGCAGCGGAAAATAAATAACACGGTGATTTGTTCACGAATGGGGAAAACCCTAAGGCAAAAACCCCACCGGGTGATTTAAGGTCACCACTCCCGAAACTCCACTATTATCACAACAAGCAGTTACAAGTAAGGAATCCCAGTACCTCACCAACCTACAGTTGAACTCTTACCCCAATACCCAATTGGACTTGTTCTGTAGTGACAATTTCTCCTTTTCAATGCACGGCTCCCAGTACGTGACTAACCAATGTGATGCGCGGATCCCAGTACGCGGCTTACTCCTTTTGCACGAATCCAAGTACGTGACTCACTCACCAACTTGAGGAAGAAAGAATTTTGGCTGCAAAGTTCTTCAAATCATCAGAGATGAACTAGGGCACGAACTTTGTCTCACAAATCACAATTTGCATGAATAGAGAAGAAGCAACTTGTGTCTTGTGATTTCTGCTTGTTGCTCTCACTTGACGGCCCTTAAAATAATCCTTTTATATGTCTAGGGTTAGGAGAAAAGAAGTCCCAAAGACACACACACGGATTGGACTTGAAACAGACTTGGAATTCTGTTTTCTTTAAATCTCGACAGATAGAGGTGTCGAGAGGTGTCGAGACAGCTGTCGAGGCTCGGGCAAAACAGCTTCTTTAAATCTCGATAGATGTATCTGTCGAGGTAGGTGTCGAGATTTAAAAACCAGCACTTCCTTGCTTGTATCTTGGACAGACTTTGACGGCTTCAACACTTAATCTTGAACCACTGTTTCTTGAAGTGTTTAACCCATCCTAGTTCTACCCAATTACAAGTAAAGTGCGTTTTGTCTAAGGATAAGCCAACTACATAAAATAATGACATATGTTCACAAGCTTGAACAACTACATATGTCCTAACAAAAATGTTAAAACTGAATTAGCAAGTGAGAACGTAGACAAGGGCAAGTCTATCCTAGGAGCACCCCTTAAAGTTGAGAAAAGGGAAACTAGAAACCCTAGGACTAAGAAGGCTATCTCTCAAAAGCCCAAATAGAAGAAGCAGCATCTTTGTTATCATTGTGGTGTTGCCGGTCATACTCGACCAAATTGCTACAAGTGGCTAGCCACTCAACAAAGCAATGGCATGATAGCATCTAGGAACCAGAATCAGCTTCAGATCTCTCTCGCTTCTCTTGGAGACATTCTTAAAGCCTAGAAAACACGCTTGCAACATGATAGCAATCAGCTTCAGATCTCTCTCGCTTCTCTTGGAGACATTCTTAAAGCCCTCATGTTCCTTTCGAACTTGAACGGTTTAAACTCTTCCCCCTCGTCATCGGTTCAAGGGTTGGCTAAAAGGAAAGGTTTTTCTAAGGTGTGGAAGGAAAATGGTTCTAAGTGATTCTGCTCACTTCTTCTTCTCTCTCCATGTTTTATTGTGTTGCATTACTTGTGTGTTTCTTTACTGTTTTAGTCAGTCTAGTTTTATGCATTATTTTGCTTTCTTTAAACTTGTTTTTGTTGGTGTGTTTTCAGTTTTGTGTTTTATTTTTGCTTTTCTGATAAAATAAAATCAAAAAATTGAAAAATTGAAAAATTGAAAAATACAAAAACAGTGTGTGTTTGTGTACATTGGTTCTTATGAACCTTAAAATGGCCATTGAAATAGAGTTTTCTAAACTTTGTATCACCTGTAACTTAGATGAGCATTTTTATGCACAACTAAGCAAGTGAGCTTTGTAGCTCTTTGTTTGTGATGAGTAAGGTTAAGTGATCTCTTCTATTTAACACTCGTATAACTCTTTTTAACGGGTAGGACTAGAAAATCCTAAGAGAAAGGCATAAATAACCATCTCACCACTGTTACTTGCCAATCATGATATGATATCTGTATGCTTCAGCATAGCAAAAGTGCAATGTCAAAAGCTTAACATAATTGGGTTTTTTTCTTTTCTTTCTCTTGTATGCCCATGCATGATATGCTTAATAAAAGAAAATATGCAAAGATATAAAAAGCAAAAAGATCAAAATGCTTTAAAATATGGTTGCAAGCGTGTTTTCTAGGAGACGTGGGAGTTATAGGATGTACCTCAAAGGTGATAGTCCTCATCAAACAGTTATGATTGTGTATGAGTTAAAGTGATTTTCTCATATCTCAAATCGTCATAGCATTGAGACACTTATGCAATCTTGCGATGTTTTCACACACAACACGCAATACTCTTTGCTATTTTTGATAATGTGCAGGTACAATGTGATTTGGCCATCACAAGATTTACATGCGTTAATGTATGCTCACTAAGCTATCTCAACTTATTTTTGAAATATAAAATTGGTTAGACTTGTTTAGTGTGTGTGTGTGTGCGTGTTTTGGGATCATGTGCTTAAATTTTTCTTGTGAGAGATGATTTTGAGAGCTAAATGTGTTGCTTGGATCTTTGGTTGAGTTGCATGCATGATTGCATTCATGTTTGTGTTTTTCCTCTCTTGAAAAACTATTTTTAAAGGCATCTCGACACCTCCTCGACACCTCTCGACACCTAGCTGTCTGTCAAGCTTCTTAGACTTTCTCTAAACGCAGTCTCGACACATCCTCAACACTTGGTGGATCGATCGAGAAACTTTTTGTTTGCTCGATAGATTCTAGACAGCTTCTGGATCGATCGAGGTTTCTTCATGCTTGATCCTTCTTTCTCGACACATGACCTCGATAGCTGCATCTGTCGACGTGCATTTTCTCGACACCTACCTCGATAGCTGTCTCGACACCTCTCGATACCTGCATCTATCGAGAATTACTGAGGGGCTATATATATGTTCTGTCGCGATTTTCTCTCATTTCGCTCGATCTCTCTCACTCGATAGCTCGTGTTTTCCCTCCCAAAACCATTCTCACTCTCTCCAAACCTCTTCCTAAGGATTCGTCAAGTGATTCTCTTGTTTTCCTCACTTGGTAAGCATCTTTTCTCTCTTTATTCATGCATTTCATGTTTTAAAACCCTAAGTTTTGATATTTTTGAGAGTTTTTGAAACTTTTTGGAATTTTTCAAAATTGTTGAAAATTTCATGAAATTTTTGGGTTGGTTTTATAGATTTGATCTTTAAAATTACATGCATTGCATCACATTAACATTCTAATTGTATTTTCATGCATTAAGATGTGTGCAAATCTGTTGTGTGCTGTTAGGTTTGGATTGGGCTGAGCCCATGATGTTTTTATGTTTGCATGTCACATGTTCATGCATTTCCCACGCATACGTTCTCTCTTTTCAATATATTCTTCCTACATTAAACTACTTGGGACTTTTCTGTTTGTCTCTCTTCTTCTCTCCCTCTCTATGTTTGCGTTAGTAGTGTCTATGGCACCTAAACGTAAGTCTATCCCATCCCAGAACCCTCTGCGTTCTAAGGGATCTTCTTCTTCGGATACCACTCCGTTGTCTCTCCGGTTCCGTGATGAGAAAGCCTATAAGGACTTCTCGAAGAACTTCTCTAAACGAGGTGTTCATTTGGAACGCCACGTTATCCTGGCAGACTTTGCCGACACTGACCTACCCGATGTCATTCACACTCGGGCTTGGGAGTCACTGTGTGACGTCCCGGTCACCTGTCCTCTCGTGTTGATACAGGAGTTCTACTTCAACATCCGCGGGATTGATTCTTCAGTACCTCTCTTCTACTCTAGCGTTTGAGGTACGTGCTTTGCTGTCACCCAGGAGATAGTCTCCGAGGTTCTTCATATTCCGAGAGTGGATCATCCTGATTACCCCGGATGTGAGCGTCTATGGACTATGTCCAAAGACGAGATGATCTCGGCGTTCTGTGAGTGTCCTTCATCTTGGGGAGATCATCAGTACACACCATGCTGGCCTTTTGCTAAAGGTTCTCATTTCCTTAACATGGTAATGACTTTTGTTTTGCACCCTCTTTCTCACTATAACTCTATCACAGAGCCTCGTGCTAGATTTTTGTTGTCCCTCCTAGAGCATCTCTCTATAGACTTCCCTTCTCATTTTATCTTCTCTATCATAGATGTCTATAGAGATACGGCCACCCGTGATAAGCTCATTTTCCCTTCTGCTATCACGAGGATTCTTCGCCATTTTTCCATCCCATTCCCTTCGTCCGATCCATTCTATGTCATGTCTGCCATAGACGCTGCTACCGTAAAACGTAGCGAGGCACAGTTTAGATTGAGACAGTCGGATGCTGGTACTCCTTCCTCCCGTCCGACCTCTTCCAGATTTGCTCAGGTGACATCTGCTCCTTCTTCTTCGAGCGACATCACTCTAGGAGACATCATGGCGCAGCTTTAGCGCATGGATGCTCGCCTTGATCCACTCTCCACGGAGTTGTATCAGGTGAACGTTCGTGTTGGTCACATCGCCAGGCGACAGGTGACTTTGGGCGGCTTTGCTCCAAAGACTTCTCCTCTGCCACCTCATGTTTCTTCTGAGACTGAAGCTGATGATAACGGTCATGACGATGATGCTTCGGATGATGATGATGGAGATGCGAGCTCTTCTGATGAGATGTCTACTTGACATTTTACCCTTTGTCACTTGTGACAAAAAGGGGGAGTAGTTTGGTATGAGAGTAGTCATACTTAGGGGGAGAGCTAGCATAGGACATTTTTGATAGGGGGAGTGTTGTTTTGAGGGATGTAGTGAGGATTATATGTATTTTTTTTCTTTTCTATCTTTTTAAGGATACATTAATCATGTATTGACATTCATTGTACTTATTTCTTGATATATATGATGATGTATGTTCTTTCACCTATCTTTCCATGTGTTGTTTCTTTTCTGTCTTTATATATATGTTTCTTTTACTTGTATACAATCTATTATTTCTGCTTTACACAAAGATGCCTTGATGTGTTTTGTTTATAAGTGTTTTAGAAATACAGGTTGTTAAGGTCTACTTGCCATAAACTCTCTTCTTGCAAAGTTTTTCAAGAATTTGTGTTAGAATAGATTTTATTGTATGTAACAAGTGAATATGAGTTAAAGTGTTTTATGACTTCTCTCATATCTTCATTTGTTTGTTGTGGTTTTGTCACGGATTGCCAAAGGGGGAGATTGTTAGGACATATGTAGTTCAACTTGTTGACATATGTCACTATTTTATGTAATTGGCTTATCCTTAGACAAAACGTACTTTACTTGTAATTGGGTAGATTTAGGATGTGTTTAACACTTCAAGAAACAGTGTTTCAAGATTCAGTGTTGAAGTCATCAAGTCTGTCCAAGAAACAAGCTGAAAAAGTGCAAGTTACTAAAGTTCGACATCTGTCTCGATACATGCATCTATCGAGCTTTAAGAAGCTGTTTTAGCCCGAGCCTCGATAGCTTCTCTACAGATCCTCGACACCTCTATCTGTCAAGATTTAAAGAAAACAGATTTTCAGTTCTGTTTTAAGTCTAATCTGTGAATGTGTCTTTGGGATTTCTTTTCTCCTAACCCTAGACATATAAAAGGATTGTTTTAAGGGCCGTCAAACAAGATGCAAGTTGCACAAGTATTAAGCAATCCTTGTTCATGCAATTTGTGATCAAAGACAAAGTTCGTGCCTTAGTTCATCTCTTGTGAAGAAGATTGCTGTGTAATGTGCACCGTAAGGTTTTGTGACCGAGCATCTTCTTGATCTTCATCGTGTAGATGATCTAAAGAACTTTGCAGCCAACAACTCTTTCTCTAGTTGGTGAATTGAAGTTGTGTACTGGGATCCGCGCAATTAGTTAGTCACATACTTGGGGGCCGTGCATTGAAAGGAGAAACTGTCACTACAGAGCAAGTCCAATTGGGTATTGGGGTAAGGGTTCAACTGTAGGTTGGTAAGGTACTTGGGATTCCTTGCTTGTAACCGCTTGTTGTAATAATAGTGGAGTTTCAGGAGTGGTGACCTTAAATCACCCGGTGGGGTTTTTGCCGTCAGGTTTTCCCCATTCGTAAACAAATCATTGTGTCATTTATTTTCCGCTGCATATTTTAGTTTTGGTGATTTGTTTGTGCTGCCACGTGATATTGTATGTTAACTTGATTAATTAATAACTTGGCTAATTAATCAATTTAATTAATCACAAGGGGTTAACGCGTTTGTGGCCTGTCAAGAGTAAGTTAAGAAAATTTTAGGGTTTTTCAAGGGAGAGATTTAAGAATTGTTGTATTCAAAACTAATGAAGATCACAAGTATTTGGTGTAGTTTATGTTAGAAATACTGAATTCAATAGTATTGTATTTCTCAATTAAAGAATAGACATGTGTGCCTTTATATAGGAGGCATAGGAGTGCAGTACAAGTAAATGTGTAGTACAAGAATGTGTGCTATACAAGTAATCTAGCTGGGCCTAAAGCCCATAACACTATACACGTTAACAACCTCCCTCAAACTCAAGGTGGATGTGAGACCAACTTGAGGTTGTCAAACAAAGTATGAAGGCATCCTTTAAGATGTGACTTGGTGAAGATATTTTCAAGTTGATCTGTAGAGGAGACTGGGATTAGATTGAGAGCACCATGGATAAGATGATAACGGATAAAATGACAATTGATCTCGATGTGTTTAGTCCGTTCATGGAAGACATCATTGTGAGCAATATGAATGACACTCTTGTTATCACAATAAAGATGAGTAGCAAAGGATGTAGACACCTAAGTTTTTGAGAATCCATCGTAGTCAAAGAAGCTCAGATGTGGTATCAATAAGGGCACGATATCCTACTTTAGTATTGGAGCGGGCCACATGAGTTTGTTTCTTACTTCGCTAAGAAATCAGAGAAGAACCAAGAAGAAAGCAATATCCAGTGGTAGACCTGCGATCAGTGGGATCTCTTGCCCAATTAGCATCAGAAAATGCATGGAGAATAAGAGGAGATTGAGCAGAGTAGAAAAGACAATGGAAGAGAGTGCTCTTTAGGCATCAAAGAATGCGTAGGACAGCAGCATAGTGAGTCAATTATGGAGCAAACAGATACTGGCTCACTTGGTGAACAGCAGCATAGTGAGTCGATCGTGGAGCAAACAGATACTGGCTTACCTGGTGAACAATATAGGAAATGTCTGGACGAGTAACAGTGAGATAAACTAGGCTGCCAACTAAGTGTCTGTAAAGAGAGAAATTAGAAAATGGTTTCCCCCCTGAGGGAGTCAGATGCGCATTAAGCTCAACTAGAGTGTCAACAGTCTTGCTATTAGTGAGTCCAGCTCGAGACAAGAGTTCAGAGGCATACTTGGCTTAAGTAATGTAAAGTCCACCGTAGATATGAAGATGATGAGAAATAGGATCATAACATCAATACCCCTTTTGAGTTTCACCATGGCTAAGAAAACAACAAAGCCTTGACCTAGGCTCAAGTTTGTTATGCTTATGTGGCTGAAAAAGTACGAAACAAGCAGAACCGAAGGAGCGAAAGTGGTGATAGTCTAGAGATGACCCAGAAAGGCGCTCATATAGAGTTTGATTTTGGATGACAGGACTGGGAACGCGATTAATAGTATGAACAACATGAAGAGCAGTTTCACCCCAAAAAGGAGTAGGAACTTTGGCAGAGAGAAGGAGAGCACGAATAGTGTCAAGAATATGACAAAGTTTTCGTTCGACTATACCATTTTGCTGAGAGGTACCTGGACAAGTTTGTTGATGAACAGTGCCAAATGAATGCAAAACAGCTTGAAAAATATATTGAGTGTACTCAAGAGCATTATTAGATCAAAAATTTTTGATACGTTTGAAAAATTGAGTTTCAACCATTTTTGCAAAATTAGAATATACTTGCAATAATTCAGAACGATGTTTCATATTAAAAATCCAGCTATAGCGAGAGTAATCATCAACAAAGATAACAAAATATCGAGATCCACCAATACTAGAGACAGAGGAAGGCCCCTAAATATCAGAATGAATAAGATCAAAGATATTAGTGGATATTGATTCACTAGTACTGAAAGACAAAGCTGGTTGTTTTCTTAACTGACATGAAATACAATCAAAATTTTCTATAGACACTGAACCTAACAAACCTCTAGAAGCCAATTGCTGTACCCGAGAAGAAGATGTGTGACCAAGTTGAGCATGTCAAAGTGCAAGAGAAGGAATAGAAGAAACTACAGCAGCTGTGGCAACAGAAATAGAAGCAACAAGTGGAAGACGAAGGTAGTCCACGGGAAACATATGCCCAACTCTGGGACTGGTCCCAAGCTCTTGTTCCATCCTTGGATCCTGCACAATACACCTAGAATAATCAAATATAATGCAATAACCCAACTCAACTAATCGTCCCACAGAAAAAAAAATTGTAACAAAGGTCAGGAACATAAAGACCCCAGGAACTGAGATGTTGGAGGTCGAAACAGAACCTATATTATGACCAGACATTGTGGAACCATTTGCTGTGCAAATATTAAGAGGGTGTGGTGTCGGTTTAAGTTCAGAAAATAAGGATGAGTGAGGTGTCATGTGATTGCAACAAGCGTAATCCATAAGCCAAGAGGAAGGAGATATACTAGATAAAGCTGAGAGAGAAGAGGAATAAGATGCATTATCAACCATACGAATGACATTAGCGATGATGTTTTTAAGGTCATTTATGGACATGGTGAAAATGCAACCTAAAGACTTAGACTGTGCAGAGACAGGAGCCATTGGTTGGACACTCTCAGTGTTAGCAACAATAGCAGTAGAAATTGAAACAGCTGATTTGTTGTGATAATAGCAAATCTCAATACTGTGGCCAAAATGTTTGCAAAAATTGAAAAAACATTTGTTGGATTGTTGGGGATGATTATTGCAACAAGAAGAATACCTGTCCTTATTCATCATTTAGAAGCAAAATATGCAAAATTGGACTGCAAAAATGAAATCTATGCGAAAAACTAGGTAAGAAGCACCTGGACGGCAAAAAGTCATCCCTAGAGAAAAGTCTACGATCAAAGTCAGCTTTTAGTCAAAGTCAATGCTCAAGTCAATGTAGGTCAACGACTAGTCAACGCGGGTCATTGGTTTGGTCAACGATGACATGGCAGGCTACTGGACACTGATGTCAGCTAATGACGTCACCTAGGGCTGACGCCAACAGGTGCAAATCTGGCGCGTGTAGTGCGTGTAAGCACGTGGCGGCGCGTGAGTAAGGAAATCGGTGTGTGGAAGTGCGTGGGGAGCTTGAGCTTCAGCGCAGATATTTGGGTGGCGTGTGAGGGCGCATGCGGCCTCCGATGACTACGAGGTTTCCACAATTGAGTAGATCGAGATGAGATGATCACTATTGTACGTGAATAATAGTTATCGGAGCAAGATGCATGATGGGGACAGTAAGTGCAGTGGTCTGTGTGGTGCGGGACTCCTCAACGACGGCGGCTGCAGTTTTGGAGCCCAAGGACAACGACTAGAAGACGTTGGAGGTTCTGCGGCGATTGCTGTGATGGCGGAAGCGATGTTGAGAATAGAGTAACACCAATAAAGACAAGACTGCTAAGAAAAGGTCAGAGCAGTGGCTCTGATACCACGTTAGAAATACTGAATTCAATAATATTATATTTCTCAATTAAAGAATATACATGTGTGCCTTTATATAGGAGGCATAGGAGTGTAGTACAAGTAAAGGTGTAGTACAAGAATGTGTGCTATACAAGTAATCTAGTTGGGTCTAAAGCCCATAACACTATACACATTAGCAATTTATAATTGATTTTATAATAGCAAATTTATTTGGAATTGATCATGTGGTTTTTCCCTTTACAAATAAAATAAAAGGTTTTCAATTTTTTTAGTGTTTTAATTTTTTTGGAGATTGGTTAAAATTTTCAATGGATTTTCTTAATTCACAGGTGTGAGCCATAAATAATATCGACCATCTGAATCGCTAAGAAACTTGAGAAACTTGGGAGCTCAAAAGCTTGCAATCATGTTTCCCATTAGACACATGCCTTCACCATCATCACTGTCCTCGGCCTATTTTTCAATGGTCGCGTCAATGAAGTTTGTACGTTCAATGGCCAACGATCTCATTCTCCACCCAATTTGTGGCTATCTCCTCTCCACTCTGCGCTACTATTTCATGCCTCGCTCACCCTTGTTATCGACGTAAATTGTGGTATGTCCCGCAACCAAGTCTTCGATGCTGCAGAGATTTACTTGTGCACCAAGATTAGCCCCAACACAGAAAGGCTCAAGATCAGTAAAAGCCCAAAGGAAAAAAATTTAACAATTCGGCTTGGAAAGGGAGAGAAGCTAGTCGATTTCCACGAAGGGATTGAGCTTAAGTGGAGATTTGTCTGTGTTGAAACAGAGAAGAACAACCCCAATGATCATAACAATAGTCAAAGATCAGAAAAGTGATACTTTGAGCTAACGTTTCACAAGAAACACAAAGACAAGATCGTGGGCTCTTATATACAGTTTGTACTCAAGAGAGCCAAGGCCATCAAAGACGAAGAAAGGGTTTTGAAGATGCACACGCTTAACAATTTGGACTGTTACAATGGTGTCAAGTAGGAGTCCATAAATCTTGAACACCTGGCTACGTTTGAGACATTGGCTATAGACCCAGAACTGTTGTTATAGAGGATCTGGATAGGTTTGTGAGGAGGAAGGATTTCTATAAAAGAGTTGGGAGGGCATGGAAACGTGGTTACTTGCTGTATGGATCGCCAGGCACTGGAAAATGGAGTTTGATTATAGCCATGGCTAATTATTTGAAGTTTGACGTGTATGATTTGCAGCTTGCAAATATATTAGGTGATTCAGACCTGAGAAGATTGTTGCTGGCTACTGCAAATCGATCAATACCTGTGATTGAAGACATTGATTACAGTGTGGATCTTCCAAATCGTCGCCATGGAGATGGACGTAAGCAACATGACGCGCGCACAGGTTCGTAATTACACCAATAATTTTCCAAAATTTTTTCCAATTTTCATAGCTATTTTCTTTTAAATAAAATTAGTACTAAAGTAATTTGAATAGTCTTAACATGGGTGCTGACTAATTGCTGAAAATTTTCCCAAGATTGGGTGAAAGTATTCAACACACTTTGTGTCAATGTTACAATGCTCCCACCAATTATTAAATTCAATTCTATAAATTAAAATGCTGCTCCCACTAACATTATATTTATCCTATTAATTATTAGATTTAATAAAGGTAAAACTCTTTTATCTAAGTTTCAAGACATTTGAATTCTAGTTCAACTAAAATTCTATTATACAAAATTTCAAAAATTTTAAAATAAAACCTAATATTTATTTGAATTATATTGATGATGGATCATATAAATCTTTATTTTAATATAATAAAATTTGCACATTAAATACTATTCAAGCCCCAAGTAGAACATTATATAAAAGATATTATGATGGTAGATAATATTCATGGATATAGTCATTGGTTTTACATGACCTACATAATAAAATTAGTTCAAATAGACTACCCAGGAGAGAGCACAGCAGTAATATGGAAGCATAAACAATGATAAAATAGATGATAAAGAAGAAAATAGCAAAATAGATATATTCAAAATAAGGTTAAAACGGAATATAGAATATGAACACAGAGACTGATAAAATCTTACTTGAATAAAAACTTCTATCTTTGATTAAAACTTAAAACTCTATCTTTGATACAAGCTTTGACAATAAAGACTGTCTAAAGAGTTACAAGATTACAAAGTAAAATCTGTCTGGGAAAGGTTACAAGATTACAAAAGAGAAAATGTTACAAAGTCTGTCTGAGAGAGGGAGAGGAAGGCTATTAAAGGCTTTCTTTCTCTCTTGTAATGAAAAGGCTTCAAAGTTAAGGCTTAAAATTCAGGCTTCCAAATTAAAGCTTACTTCTGTCTTCAAAGTTTGTCCCTTTTATAGACGAGGAGAACCACAGTTAGTCTTCAAAAGTAACCTAAGTTTGTAGAATTAACTCAAGTTAAATTGTCGGTAGAGGCTTATCCTTAACAGTAGTCTGTTTGAGAATCTGTCAGTTTTTTTGTTTTTTTTTTGTTTTTTTTTGTTTTTTTTTTGTTTTTTTGTTTTTTTTTTTGTTTTGTTTTGTTTTTTTTTTTTATGCGTGCTAGTAAACAGTATTAACAAATATCTGTCTGTTTGTCACTGTCTTGGACTTTCTTGTGCTTGTGTTAGTGAATAGTGATCTGTCATCTGTAAATAATAATCAACTACTTTTGTCTGCTTCTGTCTCTTTGTTGTTTGTTTCTATCTGAAAATCTATCTGAATTGCCACCATCTTGGACTTTCTTGTGTGCGTGCTAATAAACAGTAGTAAAATCTATCTAGATCTTGGACTTTCTTGAATATCTATCATGATTCTATCATATATCATAAGGATCCAGAGAATCTTGGATGGACACCTGTCAATCTTGGATGGACAACTGTATTTGTCTATCTATCTTAGCCGTCTTGGATTTGTCTGCTTGCTAGAGAATAGTTATCTGTCACTATTGTCTTTCTTCTTCTATTTGGCCTTTCTTGTTCTGTCTGGTCTATCTTGGATCTCTATCTTGGATCTATCTGTTGAAGGGATATTGTCTCTAATAAGACGCCTTCATGCATCATTTAAAATTTTGGCAAAATATGGTCTAAAGATTTGTTAGCCCTACGATGGCTATCTTGCTTGGTAGGCAATTGACCGTTAATTTTAAAATTAACAATGAAGTTAATATTGCAAGTACGACTTTATTGAAGGCCTTCATGCATTAAAGGATTTGATTTAAATATTGGACCTCTATGAAAGCTTTTTTGAGGGCTGTTTGGTCTTTGAAGAGAATACAAAATTGTAGATAAATTTTATGAAAGGACTTTTAGTTGGCAAAGATCTTTTTGAAAAACAAATTTCTAAAGATAATGATATATATATATATATATATATATATATATATGCAAAGACTACTGCTGTTGAGTAGAGAGTATAGTATTATCTATTACGGGGCTTATAACACTTTCTGTTGCTGGCACAATTTCATCAGTGCACTTATCTTGAAATATGGAAATTTCTTTTAACAACTGTATTTCTTTAGGAACAGGTGGTATGATAAACTTATAAAATATTTCTATCTCAAAAATATGAGTATGTATTCCATTATTTGTCGTGTAAAATTGATAGAGCAAAGCCAAAAAAGGATTTGCTAGAATAACTTTGGGGGAAAATTTATCTGTTAGGAAAAAAGGTGTTCTAAGATTGATTCCATTATTGTGTATGTATGCCTTAGTTAACTTATTACTTATCTTAAGTCTGTCACCTTTAGCCTAAGTTAATCTATCTGTGGTTGATTCATAATACTAAGAAGGTATTAATCCTTCTTGCATGCAATTCATATAAGCTCCTAAATCAACAAGGGCAATAACTGTTAGTGAGAATTCTTTATGAACAACCAGAGTTATTTCAGTATACCACTTTTGGAATATCATTCTGTCAATTATATTTAAAAATTCATCCTCATAAGAATTTTCTCCACCATAATTGTGTCTATTCATGTTAGGGGAATCTCTTGAAGATTCGTTGCAGTATTTAATTTTATCTTTTATAATAATTATTTGGGTAGCTATCTGATCAACCATATTTTTTAAGATGAAATTTTTTGATTTTAAATCTTTCAGTTCATTTTTTAGATTATTAATATCTGTTTGTAAGTCTATCATTGCTATAGGTTTATTAGGTTTAAATCTATTAGTAATTTCTGCAAAATTATAAGTTGACTTATAATCTTTTAGGTTTATCTCAAATCTATCAAGTTGAGTTAAGGATTCTTTTAATTTGGATAAATAATCTTTTCTAGACCGTAGATCTAGGAGTTTGTCTATCAAATCCATTATTATGTCTTCTTGTGTTGTTAAGACACATATTTTCAATTTCCTTTTGCAATAACAATTATCAGGATTATTACAATCACATAATTTAGTCTTTCCATTATATGAAGAAACATCTGTAGATGATGATGATGAGGTGGTGTCATGATTATCTATCTGATGAAGTTCATTGTCTGTTTCATCACTATCTGTCAATTCCATTATACTTATTATTTTATTCTTTAATTTTCCTGATATATCAAGTTTATTTATCTTTCTTTGAAAATTGTAGTATTTACTAATATGTCCTTTTTTACCACATTTGAAACAAGTAACATCATTGTCTCTATATCTATTGTTTTTCTTTCTTTTGGACTCTTCTTTCTTATCTTTAGTCCTACCTTTATGATATCTTCTATTATTATATTTATTATATTTGTTTCTATCATCATTTCTTCTTTCTTTTCGTCTTTTTCTAGATGGAGCAATCAAAGGGTCAAAGCCGTATTGCTCGTAAAAAGTTCCTAGCTCTTTTTTAGCATATCTTTTTTCTTTCTCTATCTAATTTTTTAATCTTAAATCATTGCACAACCATAGACTTGTTTTATTGATAGAAGATATTATATCACCATAAGTCAAATTAGGATATTCTATTGTACCATCATTATTAGCTATATCCTGTCTAACCTTTTGTGCAAAGAAATAAGGTAAACCAGCTATAAATTTTTCTTTCCAGTAGGATTGTTGGCAATCATTTCTACTTAAAACTTTCGAAATAAAAACATCTTTATACCATCTAAAGTCTGAAAGTTGTGGGCATCTTAGATTAATTAAAACATCTGAAGCTCTTTCTTTATATTGGTTAGGGTCTCCAACAAAATATTTAGTTATAGTGTAAATTAAAGTGTTAACAGCATCTTGTGAAGGCTGTCTATCTGTCATTACAACATTTCCATCAGCTTCTTTTTTAACGACTGTCAATATTTCATTTCTATCTACATCATTTAAATAATGATCCCACCAGCTTTTCAGTTGGCCAGTGAAACCGGTGACAATTAAATGAGCTATCTGATGATCACGTTTTCCATGATTCTTATAAACATTAGTGAGCATAGTCATTTCTTGTAAAAGATTTATTATTTCATATTTTGACATTCCATCAATATTCCATTCATAAATTAAATCTGGTGAATAAGATGAATTAACAAAAGTGTGTCTTTCTTCAAACTGTAAATCAAGGGGAGTAGGTTTAGGATACCAATTCTTTTTGGGATAAACTTCTTCAATTCTTCCTTTTTTACGGTGTTGTGATGAAGATGCTAAGGTTAATTTATTAATTTGTAATTTATCAGTAAATTGTGATTCTAAATTATCTATGTCTGATAAGTCTGTCAAGTTTGTCAATTGATTATTGTCTAATTCTTCTTTAGAGCCTGAAGACTCAGTCCTTCCTAATGTATTCATTATTAGACCTTTGTTTTTTAGTGGCTCCATATCTTTTTGTGATTCTATTTTCATTAGGTCTAGTTTTTTATTTATTTCATCAAGTAGATTATCTGTTTTTTCTGTCATGTGTCTCTTTAAGGGTGATCTAAGGTGAGGGGGAATTTCATGGGGAATGAATAGAGGGGTTTTAGACTCTTTTTTTTTTTTTTTAATAGAAGTAGAAGGGGTTATAATTCTGTCTTCTATCTCCTTCAACTTTTGAACAGTTGACTTTAGATATATATTGGTATAATTATTCTGTTGAATTATGTTGTCTATATTTTTTTTATTATCACTTAGACTAGGTATTTTGATAGGAGTAGCCAAAACTTGAACTCCACTACTTTGGCTCAATATCACTGATTCAAAGGGTGGATATGTTTGGTACACCTTTTCATGATTATCCGTTTTAGTCTATGACAGTTTTATCTATTACACTTATATTTTTATTATGATAGTCCAAAAAGTCAAAGAAACTAAAGTATGTTTGTAAATCTGTCATCATTTCATAATATTTAGTTCTTAAATTATTTATTTCTTGTTCATTATATTCTTTGAGAAATTGGGTTTTTCTGTCGGTATTTTCAAGTTTGAAGTAATCATGTCTTAATAATTCTTTATCTAAAACAAATTCCTTAGATAAAAGATTAATTTGTTTATCATAATCAGTAAATTCTAATATGTCTGTTTGGGTAGGAGAATCAAGTTGAGGTTGAGGCTCATAAAGGGCTTGATGAACATTAGGGGTTGGTTGTGTGGTTCTTGTTGGATAATAAGCAGGTTCAATCTGAATAGGGGTTCTTTATAGGAGGGGGAAGGTGTATGACTGGGGGAAGGTTCTAAGGAGGTAAGGGCCTAGAATCTGAGAAGGGTGACTTGGAGGAAAAAGAAATTCTAGGTGTGAACATCACAGGGGTTTTTCTTCCTGAAGAACTGCTGGGTCGAATAAGGCTATCAGTATATCTGTCATAATTATTGAAAGAAATAATAACTGTACCATCTGTCTTTTGGGCTATAAAATCTAGTTCTATGTTTTCTATTTTTGGTGTGGGAGCAATGGCCTCTAATTGCCATCGTTCAGGAAGATTTATGTCTTTCCATTGTATCTATCTAGGGACACGAAGTCTACTATTTGGAGTTGAGGCTTGAAGAAGGAGAGTATGTCCTTTAAGAGATGGATCAGCTATGGATTGTGGGTCAAGGGTTGTTTTCATGAGTTTATAATAAATTATATGGATGATGGCTAAAGGTTCTGAGCCTTCTTTCATGTAATAACCATTTGTCTTGACATTCAAAGTTAGAGCATCCATAATATTTCATTCTGTTAAGCTTAAATCAAAATTAGGATAACAATTAAAATATAGTGGTCCATTATGTAGACTTGTTTCCATCATTCCAAGAAGTGAGTCATCAAATCTTAAATGTCTGTCATCTCTTAAGCAAAGTAAGACACTTGCATTTAAAGCTTCTCTTGTTAATGGTTTTATAGCTACTTGAACCAAACCAATATGTAAAAAGGCATATTTTTCTTTATGTTCCATTTCTATCTTTTCTATCATTGCTTTTACTATCCCTTTCTTTAATATTGCATCATCTCTATTAGTTGTTCTTCCTATAACTAGACTATCTTTCATGCTATTAGTCTTTTGGCTTCTTATGACTTTT
Organism: Castanopsis chinensis; assembly: GCA_032878915.1. Classification (NCBI taxonomy): domain Eukaryota; kingdom Viridiplantae; phylum Streptophyta; class Magnoliopsida; order Fagales; family Fagaceae; genus Castanopsis; species Castanopsis chinensis. The sequence continues at coordinate 16,111,778 of JAVQMG010000122.1, forward strand.
TCTTCTTTCAGTATTTGTTTAAGTCTTTCATCTTTATCTGCTTCTGAGTCTTCTTTATTCAAACCTTCTTCTTTGTCTTTACATGTTATAGGTATAGGTTTGTCAGTTGCTTTTGAATTTTGAAAACTATTGCTATCATCACATAATAAACTATCTTTTCTAATGTCCTTTATATCTATCAGATTTATTGATTTGTCAGTAGTTGTTGAATTATTGTGATATTGTCTATTATACTGGTTATCTGTCATGGGTTTAGTTAAAGATGATCTTTGATGGGGTTCAAAGTCTAAGTTTGAAGCCTTAATTCTTTCATAAAGTTCCAAAAAACTATTTTGTCTATCATATCATTTTTTTCTTTCTAAAATAGTAGATCTTTCAATTTGTTCTAAAGATTCTAATTTTTTATTAATTTTATCTAAGAAACTATTAGTGTGTCTATTAGTCTGTCGGTTGATTTTATCTCCAATTAATGCATTCCAATTATTTGTATTATTAGAGTTATAATTGTAATTATCCATATCACTGTCAGAATCAGAATCTGTCTCATAATCCATATTATCATTTAACCAATTATTTTCTATATCTCTCATGCTATATGCTTCATCATAATCCATATCATCATAGTCCATGTTTCAAATTAGTGTGTGCCTAGCCTAAGTGTGAACAAGTGAACAGATAATGACCAATAAACGTATTTATTCTATTTCCAAGCAATTTAATAATTACTGGCAGAACTATTACTAAGCACTGGTTGCCTTCTTGTCGAAGGTCTTGGACCATATACGGCAATCCTATTTGTGTAACCATATAAGTGGAAACCACTGTCTAATTCTTTCTGCATTTCATCAATCTTGTTACTCATAAAATTAGACCATTCTTGAGCCAGAGCGTCTGGATCATCAAGTGATAAGTAAGTATCTCCTGTATGTTAGTTGTATTCAGGGATGCAACCCCAATCATGGATAAGGACCAAAATATGTACTGGCCGAGCTTCCATATAATAGCTATTATCCTAATCTGGAAGAGTACTCTAGATAGTAATCTTCATATAATTAAATCCTCCAATCTGAGCTGCTGCCTCTTGGATAATTTTGGGAAATAAATCAATCTGAACTCCAGAAGAAATAATTAATTTTCTAATGAATCCTGCTTCTAGCATTTCAGATAACCATAAAGGATCACAAATTACTGGATCGTCTGTCTCTATATTGATAAGTAATCCCGGATAGGGATTGTATCTGTCCCTAGTTCCTTCATAAACTCTGTTTGCTTCTCCAAATCTTTCATACCATGTAGCTTTATGAGATAGCCATGTATCATCTGTCATGTCTTCTATTCTAATGAATGCTGTAGAGATTAATACTTTGAGGAGATTTATCCATCTGTCATAAGAACTTGTTATAACTTTATGGGTTAGTATATTCTGTTGGATTTCAGGGGGTAAGGTTCTGATGGCAAGTCTCTTTTTTTGCTGAATCTTAGGGTAGAGCTTTGAAAAACTTGTTCCCAAAAGATAGCTTTTTAGAGACTGTGAATTTGTCTTTGTGGAGCTTGAATCTCCATCCTCCTTGCTAGGGAGTTGACAACCAAGTGCTTCAATAAATGCACCGGTGTTAACAAGATGTAATTCCAAAGCCTTAAGGGTCTTTTGGAATAAGGATTTCTGTCTGAGGGTAAAGGCTGCCTGTAAATGATCATGAAGTATTTTAATATGAAAATGAAGGTCTGTAAATTCTCCACATGAATACATTGCCTCTGCTAGCAACGTATCTTGAAGGGATATTGTCACTATTGAGACGCCTTCATGCCTGTCTGAAATTCTTACTGAGGGCTTTGGGAGGAGATTGGGTCACACCGCTGGTGCTTTACCCTTTCCTGTCATGTCTGCCTGGGAGGGTCTTTTATTCATAGTAGTCTGCAATTGGGTTTTGGGAAAAAGATTATGTTTTGAAATAATTTCTTGAAAATAAATATTTTCTTGCAAAATTTTTTTCAAATTTGTTTTAAAAATCTGTTGGCCAATGTCTATCTGTAAATTTCCTTTGAAATACTTAAAAGAAAGTCTTTTCTAAGGTTTAAAGCATGTATAAGAAAACAACAAACTTTCTGTACACCATTATGCTCTTGCTGAGTAGTGGTAGTGGTATAATAGTAGTCATAGTAAAGTCTATTAATATTGGAGTAACGAGAATCCATAAAATTCACAAAATCTGTCATGATTTTATCCCTTTTATAAGTATTTCTATATATTTCATTCTGCAAGAATATGTGAAATAAAGCTTCTCCATATAGTCTTTCATCAAATACTGTAATTGGAAAATCTCTCAGAGACTGATGATTAACTCTATCTGTCAAGAAATCGAATCTGTCTTTACTCAAGAAATTTCCACAATTAATGATTAATAAAGGAGTATCTGTCAAGGCTTCTTTTATTAAAGCATGTGAGAATACTGTAAATTCACTTGGTATGTCTATCAAGCTGTCGGTCCATTCATGTTGACTAAAGGAAATTATAAGCATAGTTCTTTCTTTTTTATTAAAATCTTTCTTAGAGAAAGAACAAATCTCGTTTCTCAAAAAAAAAAAAAGAACAAATCTCTGTCTCTTTAACTATCAATTGGTCATCAAATGATATTTTTGTCTTTAAAGGTGAAGAACTTGTTTCCATTCTATAGATTCTTTCTTTATCTATATCTTTTAGGATAATGACATTTTTAGAAGAATAATTTTCTTTTAGGATAGGTGGCAAATTGAATTTAAAGAATATCTCTTTTCCTAACACATTAGTTCTAATTCCTTCATCTGTCATTAAAAAGGGGTAAAGTGAAGTCATAAAAGGATTTCCTAAAATAATTTTAAAATGAATGTCTTTAATTAAAACAAAGTTTGTCTTAAGGCATATTCCATCATTACATATGTAAGTATTAGGTGTTAATCTTTCAGTTGATTTTTCATAATACTTTAAAGGTATTAATCCTTCTTGCATATAGTTCCTATCTGCACTTGAGTCTATTAAAGCAATTTCTGTCAAAAAGAACTCTTTATTAATTACTAACGTAATTTCTATATACCATTTTTGAAAAATAACTCTATTAATTAAACTCAAGAGATTCTGTCTATTATTATCTTTTTCTATTAACAGGGGGTCTGTAATGGATTTAGAGTCTTCTTTTAGATTTATTATTTCTGCAATATTTTGTTTATTTATGTCAAATTATCTTCTTTAATTTATTTAATCTCTTCCTTTATTATTGAGTCTTGTGGAGTTACTGGTTTTACATCTTTTCCATCTTGTGTCATTTTTGTCTTTTCTTTCTTGTCTTTTTCTAGTTTTCTACATTCCGTAACATGATATCCATATTTTCTACACCTAATGCAAACAATAGGTAGATCTATAGAGTCTTTTAAATCTATTAAATATTCTTTCTTATCTTTTAGGTGATTAGGTAAATTATCTATCAGTTTCATTATTATGTCTTGTTGTTTCTTTTTTCTTTTTTCTTTTATTGACTTTAATTGGGTTGGTTGATTTTAATCCTTCTTTTTCTCTTACTTGGTCTATCTCATTTTGCTTAACATTAAACATTTCCATTAATTCATTTATTATATTTGTCTCAAATTCTAATCTACTAATTTGTTTAACAATTTTATTATGTCTGTCACATTGCTTTTTAGTATGTCCATATTCTTTATATTTATGACAAATAATATTTTTAGTGTGTTTGTCATCTTTCTCACTGTCTGATATCTCAGTAGTATTTAAAACTACTATATTTCTTTTTCTTTCTATATCTGAAGGTGAATTTAAAAGTTCTATCTTTTAGCTATCTCTGTCAAGCTATCATCTTGGGCAGATCTTTCAATTGCTTTTAGTTTTTCATCTATTTTTTCTTTTAAACTATCAATTTTCCTTCTTTTTTTGACTTCTTTTACTTTTACTATACTATCACTATTCTTCTTTTCATTATTATTATTAGATTTCCTTACTTTGTTGACTATTTCTAAATTATGTCTTTCTTGTTCTATCTTTTCTATCTCTAGGTTCCTACGTAGAGATTCTTCAAGAGTGCTATTCAACATGTCCTTTTCCTTTTTTGACATGTGTTCTCCTATACCTATGTATCTATCTTTATGCATTATATTTATAGAACTACTTTCTTCCTTTTCTGTTAGAGTTTCTTTTGATTTTTTCAAACTGCCATGTTTCAGTTCTATCTTTTCTATCATTGCTTTTACTATTCCTTTCTTTAATATTTCACCATCTTTATCAGTTGTTCTTTCTATAGCTAGGCTATCTTTCATGCTATTAGTCTTTTGTCTTCCTATGACTTTTTCTTCTTTCAATATTTGTTTATCACTTGCATCTTTATCTGCTTTGAAGTCTTCTTTATTCAAACCTTCTTCTTTGTTTTATATGTTAGAGGTGTAGGTCTGTCAATTGCTTTTGAATTTTGAAAACTATTGCTATCATCATATAATAAACTGTCTTTTCTAATATCCTTTATGTCTATCAGATTTATTAATCTGTCGGAACTTGTCAAATTATATTGTTGCCTATTATACCAATTATCTGTCATGGGTTTAGTTAAAGATGATCTTTGATGGGGTTCAAAGTTTGTGTTTGAAGCCTTAATTCTTTCGTAAAGTTCCAAAAAACTATCTAGCCTATCATCTCTATCATTTTTTCTTTCTATAACAGCAGATCTTTCAATATGTTCTAAAGATTCTAATTTTTTATTAATTCTATCTAAGAAACTATTAGTGTGTCTATTAGTCTGTCGGTTGATTTTATCTCCTATTAATGCATTCCAATTATTTGTGCTGTTATAGTTATAATCATAATTATCCATTTCTCTGTTAGAATCAGAATCTGTTTCATAATCCATATCATCATTTAACCAATTATTATCTATATCTCTCATGTTATATGCTTCATCATAATCTATATCATCATAGTCCATGTTTCAAATTAGTGTGTGCCTAGCCTAAGTGTGAACAAGCAAACAGATAATGAAAGATAAACGTATTTATTCTATTTCCAAACAATTTAATAATTACTGGTAGAACTATTACTAACCACTGGTTGCTTTGCTATCGGGACCACCTCCCGGGAAAACTCCATTGCGGGACCACCCAACACACACGCCTATCCATTGGCTAACAAAAAACGGGCTAACCAACGTGAATCTATGGTTTGCCAACGAGTATTAAGGCGGGCCAACGCTACCAAGGAGCAAGTAGTGGCTAAGCAGTAATATGTTCCTAGTAACTTCTTAATTGTAAAGAAATAAAACTCATATATCTATCATCCATGGCTCTGATACCATAAACTACCCAATAAATCAATATATATATATATATATATATATATTTGTGATCTTTTTCATAAATTTTTAATTAATCCATATATCTCATGAACATACCATTAATAATAAGATTTTTTTTTTTTTTTTAGAAACACACACGCTGAATAAATTTGTGGGGCTCGTCCCATTTAATTATATTTTAATTTTTGACCTGTTTTCTAACAATGACAAGTTGCATTTTCAGGTGTTAATACTTTTTTCACATACACTCCACCACCCCTATCTTTTTTCTTTCCTGTCAGTCAAACATATGCACTCTTTTCCAAAGTCTCATAAATTGGTTTTGCTTTGTCTCCTTTTTTTTTTTTTTTTTTTTTTTAAATAGAAAGATGATAATAAAATAATTAGAACATAATGGAGATGAGTGTCTTTTTAGAAGAAAAATTAATCAGATCAGGAGACCCATTTGATCTTTTTTGATTTAGTGCATCTTACTTTGGATTACATTTAAGAATGTCATTGGTTAGTAAGCAGTGTGTATTGTGTATGGTTAATTAAGCAGTTCAGCCCACCATTAGTCCCCACCACCTCATGTCCAATATATACATCATCCTTTCGCTATCAAAGCCACGCCAGAACCCCCTGTTTTTTTTATGAAAACCATCTAGGACCACCACCGACTGTAATTGCAATTGTTGGGTAGGAACGTCTTTGAGCTGTAGTGGGTAACAAATGGGTCTTCATTTGTGTAAAGTTACGTATTTCAATCAAAGTGTCGATTTCAGGTTTTAGATTTATTTTCTCTTACATGCATTGGACAATGGACAACAATTGCCTTGTTTTTATTTGATTCCAAAGTCCAAAATCCAAACCCACACTGTCACAAATTGCCTCCCAAGCCATGTATAATTGTTGGACAGCTCAGAGCTGATACTGAAGTTAATAGTAGTAGTTATCTTATTTCTATTTCTGTTTCTGTCCTCATACTCCTCTTTTTTGGTGAAAAAGGAGATGCATTGCATTAAAGAAGAAACTAAACAGTACAATTATTAGTAACAATTGAATAGTGCTTCTATTTTCAATGCCATGCAAGCCACTCATGTTAGCTTTCGTTGGGCTTTCTACATCAATTATTCGGGTTTTGTCATTGTCGTAGGTTCCCCTCCTTTCTGGGATATGACCAAGAGGGTCTAGACTCTAGACTGTTCGATCAAGGAAGGGCTTCACAACATATAAAAAAGTAATTTATGCATACAAGGGAAACCCAATCCCACATATAGATAGGACAAATAAGGCACATCGCTTAGTAACGATTTCACAGCATTTTTCCACAATAACTGGGAGTAATGTTCAGAACTTTTTTTAATAAGACGTAAATAGAGATAGGATTTGATCTTAGAGGCTAGTGGCGGCGCCACGTTATACCCAAGGTGTTCCCAGGAACACCCTGAAAAAAAAGTTTATATATAATAATTTTTTTTTTTACCCTTAAAAGAAAAAATAGGAACACCTCAATTAAAATGAAGAACAACATGAAATTAAAAAAAAAATATATTTGTTCTACTTTCAAAGCAAAAAAAAAAAAAAAAAAAAAGCCAAAAAAAAATTTCAACTAAAATTTGGAAAAAAAAAAAAAAATTGTAACAGATCAAAAAAAAAAAAAAAAAAAAAAAAAAAAGTGTAACCAAGCAAAACAACGGACGGCAACTAGCAAGCCCAACATCAAGCCCACGGCAAGCCCACGACAAGCCCATAAGATTACAGAGGAAGTAAACCCACGATTTCTTAAAGAAGAAAAAAAAAAAAAAACCCCAAACCTCAAATCAGTAGTTTAGTAACATCAAAAATCACTAAAGCTTTTCTCAAAAAAAAAAAAAAAAAAAGAAAAAAAAAAAAGAAAGCACTAAAGCCAAGCAAACCTAAAAAGAAAATACAGAGCAACAACACCTCGTTAGATTAGTCCAGTTTGAGCCGCCCCTCATCGCATCGGAGATCAGCCCAGCTCCAGCGCCATCGCTCATCTGAATCGTTGCCCCTCACCGGAATCATTGCCATCGCTCATCGGAATTGGCCTAGCTCCAGAGCAATGGCGCCATCGCTCCAGTGGACCAGTCCATTGCAGTTGCTCAGCCTCATCGCAGCATCGCTCCAGTCCGTCGCTGTCGATTTAGAGCACATTGCGCTGTGCAATAGGTATTTCTAATTTCTCCCTCTTTTTCTCTCTAACTCTTTCTCTCTCTCTCTCTCTCTCTCTCTCTCTCTCTCTCTCTCTCTCTCTCAAATATGAAATGAAAATATGAAATAATGAATAAACTTATGAGCCTCTCGCTTTATTAACTTTACCCTTTTCTCTTTATTTGTGATTGGCTGAAGGCTGAAGCACCTTAAAAAAAAAAAGAAAAAAAAAAGTGATTGGCTGATTGGCTGAAGCACTAAGTAGTGGAACTTTAACTTTAATAATTTTTTTACTTTTTGAATTTCACAGTTTGGCTTTATCTTCATTATTATCTATTGGTTGGTCAGTTGGTGTTGGTGTTGGACTGTTTGGTGACTGGTGAGATATTAATTGTCTCATAGTGTAATAATATTGTGATTTGTGAAATTGTAATTGTGAAATTTTCTGATTGGCAGGCTTGTGTAATGTGTACATCAACACATGGAATGTGTAATGTGCACATGACTTACTCTTTTAGTGTAATGTGTAACTAATAAACAATAATTTAATTAATCAATAATTATTTGGGAAAAAAATTAATAAACAATAATTAATAATTTAATTAACTAATACATTATAAAAGACAAACAAATTAAATTATGTTAGACTAAACAACAGTTAATAATTTTATAATTAATGAAACAATAACATAGCAAATTATAGTTTATAAAAGACAAACAAATTAATGAAACAACTAAATAACAATAATTAATAATTTTATTAATATTTCAAATAAACTTATAAACTTATAGTTTATTGTTTATTCTTTTGCTAGAATTATGGACAAATACTTGATAAGAAAACCACATACCCAAGATTCATCTCCTGTGCAAGATTCATCTTCATTTTCTAAGCGAATTCGTGTTGACTTTAACTTAGAAAATCTTTGTTCAAATCCTGGACTACGAGAAAAGATATCATCTTATCATCCTAATAATCATGATGAAATAAGAAGATATTATTTAGGAAAAGGCCCTTGTCGACCTCCTTGTGATTACCCTGTATCATATTTTTCTAGAAAGCCCCGTCGATTTAGAGTCGAATGGTATGTAAATAGAAATTGATTAAAATATAGTATAGCTAAGGATGCATCATTTTTTTTTTTTTTTTATTGCTACCTCTTTGGGCAAGATGTTGGTAAGCAAGGAGGAGGTGACACTTTTGTAACGAAGGGATTCAAACTTTGGAATCAGCTTGTGAAGTTAGATTCCCATGTTGGAGGATTTAATAGTGTTCATAACCAAGCTGTCAGGAAGAGTGAAGATCTACTGAAGGAAAAACAACACATTCAAAGTGTCTTGGTTAAGCAATCAAATCAAGATAAAGCTGAATATTGGGTTCAATTAAATGCAACAGTTGATTGTGTAAGATTCCTTTTATGTCGGGGATTAGCTTTTCGTGGTCACGATGAATCTCAAGATTCAAGTGATAAAGGAAATTTCCTTGAGCTTTAACAATTTTTGGGGGATCACAATGAATCTATCAATGAAGTGTTGCAAAAAACTTGGAAAAATTGCAAGCTTACCCATCATGATATTCAAAAAGACATTGTCAATTGTTTTGCACGTGAAACATCCAAAGCCATCATCGAGGATCTTGACAACGGGTTCTTTTCAATATTAGTTGATGATTCACGTGATATCTCAGTGAAAGAACAAATGGCCCTCATTCTTCGTTATGTGAACAAAAAAGAAATTATTATAGAGCGATTCCTTGGTATTGTACATGTAGCAAGTACCACCGCTTTGTCACTTAAATGTGCTATTGAATATTTACTTTGTGAACATAATTTAAGTTTATCGAGACTACGGGGGCAAGGTTATGACTGAGCTAGCAATATGCAAGGTGATATTAATGATCTCAAAACTTTAATTTTGAATAAGAATAAGTCAGCATTTTATGTCCATTGTTTTGCTCATCAACTTCAATTGACACTTGTTGCCGTTGATAAAAATCACATTAACATTGTTGAATTTTTTATGTGGTTAGTAATTTAGTAACTATTGTTGGAGGCTCTTGTAAGAGACGAGATGCTCTTCGAGATGCACAATTTGTCAAAATTAAAAAAGATTTAGAGAAGGGTGTACGTAGAAGTGGCCAAGGTTTGAATCAAGAAACAAATCTTAAACGTCCTGGTAATACATGTTGGAGATCATATTATAGGACTATTCTTAACTTGATTTTGATGTTCTTTGCTGTTGCTGATGTACTTGAGATTATTGAAGAAGATGGTCTTTCCGACCAAAAAGTTGAAGCTAGATCTATTATGAGGTCAATTTTATCTTTTGAATTTTTTTTTGCTCTACACTTGATGAAAAAAATTTTAGGGATCACAAATGAGTTGTTAATAGCATTGCAAAAAAAAAAAAAAAAAAAAAATCAAGATATAGTAAATGCTATGGATCTTGTTAAAGTGTCTAAGCAACGATTACAAGTGATGAGAGATGATGAATGGATATCTTTATTGACTGAAGTGTCTTCATTTTGTGTCACACATGATATTCCTATCTTGAACATGGATGAAATATTTGTAGTTAGTGGGAGGCCGCGACGCAACACTCAACAAAATACAAATTGACATCATTATCGTGTTGAGCTATTCTACATAGTCATAGATATGCAACTTCAAGAGCTTAACAACCGTTTTTCAGAGGCGAATACCAATTTGCTACTTTGTATGGCTTGCTTGAATCCAAGTAATTCATTTGTGGCTTTTGATAAGGAAAAGTTGATACATCTAGCAAAGTTTTATCCATCTGAATTTTTTGGGACAGATATCTTGACACTTGACTCTCAGCTTCAGAATTTCATTTTTGATATGCGCAACAATGACTTGTTTTTAGAGTTTCAAGGAGTTAGTGAACTTGCTGAAAAGTTAGTGAGTACAAGGAAGCATGAGACTTATCCATTAGTTTATTTGCTTGTGAAGTTAGTTTTGACCCTTCCTGTTGCTAATGCAACAGTAGAAAGAAGTTTTTCAGCAATGAAATATATAAAGAACGAATTGTGCAATCGAATGGGAGATCAGTGGATGAATGATTGTTTGGTTGTATATATTGAAAAAGATGTAGCTTATAGCATTGATAATAAGACTATCATGCAACGATTTCAAAATATGAAAACTCGTAGAAGGCAAATGTAAATTTTATGTATTTACGTGTTTTTTGATTGTTGTTATCAATATATAAAATTTTCTTTTTATTAGATCGTGTAATTTATATTTGTTAAGGAGCACCTTGGAAAAAATTCCTGGAGCCGCAATTGTTAGAGGCTGATACTCTGATAAACTATCATAGGTCTATAAATCAAAGCTTAAATTACTGTATAAGGCCTAACTTAATTTGTTTTCAAACATAAATGAAATTCAGTGAACACCATTATACTAAATTTTTTTTACTATTCTTAGTATGTGCAGTTGACACTATCTGGACTACTAAACTTCATAGACGGCTTATGGTCTAGTTGTGGAGACGAGAGAATTATCGTATTCACCACCAACCACAAGGACAGGTTAGACCCTGCTCTGTTGCGTCCTGGACGCATGGACATGCACATTAACATGTCCTATTGCAACTCACACGGATTCAAGCAATTGGCCTCAACTTACTTGGGAATCTGTGGCCACCACCACCTCTTTGGAGAGATTGAAGGATTAATGGGAGAGACACAGGCTCCAGCACAAATTGCTGAATAGTTGATGAGGAGCGAGGGTGACGATGTTGCATTCCCAGGAGTTATTAAGCTCCTTAAGCGTAAGAAAATGGAAGGTGCTGATCAGAACAAGGCTGCAATTCAAAAGGCGGAAAAGGCAGAAATTGGGAAACAAACCAAGAAGATCTGGGAGGAACATTTTAACAAAGAGCAACAGAAGAATTAGATAATTCTTGTAATCAGGAAGAAACTGATTGTCTAATGTCATTGTAAAATTATCACTAATGCTTAGACTTGTGAGTAATTCTACTACTCTTCTCGATCAAGCGGGTTCAATAGTTTTGAGATGCAATTTAAGGCCATGAATTTTAGTGGTTTTATCATATTTAAATATCAATTAATTGTTTTTTTATTCAACCTTTAATATTGTATACATATTTTTGGCTTAAAATGGTTCTTGTTGTTTAAGATGTAAAATTGCTAATAAGTTTTTATATTTAGGTTTTATTTACATCTTTTTTAAAAACATTTTGTCAATAATTAATCGGCCCACTCATAACATTATTTTTAGTGAAATAGTTGGGTTTAAATTCGGTTAGATTTTTATTAGCTTAATATTTTTGGGGCATTCTTGCGGTGGAGAAAAAATGCCAAGCCCACTTATTGGCTAGTAAATTTTTATATTTAAGTTTTATTAACATCTCTTTTAAGAATTGTTAGGAAAACTAATTGTAAATAATTAATTAGTCGGCACGCTTATAACATTGTTTTTAGTAAAATGGTTGGTGAAACCGAATTCGTAAGGCACAACCCAAACTTAAACGATATGATAAATGGAAATAGGCTAGATTAATATATTTTATATTTCCTGATTTATGGGATGATAAAAATACTCAATAATTTAAATGATAAATAAGCTTACCACCAAAGTAAATCTAAAGGGATATAGATAACACTACCCAAAAGAATTTATTTAAGGATACAGAAGTAGATTGACTCACCATTCTATAGGTTACAGATTTACAACACCCAAGAGATACAGAAATCGATACTCATCATCCAAAAGAATCCACCCAATGGATAAGAGATAATTTAGAATAAAATCCATCCTTTGAAAAACACAAGATTTTTATAATTTGAAAATACACTATGATTTTTATTTGATATAGCCAAAAGCTTAAATAGAGCTTGAAACAACTCCCAAAGCATAGGAAAACAAAAATAATAATAATAAATACATTCACTTAACCTGACCAAAATCAGATATGACTCTTAGGAACATAGAAACACAAATTAAGTACTTGTTTGCATAGGAGGAATAAAACATAAAGTAAAGTCTAATTCATCCTATGAGACATTAAATAAAGACTATTTGACTTATTTAATAATAAAAAAATGTTTTAAAATAATTAATGGGCTGTAATTTTAATCTTCAAAGAAAGTTTTTATGCCAGACTAACATTAGATCGGGTTTGTAGGATATTGGGACACTTTGGCTGGAACTTGGGACACTCCAGTCTTAGGAGGAATAAAACATAATGGCTGAATATTTCTTAGGAAACCAATATTAAATACTCTTTGACTTCTTGGAGAAAGTTACTACAAATATCTGTTGAATTGTTGGGCAAATAATGGCTTTATTTGCTGAGCTTGAAAATCAACATGGTTGGGATTACGAAACTAATTAGATTAGGCTATAGAATTATACTTATACTCCTCATGCCACCATATTTGTAGCTGCCATTTTACTCCGGTGTCAATTGAGTTTAAATTCATTTGGATTTTTTTAGAGGTGGAGAAGAAAATGCTAAGCCCACTTATATATATATTCTTTAAAAAATAATATCGTCTATCATTCTATAATTTTGGAGCCCTTGGGACCATTTATAATTTTTGGGTTAGGTACTATCAAAAAACAAAAAAAAAATTGGGGATAGGTGGCGTATTAGGCCTAGGCCTAGAGCTGTTTTTTTATTCTTAAGTAAGCCTAGAGCTGCCCTGACCTCGACTGAAAGCTACCTTGAGATATGCACTAGGAGAAATTAGAGCATTAGATAGACAAAATAGGACTAGAAAAGGATAAGACAGAAACATTAGAGGACTTTCTTATACAATCTATTCCAAATAATTGAATACGTTATTAGCCAAAAATGTCAATTATTCCTTTTTTTTTTTTTTTCTTTGATGGAAAATGTTAGTTATTCTCAATTAGAGGAAGTGAGTAGCAAAATGTGGATAAAGCTCAAGCACGACCTTGCCATACTTCTTTGGTTTTAATACGAAAGGTGGACATTCAGCCACGTATAACAAAGGAATATAACTCGCCTGTCATCTTTTTTATGTAAGAGCATTCTCATCAAGAATTCTCATCAAGAATGTTAAATATTTTAGCATTTACCACTCCAATACCCTACTTTATCAATTTTAACATACCATTTTATAATTCACCAAACATCAAATATTCTATTTTTTTTACAACTTCATTTAAATAATATTATATTTATGTTAGCACTTTCTCTCTCTCTTTCCACCACTTTCTTCTCAATGAATAGCCACTGCCTGCCACCACTACCATAGACCATCAACATTCAACAACAAACCCAGACCCATGGCCAACCCACTACCACCACAATCAGCATCCATCCAAAAATCAACCCCATAGCCAAAAAAAAAAAAAAAAAAAAAAAAAAAAACAACAACAACAACAACTTGAGAGAGAGAAGCCTCACCGTGAGAGGAAGAGAGGGAGGCGGAGGATAGAGTGGCAAAAAAAAATCCACAAACCCAAGACCCACAACTGCCATGGAAAGCTAAACTCATCAAACCCAAGATCCACGGCGGCCACGACAACCTACACCCACCTTGTTCTCAACCCTAACCAAAACCCACCACCTCGATCTCAACCCTAGCTAAAACCCACCACCCCGATCATGTCAATGATCCACGAACGCAGACCCATGAACCTAGACCCACAAAATCGCTAGAGCACATTAGACCACGACCCACGATCATCGGTGGAGCACAATCATCGGCAGAGCACACTCATCGGCGAACCACAGAGAGAGAAGTTTTAATGGAGTGGTATTTTTATCTCAAAAATGCTAAAATATAGGATTTTTAGCAGTTGAGAGGTTTAATGTGAATACTCCAAGTCTCTCTCTCTCTCTCTCTCTCTCTCGCTCTCTCTCTCTCTCTACATATATATATTTATATATTTATATAATACTTCTCTTTCTGTATGCGATTTTAAAAGCTTGTTAGATATATGTTTCGATGCATTCGTTCAAGGGTGTAGCAAGAAACTAACCAGACTGATTTTGAATAGAATTGTTCCATGAAATTGCCCTAGTCGGTTGGCCCCAAGAGATGAAATAGGCTATATGCTCATATAGTAATGTATAAATTAGTCTCAACTCTCAAGTATGAGGATTAATAATCTTATACAAGAGCTCCAACTCCTACAACTGCTCCTAATGTATATTTTCTGAGCCCTTTGTCGTTTCAATCCATCCATCCATATAATTCAGATTAAAACATGCTAATGATGATCTAAAATATTTAGTGAGTTGTGGGCTCCAAATCAACATAGAATGATTACAATGTAACAAAAAGTTGTATAATTGAAGCTTCTCCTCAAATTGATAAATTTGGGTGGTTGTTTCCCCTTTAAAGCTCTAGAAATTTGTGGGGTAATGTGTGGTGTTATTTCTTCCTTTGTCACTCTCAGGGGAGTCTAATGTGTTGCTATGAAGTCCTATTGGAGGTTTGGCCCTAATAACAAAAACAAAGTCAATTTCATTATCTTAGCATTTATCTTTGTTGATTCACCCATCAAAACATCTTGTACTTGTATCCAGGAAAATAGTTAAAAACACCAAACAGATATTTCCAGTCCATATAATAATTGCCTTTCAAAATAAAATATGGGAAAAAAAGGAAAAAAGAATTAATTGTAGAGTTGTAGTTGGTGGGGTTAGAGCATTATCATCAGGTGTGCCAAATGCCAAATTTTTGGCATTTGGCACGCTAAATACCAAAAACCAATGCTCATCAGGTATTTCAAATGCCAAAAATTTTGGCACATTGCTACAGTACTTTCTCAAATATGAGACGGTACGGACAGAAATTGTATAATTTTTAATAGTTTTTTATTCTCTTTTCTCTCTCCTCTATCTTCACTTTTTCTTTTCTCTTCTCTCTCACGTTTGTTCTCTCTCACCAGTTCCCTCTCTCTTACCTTTGTTCCTCTCACCGATTCCTCTCACTGACTACTCTCAATCTCTCTCACCCTTTGAAGCTGCCCCTGCCAATCTCGCCTTGCCGCCGTCAATAACGTCAGCCGCCGTCAATATTGCTGCGACTTAAATAATGCTCCCAAGTGCAAAATTGTCGCAAAGTAATAACTCAGAAAGTCTGAGGTCGAATCCACAGGGAAAAGGGAATTGATTAGCAAACCACAATAGAATAAAACTAAAATAATAAAGTTTAATTGAAGAGATTTTTGATAGTTTAGTAAAGTAATTTAAATTGAGAAAACATAACAATATATTATAGCAATAAGGTTTAGGGATCCACACACAATACATCTATTGGTAGCTTTAACAATATTTATTTTATAACTCAACTAAAATTCATATGAAAGATGATCTTAGTCGGATGATTTAACAATAAAAACTCAAGAATTAATTGTGTAAGGTAGTTTCATGCAATTGATTGATTTTAGGCAAAACAAAACTAATGAATTAGTTCGCAAAGAATGCTAAGCATTTAATGTGCCTGGAGTCTATGATAAATCAAAGGATTATTCTGAACTAAACACTTTTCTAGATGAGTAGAACAATAAAAAAACATAAGCATTAAAACCAATAAATAATTGTTAAGAAAATACTAATAACTGTAAAGAACTTTAAGAAAACCTAAATTATGTTCTACAACAGCTCCCCTCTAAATTTTGCTCTAAAGAGCCTTTATATAGGTCAAGAAATCCTATTACAAGATGAATTCCCATTTGGAGAAAATCCCAGGTTTTTAGGCTTCACTTAACCGATGTTTTTGGCTCATTTAACTTCAGAATTCAGACTTTTGGTAAACTAAAAAGTTGTATCCCTTTAAGTTAGTGTTCTAGCCCAACTTGAATCATCTCTATTGGACATTTGAGCCGAAAGTTATACTCCAAATACTAACTGGTGCGCAAGCTGGAATCCTAATCCGAATTGGGTTTGGATTAGGTGCAAATTTCCTTTGATTCCTTGCTCCAATTGGACTTGAATTTAATTGGGTTGGCCTTCTTTGACTTCATCATGGCCCTTGTAAAATTAAAGTCTATTATCTTTCTTCTTTGCACAAATCCACTTATTTAATTTCATTATTCTACAAAAAGCAAATTTACACATTAAAATTCAATTAAACACAAAATTGATTATTTAGCATTATTCCAAATCAACTATAAAATGCATGAATTAACTCAAAAGAAGTATGACAATGCTTTTATAATAATGATATAAATATGCAAAATTAAGCTATTATCAAATATCGCTTAGCCACTCTCGATCTCGCCGATCTCACTCACGGTCTCACCTTCTCTAGTCACGGTTGATCTCACCCCAAGGCTGCCATTGATCTCACCCTCTTCCCTCTCCTCTCTATTTGCCTTTCACTTTACCTCAATCTGGTTGTGGTTTTTTTTTTTTTTTTGGCAATTTAGGTTGATCTGATATAGGTGAGTAATTGTGGTGGTTATGGGTTGATTGTGGTGGCTGGTTTATAGTAGAGGTGGGTTGTAGTGGTGGTTATGGTGGGTTCT
This sequence comes from Castanopsis chinensis, assembly GCA_032878915.1. Classification (NCBI taxonomy): domain Eukaryota; kingdom Viridiplantae; phylum Streptophyta; class Magnoliopsida; order Fagales; family Fagaceae; genus Castanopsis; species Castanopsis chinensis. The sequence continues at coordinate 16,128,753 of JAVQMG010000122.1, forward strand.
TATATGAGTGGTGGTGGGCTGTGGGCTATGGTCGGTGACAGTGGCAGTGGTGGTGGTGGATTGTGGGGGTGATGGCCGGTGGTGGTGGGATGGTGTAGATTTGGTTTTTGCTTTTATTTTATTTTTTTAAATATAGTTGGGTTTTTTTTAATATTATTTTAATGTGGTGTAATATTAAAATAGAAGATCTGATATATAGCGTATTGTAAAATAATGTGGTAAAATAATAAAGTAGGTTTTTGGTGTGTCAAAATAACATTATTTATAGAAGAGCTAATGAGAATGCTCTTATAGTATAGATGTGGACAATGGGCTCTGACTTGACTAGCGACTTGAGCCCAAAATAAAGGCACTGTAAATCGCAGTGTCTGGTTGTTGCATAAAGTAAAGTGAGAGAGGCGTTTTTGACTTTTTGTTTGTTGGGAATGGGAAATGTGCATTAATTATTCACTGTAGGGTTACTGGGCTACAAGCACCACTCAGTACTTAGGCCCATTGTATTAGTTGACCCTCGATTGAGAGAGATTATATAGTCCTTTAATGGATCACGTCACTTGTCCACCATGTGGACCTTATAATTTCTCATTAATTGGGTCCTTGTACAATTGTGTAGGGATTCCTGTGATCTTGTCACGTCATCCCTGAGTGCATCAGACTGGTAGGGAAATTTTTTATATTTTATACTTTTAAAAAAAAAAAAAAAAATTAGTTTTTGCCCCCAAAGGGATGAGAAGATTATGTGCCTTTTACTGAACATATATATATATATTTAGTGTGAGATGTTTTGTTAGAAGTTTTTTTTTTTTTTTTTTTTTTTTTTTAATATTATTTTTATGTATCAGTTTTTAATTTTTTTTAATAATTATATTTTTTACTCTGTTTTAAGAAAAGTCAAATAAATTTATACCAAGCACATTTATATGTTGAATTTTAAGTAAAGCATTGATTATACTTCATGAATCATGACATGTCTAAGACTTACAGGCACAATACTTTAAGTGGAATACATTAAATTTTATAATTGAATTTAAACATTGATTATATTGAATTTAATTGACTTTGAAAGATATTACTCTATTTGTTTGTTTCATTGCACACATGTTGCTATAACCAGCTGCATTTCGTTTGTTTTGTATACTTCTTTTTTTATATGACTATTCTGTTTGTTTTATTAGCATCATCAGCCTAAGTATGCAAGCAATAGCCCAATAACTTCTCGCAGATTTGTCTTTTTCAATTATAAGAACTCTTTTCATCTACGATACGTCCCTTTCCTATTTTGAATGGTAAAATACTTAGGTAGTTTGGGAGCAGTGCTCAGACTCTTACATAAGAGTGGGTCCCACCATAGTGCCTCCTACATAAGAACCCGAAACACTGTTCTGAAATTACTTATCCCCTTGAATGACTAGATTAGCTCATATCTTTCTTTCATAATGATTATTTTACTCTTTGAAGTTTGACATGGCTAATCCAATTCAGCTTTTGCTTCAAAATTTTCAACTAGTAATGCTACTACGCATGTAATAATTTTTGCAATAGTTAAATTGGGAGGTTTTTATTTCTTATTTGGGCTTATTATTTATATCAATTTATCATCTACTATTCATAATTAGGGATGGAGCCATTAATTGGTTAGTCTTGGGGGGCCATCCCCCCAAATTTTGAAAAAATAATTAGTATATATTTATACAAGTACTGATCTTAGCAACTTGGTTTAATAAAATTACACTTAACTCCCCCTTTACAATATCATTGTCCCTCTTAAAGGTCATAAAAAAATTATGGATCTAAAATCCTAAAATAAAATCAACAAGCCCAAAACAGGAAAAGAAAATAGCCCAACAACAAAATCAACAATAGCAAAACTATAGAAATTTTAGTCCAATCAATCAATTTTATTTTGTGAACATTGTAACTCCAATTCTTGACTTCATCCTTGTTCACAACTTATCATGTCGGCAACTGTGAATTATTTCGTGAATGTATATCATTGTTCCTCTAAATGAAATATTCTATTGTGATAGGTGACATTGTCTGGTCTGCTCAATTTCATTGATGGGCTTTGGTCGAGCTGTGGCGATGAGCGGATTATCGTTTTTACCACAAACCACAAGGACAAACTAGACTCGGCATTGTTGCGCCCCGGACGCATGGATGTCCACATTCACATGTCCCATTGCACCCCATGTGGATATTCAGTTCTTGCTGCTAATTATCTTGGGATTAAAGAGGATGCACTGTTTGGAGAGATTGAGGAGGTTATTGGGACCACCCAAGTAACCCCAGCTGAAGTATCAGAGCAACTGACTAAGCACGTCGAGCCTGACATTGTTCTTAAGGGATTGATCGAATTCCTCAAAGTGAAAAGGATAGAAAATGAGGAAGCTAAGGCCAAAAAGAACGAAATAGCAGATCAAGGAGGAGATTAAGAAAAGCAAAGTGATCAAGAACATGAGTGTGTGACTGTGAAAGATAAGAAATTAGACTGTGACAAAAAAGTTGACAATTAGATTACTCTGATATTATCATTCTAAGAAGAACTTAGAAAAATAGGCCTAAATTTCTTTTCAAGACATGAACAAAAAAAAAGTGAGAGCGTGAAGTCTTATTTGGAATATTACATAGATGACTTTTTACAAAGTGGCTTTGAAAAGCAATTGTTTTACGTTGTTTTTCTTGTCGGGGCATGACTCATCTTACAGTGACCACAACCAAGAAGTCAGTATCCTTCTCATCTATGACTTATATCTCGTAGACGACATGTTACACTAGTTAATTGCCATGGGGATTTTTTACACCAGCTGAGCTATTTTAAGATTTGTTGCTTTCATAGCTGAGCGAGAGACCATCCCAGAGTACTCTGGGATGGTCTCTAGTTAATCATGTTATGATACCCAATAACATGAGCAGTGAGAGATTTCCTTGTAAGTAATTAAATAACAATTATTTGAGCATGGATAATATCTGTTTTAGAAGCTATATTATAATTTCGAAAATTTTGTTTTAGATAAATAATATTTTTGCAAAAGTTTTAATTAGAAGCTTGAGATATCAACCATCAAATTGTAGATTATTGGGAAACTTTTTTATTTTATTTTATTTTATTTTTTTATGCTTTGTATCTGCCTGTGGGATACACAATCTTTGGAGTTTATCCATCCTAAATAAGAGTAAATTCGTCATTATGACATTAATTCTTAATTAGTAGTTTATGTATATAGACTTCACCCAATATTTCAATCTCAAATTTCATGCCACTAATTTAGAGACTCTAATATGTTGGAGAATTATAAGAACTAGTCACAAACCTATACAATGCATGGAAAACTTTAAATATTTGTTTTTTGTTTAATGAAAAATGAAAACAGTAGATGAGACTTATAAGCATTAGTCTCAAATTCTTCATTAAATGATATGATTATTTTTAACAAAATATAGTTGATACAATATATTAGATTTTCTAAATTAAACTATTTATATTTGTTATTTGAAAAATTAGGTTTTCTTTTTGAAAAGAAACTATACGTGCAAGTTAGATTTTGGAGATTATTTTGTAAAGATCTCTAAAACCATAACAATACATTTACACATAATCTTTATCAAAAATGATGTTTTAGCGTTTGTAAGAAAATGAAGAACATGAGAGTAAAGTTGCAAGAGAAATATACATCGGTTTTTTTAGTGTTGAAACCCTCTATGTTGGGAGAGGGAGAAAACCACGAGCGGCACAAGCTAGTCAAATATTCCATTATTTTCTGAAAATGTTTATAATGGAGGTATTGTGTTGCAATGGAGAAAGAGAGAAGGAAACAGTGGAGAGAAGAGAAAGAAGAGGTGGGAAGAAAGCTTCCACCGTAGTATTAAAGTGCGTATTCTCTTCATTGAGTCATTTTCTTCTTTAATAACGATGGAAATGGGCATGTGTCACTTTCCCAATAGGTAAGGTGTCGCCTTCTCATTGGAGAAGGACAAGGTAGAGTCTTGACAAAATGGGATGACATGCATTTGGCGCTTCATTGATAAGTGTGCTTATGCTTGTACTACATGCAATAATGCTTTCCCAAAGCAAATCCAATATGCCCCACTTTTGGGTTTGGTGACCATACAAAAACATAATGCATTTTACATTTAATTATTATATAAGACAAGATATTTTATAAATAATCTAATGTATTGTTAAAATTTGTTTCTAGTACTCCTTACAAAAGGTTCATCATTTATACATCTTATATGAACTAAAGAGGAAGAAGATATAAGTAAATCCATAACTTATATTAGAAAAAATACAAAAATTTAATAACATAAAAAAATTTAATTTCATTAAGTTATGCTAAGAATGTGACATGATTGTCATGAATCAGCTCCTTTCTCTACACAAATTGCTCCTCCAAAGCATCACTAAATTGGACTGAACTAGACCAAAGTGGACCAAATGGACCGAACAAGACTGAGATGGACCAAACTAAATTGAAATGGACTAAATGGACCAAAAGAGACCTAAGTGTACTGAAATTGACCAAATAGACCAAAATGCTACATTGATGTGGCTCAATAGGGATGTAGCAACCATAAATGCCATGCTTCAACTTTTAAAAATTATATATAGATAATACTTTATCCACATTTTTTTTGGAAAATAAGAAAGGAGAGAATCAAATTTTGATTCTCATAAAAAGAGAGTAAACAATGACACCATCCTAAATATTAATCGTATAAAATGCCTATTTTTAGTTGTAGATGTCGCATTTTGTCTAAACTCAACATGTACATTAGGGGAGTAACAAATAAAAATTTTGTGATTTAGGGCTAGTAAAAGTAAATTTGCTTGAACAATAAAATAAAACAAAGACAAAAAACAAAAAACAATATTTTACATGATTAAGCCGTGACTCCAAACCTATATCCATGACTAATGCTAACCAAAATGAACTATCAACTATATATGAATTAGAATCATTTCCAATCAAACCTCACGAACCAAACCTACAAAGTTACATAGTTACAAAAACAACACTCACAAACCTCACAAAAATGAAAAAAGAAACATAAACTAATAAACCTTGCACACAAACTCACAATTCCAAACTCCAAGTACATTAATAACTCTAGCATAACCAATACACTTGGCGAAAATGAGCAAATGCCCATTTCGCGCAAAAAAAAAAAAAAGGGCAAATACCGTATTTCCTAAATTAATTAGGGAAATGCCTCTCTTTGGAAACTCGATTTTCTCAAAATCGAGTTAAAAAAAAAAAAAATCCTGGAGCCCTATAGCGACTTTTTAAGGAGCCTATAGTGATGTTTTAAGGACCTATAGCGACGTTTTGTAACTCGAGTTCCACAAGTTTATGGAGTTCGAGTTACAAAACGCCGCTATATGTCTTTAAAACATCACCATAGGCTTCTTAAAACATCGTTATAAGGCTTAACTCGATTTTGAGAAAATTGAGTTTCAAAAGAGAGGCATTTTTCTAATTAGTTTGGGAAAGGGGGGGCATAATGCTCTTTTTTTTTCTTTTTTTCTTTTTTTGTGCGTAAAAAGGAAATTTGCCCATTTTGGCCCAATACACTCAATAAGTCTCTCATACAAAATTAAAAGAGATAAAATGCTCAAATTACTCATCATAATAAGCCCACTCCATGTTCTTTTAAGAGTACTCTCTCAGTATGGGAGAGCTTGTGAACAAAAGACACTAAATTCTTTGCCCCAATATTTATTTATAATGCTCTAATTCTATTCTTACATGGACAAGAAATAGCCAATTACTTCTTTAAGAAAAAACTTTCATTCCATATTGAAGAAAATTATTATTTTTTTCTAACCAAAGAAAAAATATTTCCTCCCACACCCAGAAATCTTAAACCAAATTTTGGTTTAAGATTTCTGGGTGTGGGAGGAAATATTTTGAGGTAATTTCTCACAGTTTTCATGGGCCAAATAAAAAAGAAAAGAAACAACACAAAAAAAATGACTCAATATAAGAAGAATGTCAATAAAACTTCAATGCTAAGATGCCAATGAAGCAATAAAATCTCATAAAAAAATGAAGCAATAAAAAATACAAATAATAAATGTTATATAGAAACATCCATTTTAGTTTTGCCCACTCATCTTTCCATGCCAAAGAAAGTATTTGTGAGATTTAAACTACAAAGCATTATTCCAATGAGATTCATTAATTGTTGTAAGCTTTTAAGAAGGTTCCTTGGAGAGCCAGAACCTCTAATGCAAGCAAGGAGTTAGTGGAGGAAATTACTGCATAAATTTTTTAGAGGTTCTAGGACTAGTACAGTAGGAAGGCAAGTAAAACATTTATAGAGGTTTCATAGAAAGTCTAGACTACAAAGATTTTGTGAGTCGGGACTATTTGTAACTCTTCCTTTATTTGTGGATTTTATACAATATTGTTTCCATCATATAAGTCAATGGCGGAGTCTAGATTTTAGCGTAGAGGGACAAGTGATAATTATAAAATTTTGATTAAAAAGGAAAATATAATGTAAATGTAGGTTATAAATTGTTTTTGGGCATTTTGTTAAAGTTGTTTGTTTTATCATTATTGTTAAATTGTATAATATTTTTATTTTAAAATCAACTTAAGAATACCAATGTTTATTTTTTCAATTTTAGATTGTGTGTATTGCAAAAAATAAATAAAAAATAAAATAAAATAAAATAAAACGAAACCATAAAGAATATATAGTATTGTAGAAGAATTAAATAAAACAAAAATATATAAAATTGACACATTAATTTGGGATGTTGAGACAGTATACCATTTGGTGTATCACAATATATGAGACATACTCCCTAACTCACACTATTTATGCGCAATATGCTTCTAGCTCACAATAGTGTGAACCTATTAGTTATAAGCCTCTCTACAAATTCAATTCTCCTCCCACTCAATTTTCAAACAATAAAATCCAAAAAGAGAATACCCAAATACTATCCTAATCCCTCCAAAAAAAAAAAAAAAAAAATCAATCTTTCTATAATCTCAAAATCCCTTAAGGTAATCTCTCAAAAATCCCTTATATTTATTAGTTGTTATGCTTTGGTTGCTTCAATAATTGCCATGCTTATGTGATTATCTTGTGGAAATGCTTGAATGATTTATATGTGATTATTTACATGCTTATTGCACTGGAATCATTTTTTAAGATGGGAAAAGTTTTGCTGCATGATGGTTTGTATGGCTACAAAGAGAAAATGACAAGTGTCTAAGAGTTCACTTGATCGTGTGCATTGCACATGACCCTTAAACACATGTTATTTTCTTTTTACTGCCACATTAGAGCACCCACAGCAGTGGAGTAATATTTTTAGCTATTTGACACTACAAAAAGTTACTTTATCTATTTTATCTATACACTTGCTGCAGCAGTGAATCTATTTTAGCTTTTAACGCAATAAAATAATATAAACATCACAATAAAATAATATATCTCTTACAATAAAATAATACAAATCTACAATCAACACAAAAGTAGGTGAGAGGAAACCTTATTTAATTGGAAAGGTAAATAAAATATGATTATTTTGGTATAGATGTGAGCTACAGTGCACATGTAAAGATAGATGTGCACTGTAGCTCAACAGCAAAAAATTTTAAATTTGCCTCCACTGCTACAGCTCTAATTTTTCAGTTTGTGGAGCTAAAAATAGCTTTTTAGCTTTTTACCACCACTGCTGCAAGTCCTCTTATGCAGCAAAACCTTTCCCCATAACAAGTTAATGCTAGCTAGCATGTTAAATTTCATAATCAAGTGACCATATTATATTCATACATGTTAACATGGATATTACTTAGTATATTATATTTAATGTCTTTCCCATTTAAATTTTTGAAGTATGTTTAATTTATTGTCTTCCCATTTTAATTCTTGTGATAAAACTTTTTGTGTTTAGATGAATATGGCCATGCAACCTTAATACAAAATTTGGACAGTCAAAATTTTCGTTTATGCTGGAATTTCACATACGATTTTCGCGCAAGATATATCTGATAGTATAGTTTTAACGAGGGTGTGACTATATACATGAGTTATAATTTTGTAATGCTATATTTTAGGTAATAGAGTTTCAATGAGTGTATTCCTAAAATGTAATGTAATTTTTTTTTTTTAATAAAAAGGAAGATGAAGGCTAAAATAATATTCTTACCTATTTTATTTTATTTTATTTATGAAAAGAAAGGGACGTACCAGTTTAGACTAGTAACTTGCACCACAGGCATACACTATTCGGTTTGGAGTATGGTTAGGGTTGTCCATGGGTCGGGTAGGTCGGGTTTGTGCTCAACCCGCTGCTGACCCGACCTGATTGGGTGGAGTCTACCAACGACCCGCCGCTAACCCAAAAACTGATCGGATTGGGCGGTTCGGACATCCAGTTGGTTTTAGGCGGGTCGGTCAAAGTCAAGATCTGAGATTCTGGCGAGAAAACGGTGAAAAGTCAGTAAGATTTCGCTAGAATCTAGAAGAAATCTCACATGATTCGATAAGATTTTACTAGATTTGGACGAAATATCACTAGATCTACTTGATAAGTCATTGAAATATGAAAATTTGAAGTCAAAATCTGGAAATTTCAAGCTAGAATCTGGAAAATCTCGCTGAAATCTGGGAAAACTCATTGGAATCTGGAAATTTCTGCCAGAATTTGGAAATTTTTTGCTGGAAATTCTTAAACATCGTTTGGATTAGGTTTTTCGGGTTTTGGGGGAGGAAAATTGAGACCGACCCTCCGAAGTTAGTTTTTAGAACAAATGACCCGCCGCTGGCCAGTGACTTGATCGGGTTGGCCGGTTCCGGATCGGTTGCCGGTGGGGTCTTCTGGGTGGGTCGGGTCGCGTCGAGTCTTGGATGGGTCTGAAAAGGCCTGGGTATGGTAGGATTCCACTCACATAGCAACACAAGGGGGTGTGAGTTCTTTATAAAAGGTGTGCGTGTGGGGCTTTCGAATAAAAAAGAGAGAAAACAAAAGAAAAGAGCACACCAGACAGTGAGTGCCGCTAGGGGAAAAAGGGGAAAGGAAGAAGAAGAAAAAGAGTGCAGTGTTTGAGTGTGAGAGTAAGTTAAGAAAATTTTGGGGTTTTTCAAGGGAGAGATTTAAGAATTGTTGTATTCAAAATTAGTGAAGATCACAGGTATTTGGTGTAGTTTATAATTGATTTTATAATAATTTATTTGGAATTGATAATGTGGTTTTTCCCTTTACATATAAAATGTTTTCAATTTTATGTTTTAAATTTCTTGGAGATTGGTTAAAATTCTCAATGGATTTTCTTAATTCACAGGTGTGAGCCATAAATAATATCGGCCATCTGAATCACTAAGAAACTGGAGAAATTTGTGAGCTCAAAAGCTTGCAATCATGATTCCCACTGGAGCCATGCCTTCACCATCATCATTGTTCTCGGCCTATGCTTCCATTGCCGCCTCAATGATGCTTGTACGTTCAATGGCCAACGATCTCATTCCCCAACCAATTCGTGGCTATCTCCTCTCTACTCTGCGCTACTATTTCAAGCCTTGCTCTCCTCAGCTCACCCTAGTTATCGACGAAAACTGTGGTATGTCCCGCAACCAAGTCTTCGATGCTGCAGAGATTTACTTGTGCACCAAGATTAGCCCCAACACCGAAAGGCTCAAGATCAGCAAAAGCCCAAAGGAGAAAAATTTAACAATTCGGCTTGACAAGGGAGAGAAGCTAGTCGATTTCCACGAAGGGATTGAGCTTAAGTGGAGATTTGTCTGTGCTGATACAGAGAACAACCCCAATGATCATAACAATAGTCAAAGATCAGAAAAGCGATACTTTGAGCTAACTTTCCACAAGAAACACAAAGACAAGATCGTGGGCTCTTATATACAGTTTGTACTCGAGAGAGCCAATGCCATCAAAGATGAAGAAAGGGTTTTGAAGATGCACACGCTTAACAATTCGCACTGTTACAACGGTGTCAAGTGGGAGTCCATAAATCTTGAACACCCAGCTACGTTTGAGACATTGGCTATGGACCCAGAACTGAGAAACGCTGTTATAGAGGATCTGGATAGGTTTGTGAGGAGGAAGGATTTCTATAAGAGAGTTGGGAGGGCATGGAAACGTGGTTACTTGCTGTATGGACCACCAGGCACTGGAAAATCGAGCTTGATTGCAGCCATGGCTAATTATTTGAAGTTTGACGTGTATGATTTGCAGCTTGAAAATATATTACGTGATTCAGACCTGAGAAGATTGTTGCTGGCTACTGCAAATCGATCAATACTTGTGATTGAAGACATTGATTGCAGTGTGGATCTTCCAGATCGTCGCCATGGAGATGGACGTAAGCAACATGACGCACAGGTTCGTAATTACACCAATAATTGTCCTAACTTTTTTCCAATTTTCATAGTTGTTTTCTTTTGAATAAAGTTACTACTAAAGTAATTTGAGTAGTCTTAACATGGGTGCTGACTAATTGCTGAAAATTTGCCCAAGATTGGGTGAAAGTATTCAACACACTTTGTGTCAATGTCACAATGCTTCCACTAATTATTAAATTAAATTTTATAAATTAAAAATGCTGCTCCCACTAACACTCTCTCTATCCTATTAATTATTAGATTTAATAAAGGTAAATCTCTTTTATCTAAGTTTTAAGACATTTGAATTCTAGTTCAACTAAAATTCTATTATAAAAATTTTCAAAAATTTTAAAATAAAACCTAATATATATATATATATATATATATATAACCGAAGTCTTTAAACTCTCACAATTTTTTACGTCAGTACAATACTTAAGTAAAATTATCATTGTTTAGTCTAAACTTAACCAGAAGTGAAACTCTATCTCTCTAACAAGTCCAATTTAAACTCAAAGTCATTATTCTTTTAAAACAAAATTTTTTTGTTTAATCCAAACTTAACAAGAAATGAAACTCTCACTTTCTAATAAGTCTAACCTAAACTCAAACGTTGATATTATTATTATTATTATTATTATTATTATTATTATTATTATTATTACCTCTCTACTTCACTAACGTGATATTTTATGATATGGTGCAAACTTATAACCATGGATTATTATTTTAAATGTAACTAAATATTTTTCTATTTTTTGGTCATATATATTTTGTTTTTTTTTTTAAATAATTACTAAGCCATGAATAATTTGATTCTTTAATATTTTTTGGTCTTTCAGAAGTTTTAATATCTGAATTTTTAAGTTATTTTTTGCAGTATCTACAATTGTCTAAAAAAAATTTTGTAAGTAATTGCACGTTCAAGTAATGACTTTTTCATCAAATTGTAACATAAATTAAAGTCATACAAGAGCAAATCATGTAATGGTGTAGTTTTTTAATCAATTTAAGATTTTATAAAATTATTTTAGTCTACCTTACAAATAGGTAGGTTCTCGTGCATAGCACAGATTAGCGACTAGTATTTATTTTAATTATATTGATCATGGATCATATAAATCTTTATTTTAATAAAATTTGCACATTAAATACTATTCATGCACCAAGTAGACCATTATATAAAGATATTTTGATGGTAGATAATATTCATGGATATAGTCATTGGTTTTACATGACCTACATAATAAAAGTAGTTCAAAGCCATGTTTCTCACCTCTCCACCGCCGACCAACACGAAAAAAGTAGTTCATAATTCTACATAACTAATAGCAAGATTTTAGGATTTTTGCTATTCCCCCTAGCTATCAGATATTATTATGCTGATATATTGTGATTCTATTGATATGTATTATGAGAGGCTATGTCTTAATTCTTTTATTTTAATTTAATGCAATTTAATCCATTTCTACCAATAAATATATATATATATATATATATATTTGTAATATTTTTCATAAATTTTTAATTAATCCATATATCTCATGAACATACCATTAATAATAAGATTTAATTATGTGACAGGGAAATCTAATCTATGGAATAATTAAGAAGGGAATCATAATTTGGAAATTCCTCCTCTGAATAAATTTGTGAAGCTCGTCCCATTTAATTAGATTTTAATTTTTGACCTGTTTTCTAACAATGACAAGTTGCATTTTCAAGTGTTAATACTTTTTTCACATGCACTCCACCACCCCTATCTTTTTCTTTTCTGTCATTCAAACACATGCACTCTTTTTCCGAAGTCTCATAAATTTGTTTTGGTTTTTTTTTTTTTTTTAACTAGAAAGATGATAATAAAATAATTAGGACATAATGGAGATGAATGTCCTTTTAGAAGAAAAATTAATCAGAAAGGACACCCATTTGATCTTTTTTGATTTAGTGCATCTTACTTTGGATTACATTTAAGAATGTCATTGGTTAGTAAGTAGTGTGTATTGTGCATGGTTAATGAAACAGTTCAGCCCACCATTTGTCCCCACCACCTTATGTCCAATATATACATCATCCTTTCACTATCAAAGGCACGCCTGAATCCCCTGTTTTTTTTTATGAAAACCATCTAGTGGGCTAGAATTAACCTGTTCGGATCACTTTGCTTACCAAGGCCCTGGGGCCTACGTGGTCTTTGCAAACCCCTTCATGGATCTCTTCCAAAATGTACTTGGCCTCCTTTTCATCGACACACTTCAAGTAGGGTATAGAAAAGCCTCTCTTATATAGGGTATCATTCAAGATCGTGAATCTGACCGTTCTCTTCCTGACCTTCTTGGCCTCCTTGGCGTCTTACGGGAGATGTCCGTCTTGCAAGAAGGACATGATCGGGATCATCTAGTTATTTGAACTCTAGATTGCAAATGTAAGGACTTCTTCAATGCTAGAGTGTTTTTGGACTGCCATCTCCAAATCCATGCTTGTTGATCCTTCTTCTGACGATGCTAACTTTGAGATTTCATCTGCTATCACGTTCTAGCTTCTTGGGATTTCCACGAATTCCACTTTGTCAAACTCTTGTGTTAAATGCTTCGTCAGCCTAAGGTATTTTCGAATTCTCTCTTCTTTTGCCTCATATTCGTCCCATATCTGCTCTACTACCAGCTTAGAATCATTGTGGAGGAGCACTTTTTTGCTCCAAGTGTTTTCTTGACCCTTAGCCCTATCAATATTCCTTCGTACTCAGCTTCATTATTGGTGGCCGGGAATTTTAGTTGGACCCAATATTTAAGCATTTCTCCTTCTAGGGTGATGATGACGATCCTTGCTCCTCCCCTCTTTTGGGCTAATGAACCATCGGTCCGTATCATCCAACGTTCTATCTCATCAGGGTGGTTGCCCTCATATGGGAGGGTGAACTAAACAATGAAGTCTGCCAAAGCCTCCGCCTTAATTGTTGTCCTGGGGTGGTATTCATATTGAACTAGCTAAGCTCAATCCCCCACTGGACCATTCTCCCAGCCGCCTTAGGCTTGTTCATGGACTTTTTAATGGGTTAGTCCATTATTACCAAAATGGGGTTCGCCTGAAAGTACGGTCGCAGCTTGTGCAAAGCTACTATCAATGCAAATGAAATCTTCTCAATTCTTGGGTACTTGGCTTTTGCCCCTTGGAAAGCTTGAATGACGTAGTAAACTGGGAGTTGTTTCCTGTCCTCTTCTTGAATCAAGGTTATGCTTACGGCTATAGCTGATACTGCCAGATACAAATACAGGTTTTCCCCTCCTTGGATGGACTTGGGAGGGGTGGATTGCTCAAGTAACGCTTGAGTTCTTGAAATGCTACTTCACATTCGTCAGTCTAGGTGAAGGCTTGCTTCAATGTCTTGAAGAAGGGTAAGTATTTGTTCACCGCTTTAGAGATGAACGTATTAAGTGTTGTTATCTTGCCTGTGAGCTTTTAGACTCCTTAGTGGTCTTTGGTGATGTTATGTCGAGTATAGCTCGCACCTTCTCTAGGTTTGCTTTTATCCCCCTTTGGGATACCATGAACCCAAAGAACTTCCCCGAGACTACTCCAAAAGAACACTTACTGGGGTTCAACTTCATCTGGTACTACCTAAGTGTGGTGAATGTTTCACTAAGGTTGTCCAGGTGAGCAAGCTCTTCTTTGCTCTTGACAAGCATATCATCTACATACACCTTCATATTTATCCCAATCTGTTTGCTGAACATTCTATTTTCTAACCTCTGGTAGGTTGCCCCTGCATTTTTCAGACCGAAAGGCATTACCTTATAACAATAGAGCCCTTGACTCGTGATGAAAGCAGTTTTCTCCTAGTCTTCTTCAACCATTTTTATTTGATTGTATCCCGAGAATGCATCCATGAACGTCAGTAGTTTATGCCCTACTGTAGATTTCACGAGCTGGTTTATCCTAGGCAAAGGAAAACTGTCTTTTGGGCAAGCTTTGTTCAGGTCTGTGAAGTCCACGCACATTCTTTATTTCTCATTTGCTTTCTTCACTAAGAAGACATTGGCAATCCAATTTGGGTAGTAGACTTCTTGAATAAAGCCTACTGACAACAGCTTGTTAACCTCGTCCATAATTGCTTGATTCCATTCTGGAGCGAAGACCTGGCGTCTTTGTTGGACGGGCCTTTTCTTGGGGTCCACATTTTGTCTGTGTTGGAAGACTTTTGGGGATATACTTGGCATGTCCTCGTGACTCCACACGAAGATATCCAGGTTCTCTTTAAGGAGTTGGAGGAGCCTCGTCCTCATCTCAGGGCTCAATGTCATCCCTATTTTGGGTGTCTTAACTACATCTCCTTCGACTAGCTCCACTGTCTCCAAGGCTTCTACTTTATCTTCTTCCTTCTTATCGATCATCCATGTATGGTTCTCCTTTGCAGCTAGCATGACCTGGTAGCATTCCCTAGCTAGCACTTGATTTCCTTTTACCTCTTCGACACCGTTTTCTGTTGGGAACTTTACCTTCAAGCAATAGGTGGACGTGGCTGCTCTCCTACGGTTGAGTGTGGGCCTTCCAATAATCATATTGTAAGACAAAGGGTAGTCCACCACTAGGAAGTCCAATTGACGAGTCAATTGCCTTGAGTGAGTCCCCACTGTGACCGTTAGTGTCACTATGCCTTTGGGATACACCCTATCTCCACTGAAGCTGATGAGAGGGGAGTCAAATGGGCACAGCCTTTCTGAATTTAGCTTCAACTGTTGAAAAGCAGAGAGGTAGATGATATCAGCAGAGTTGCCATTGTCTATGAGGATTCTCCTAGTATTGAACATTTCTATCATGAACATTATGACTAGGGGGTTGTCATGAGGCTGCTTTACTCACCTAGCATCTTCTTTCGAGAAAAACATATCAAGGTCCGTCCGTCTCTACTTAAACGGGGGTATTCTGTGGACGCTGTTCACCTGCCTCTAACATGCTTTCTTGAGAGATCTGAATGATCCGTTTATAGACGGCCCTCCTGTGATCGTCTTTATTTCTCCTATCACATTTGGCGGATGTTGGGACACGTGATCCTCGTCCCTAGGCATGGATTCATGCTGGTTTTTATTATCGTCCCTGAATCTACTAGATTCCCCTTTTTTTTCACAAACTTTTGCAGTTTTCCTTTTCGTATAAGTTCCTCTATTTGCTCCTTTAGGTTTCTGCAATCCTCGGTGTAGTGGCAGTGATCCTTGTGGAACCGACAGTACTTCTTTTTGCCGCTCACGTGGGGTACGAATGTAGTGGCCTTGGCCATTTGAGGCAGTGATCATCCTTAATCTGTGCCAAAATTTTATCAACAAGCATAACTAAAAGAGTGAATTTTACCATTCAAGGAGTTTTTTCGTCCTTTCTTTACTCCTGTCTCTAGTCTAACGATCTAGTCACTCCCTTTTTCGTCCTCTGCGATCGTCTTCCTTTGTTCCCTTGTCATCGGTTTTTTCTACATCCTTTATCACAGCTAAAGCATCTTTAGCGTTCATGTATTTCTATGTCTTTAGGAGCATCTCTGCCATCGTCTTTGGAGGATTCTCCACGAGTGAAGCCATGAACTCTCTGGACTTCAAACTAGCTTTAAAGGTTGCTAACTGCACCTTGTCGTCAGCTTCATCTACCTCTAGAGTCTTTTAAGTAAAGCGCTTCAAATACGACCTCTAGGTCCCTTTCTCCCCTTGTCTAATGGTGAGTAAATGGTATGCTGGCCTCTTCGGCCATTGTCCCCCAATGAAGTGGTGCAAAAAGGCCCTGCTCAACTATTCAAAGCTGTTGATGGATGATATTGGTAATTTAATGAACCACTCTCTTGAAGCTCCTTTGAGAGTGGTGGGGAAGGAACGACACAGTATTTCGTCAGGAGGTGGTTAAAGGCCTAGTGTCGTCTTAAAGGTGTTGAGATGGTTAAAGGGGTCCTTAAGTTCATCAAACGGTTCAAGCTGAGGTAGGTGAAACTTTGACGGTACTAGGCATTCTAGAACTGCTGCCGTGAAGGGGGAATCCGTCTTCTTGACCATCCTTTCCAAGCTTCGATCCGTTTTCTCTTTAATGGAGTTCCTTAACTCATCCATCTTCTTTCTCATTTTCTGGAGAAGCTCTGAGCTTGGCCCCTCTAGGGTAGTTGGTCCTCTGTGATCGCTCGGCCTTTGGCTATCCTTTTCGTCCTTCTGATTGACCTTGGAACGGTCGTCTTCTTGCTAGAGTCGTTGCCTCATCTTATGATTTTGTCTGGTGAGCTCTTCCACGCTAGTTGTGAGTGCTTGGATTTGCAAACCCATTGCTACAGGATCTTGATTGGAGTTCATCTAGACTATAAAGAATGGTTGGAACTATATTCTCGAACCTTAGTGCAAAAATGTCATCTCCACAGACGACGCCAAACTGATGAAGTCTATTCGTTAGTCGAGTGTACCCGTCCAGATGGTGTTGAGATCTCGTCACTGCTCCTGCAAAATAGACTAAAGCTTTCTTGAGATGGACACCAGTGTGGCGCCTGCCACAACGTCTCCGATGCCTAAGTTAGTATCTAGAAATCCTTTGAGAGTAAGTGAGAAGTGTAAAAGTATTTCTTTGGGTTGAAATTATGTACCTTCTGTGTTTTTGATGAACGTGTATATATAGTCTTTGGGGTTTCTAGCCGTTGGGGCCTTGATTGTGGTTTTAATGCTCTTCCTGTAATGCTTTAGGGCTTATTAATGCTAGTTTTTATGAGGCTCCAACTATCTAACAGCTAGTTAGTAATTGTCTAAGGCATTGAATTCTCTTATTAATGTTTTGCTTGTCCTCGTCCATGCCGCTTTGTAGGTGGACGATGGTTTTTCATTATTTCGTCCAAGGAGTGGTCTCGTCAGTCTCATCACCTTCATCTAAAACCTATTAGCTTTATGCCTTTATCTCTAGAGTCACTAACTTTTATTTTTTTGTCCTTCTAGAGGAGTAGATGTTCCTATTTTAGTGGTGGTGCCACCTTATGACTACATAATAATTTATAATTTTATATTTATTTACCTTTAAAAAAAATTTTGGGACTACCTTGAATTTTTTTATGTCAATAAATTAAATTTTGGTTCATAATTTGAGCAACTTGACAATATATTGGAGTCTTTCAAGCAAAAAGGAAAAACTCAAAAAAAATAAAAAAATTGAACTAAAATCTTTAAAAAAATTATAATAAAACTATTACAGGTTGGGCAATGACTTGATTCCTTCAACTAAACACATTGCCCAATACAACACAAATTTCAACCTTTTATTATTATTTTTTATTACAGTATTACTTTTCCTCACCAGACATATATTACTTACTTCTCATTTGTAATTATTTTTTCTTGCTTATTCTTAACGACACACGTCTCTGTCTCCTCGATTTTTACACTTCATACTTTTAAATTTTATCACATCTTCATTTACACTTTTACATCTACGTTTTGATTTCCTCCTTATTTGTAACTTTTATGTCTTCTACCAGTACCAATGAGGCAGTGTCTCTTCTCAAATTTTGAGTCTCAAATTTCTCAATACGATTTTTTTTAGCTGTAAAAGTACCTTTGTTCATTTCTTTTCATTTTTTTTTTGTCCTTTTGAGGTTTTTTGGTTTACAGAATGCATATTTTCTTTGGTTTTAAGAACAAATTTTTTTTAAGCATAACTTCATGCCGATCAAATCTTGAATTTCGGCTAGTATTTACCGAAACACCTGAAATAGATCGGAATGACCTGAAATTTTTTCCGAAGTGGAATAGGGTGGGTTATTGTTTCAGTTTGTTTACTGACACGATATTTTCCGACCGTTATGGCTGGAATGGAATGAAATTAATAACATTTAATCAAACCTAATTACCTAAAGCCTAAAAAGAAATAAGATTATGTAATTTATGGTTCCTAAGGAATACACTGAACAAAATTCCTAGTGCTGCTACTGTCCCATTTCTTAATTTTTTTTTCTTTTCTTTTATTAAAGGGTATTACTAGGCTCCCATTATTTAAAAAAAAAATATAATGAAAACAATTTTTCATACCAAATTTTATAATATATTTAAAGTGGTCAATTAGATATTCTAAATTCAATTATTCATGAAATTGAAAAGAAAAAAAAAGGAATATATATATATATATATATATATATATATATAAATTATACTATATAATAAAAGTTAGGCTTAGAAGCCGTAGTTGTGTCAAGTGGCTTAACTAAATTGTAGAACTTTTTTTAGATTTAAAAAAAAATATTTTTGGTTTATTTGTTAAACAAATGAACATAAATAAGAGAAAACTAGCCCCTGAGCATGCGCTCACATGCGTGCTTAGAGGCTCTTTTATTTTTTGGATAAGGGTTAATTTAGAACATTTATTATAATTTGAGATTACTACATTTTTCAATCACAAAAAAAAAACTAGGGGTGTGATGAGTATTATGTGTGGTAAAATAATTTTTCGTCACACCCCTAGGTTTTTTTTTTTTGTGATTGAAAAATGTAGTAATCCCAAATTATAATAAATGTTTTAAATTAACCCTTACCTCAAAAATAGAAGAGCGCGTGCTCAGAGGCTAGTATTTCGTAACTATTATCCATTTTTGCCAATTTTATTTATGCAGTAATCAACGTGTTATTGATTGGAAGATGATGCAATAATTTAGTATTAACCTTTAGGGGGAGGAAAGAAAGATTCTCTAAATAAATCTTATAAATAGTGCATATATTGAAAATGCATAATAAAATTGTAACAATAAAACTACTTACAAAATACATGTGATGCTTTTACAAAAGCTATTATGAAGAAGTTGATGGATCAATGTAGAAAATTGAAATATTTACATCAGGTAAAACTGTAAAATAATGTACTACATTTGAAACATGGAATAGGTGAACTTATTAATATTATGCTGGCTACGGTGGAGAAGTTGGTGGAGCAATGCTATTTGTTCCACATTCTAATTGCTTTCCAGCAGCATTTGCCATGAACCTATGATACAAAATGTATTAGTTTGTGTTATTAATTGAGACTTTAAAACGTACATAATAATAATAAGCACAATAAATATCAAGCATAAACTTGTAAAATGAAATATTTGAACTAACCTTGTGATGATATTGCATAGCTCCATGTATGTGAATCGGTCTACTTCAGCTTGGGACTTGAAGAACTATCATTTAATTACCAAATTTAAAAAAAAAAAAATTATATGAAAACTATGTAATTAAGTTTTATTTTATTATTATTATTTTTAAGTAGAAGTGGTAAGGATTTGAATGTATATTTAATTTCTCACTTTACCGGATATAAATATAATGTCAAATAAATATGCAAAGAGGCACCAAAGTTTGAAAAGAAAAATATTGTTGTTTTACATTAAAACTTTTTTAATCTCTTATTTACTAAAGTGCCCTTAATTATCCATAAAAAAATACCCTTAATTACGTGGGACATACTGATTCATGGCTTGCATTTTTGGATTGAGATTTGGATGCTTCTACAAATTTTTACATTAGTGAGTGTCTAATGAGTTTTAAATTGACAGACTATCATTATCAATACTTATATTGTATTTTATAAGGTACGTAACACTTTCTATGGAATAGTAAATTAATAAGATTTTTGTTAAACGAAATGTTCCTAAAAAGATCCTAAAATTTATTAACTATCCATCCACATTTCTCTTCATTTTTTTTTTCATTTTTGGTGTTGTTGATGTTGTTCTTTTTTTCAATTTTTATGTATGACAGTTATCATTTTTTGTCTAATCCTAAAATTTAGTCATTTACTACACATCCATAACATAAATAAATAAAAGCTTAAATTTCAAATTTTATGGCAGGAGATACACGTTTCTTTTGGTGTTGTTGTTCTTTTTAAAAAAAAAATTAATAAGATTTATCAATTTTTGTTTAATCCAAAAATTTAGTTTTTTAGTCCTAAAAGTTAGCCACTTACTACACATCCATAACAAAAGTTAAAAATCTAACCCTCAATCCCACATTTTATTTTTCTTTTTCTTTTTTAAAATTTTTAAACAACCTCAGGTTTCCTTTTGGTTTGTTCAAAATCCAAATAATGCTAATGTCCTGTTTGAACTCAACTAACTTCTTTAATTGCATCCCATGCGGTTTGTTGAAAAAAAAAAAAAAAAAACTATACATCCTTATCCAGAAAGATATGCTCACCTCATGTTCTCTCTCTCTCTCTCTCTCTCTCTCTCTCTCTCTCTCTCTCTCTCTCTCTCTCTTCCTTTTTTCTTTTATCAAGATTTATCTTTTTTTTTTTTAAACTTCATTTTCCTTAATCACGTTTGCTTTTGTAAAAGAAATATTTCACATTTTCCTCTTTTCTTTTTTGTTTTATATCTCTTCCATATTTTGGAAAAAAAAAAAAAAAGGACTCCTACTATAAAACCACTATTATAACTTCTCCATCCATATCCTTATATTTAGACACTAACATATCTAATTTTGAAAGAAAATAAAATGCTAAATTTTAGGGAAATTTAAAAGATTAAGGTGGGGAATTGGTGTGACCCTATCCTTATTTAAAAGTTTATCAAAAAAAAAAAAAACTACATGTTTTAAAAAAATCTCATATTCTATCCATGTACTATTTAAAAAAATCTCACTTTCTATCCCACATTTAAAAACTACCCGACCACCGTTTATTTTTTAACCCAAATTCACATTTTCCTCTTTCTTTCTTTTTTTTCTTTTTAAATTCTCTTTGATATTTTTTGAAAAAAAAAAAACTACACGTTTAAAAAAATCTCATGTTCTATCCATGTACTATTTTAAAAAAAATCTCATTTTCTATCTCATGTTTAAAAACTACCCAATCACCTGATACATGACTTGCATTTTTGGATTGGGATTTGGATACTTCTAATAATTTTTACAATAGCTAAGTATCCAATGAGTTTAAAATTGACAAACTATGATTATCAATACTTATATTGGATTTTTATAAGGTACATAAGTAAATTAATAAGTTTTTTGTTAAAGAAAATGCTCCTAGAAGGATCCTAAAATTTAGGAACTACACATCCACGTTTGTTTTTTTGTTTTTTTTTTTGTTTTTTTTTTTTTTTTTTTTTTTTTTTTTTTTTTTTCAACTTTTATGTATGGCAGCTATAATTTTTCGTCTAATCCTAAAATGTAGTTTTTTAATCCTAAAATTTAGCCATTTACTAAACATCCATAACATAAGTAAATAAAAGCTTAAATTTCAAATTTTATGGTAGGAGATACATGTTTCTTTTGGTGTTGTTGTTCTTTTTAAAAAAATTTAATAACATTTATCAATTTTTGTTTAATCCAAAAATTTAGTTTTTTAGTCCTAAAAGTTAGCCACTTACTACACATACATAACAAAAGTTAAAAATAGTTTAAATTTCAAATATATCAACAACATCAACAACCTTTAAAATTGAGAAAAAGGTATGTAACATTTGTTATGAAGTAGTAAATTAATACTTATGGCAAAAAATTTAAATTGAATTTGACATAGAATTATACAAATGATAAATATAGTTTCTATTACAAAAGAAATATTTTTACAACAATTTCTTAGATAACCACTTTATGTGAGATTTAATACATATAATAATTCTTGTAAAGTCTCTCACCCGAACTTATCTAATATTCCATTCCAATGACTCCTCAATGCAATCCAAAAGATTTGTGCTTACGTGAACCCAAGAGAGATAAAAGAAATAGGGTTAAACCAAGTATTTTAAATAAAAAAATTTAATCAACAAACTAAAGTTAGAATTTAACTCTATCATGGACTCTTTAAAATATAATCACCACATCATCATTATTTAAATAAATAACAAAATAAAAAAATAAAATTTAAAGCCAAAAACATATACAATGATGGTAAAAAAAAAACACTAAAAAACTTTAACACCAAAAACATATACAATGATGGTAAAAAAACAAAATTCTTAAAAAGAAAAAAAAAAAGTAGAAGGAAAAAAAAAAGGTGAGGAGATAGAAGATAAAGATTTTTTAGAATTCAACTCTGTCATGGACTCTTTAAAATCTAATCACCACATCATTAACTATTTAAATAAATAGCCAAATAAATAAAAAAATTAACGCCAAAAACATATACAATGATGGTAAAGAAAAAATTTCTTAAAAAGAAAAAAAAAACGTAGGAGGAAAAAAAAAAGTGAGAAAATAGAAGATAAAGATTTTTTAGAATTCAATTCTATCATGGACTCTTTAAAATCTAATCACCACATCATCAACTATTTAAATAAAAAAAAAAATTTAATGCCAAAAACATATACAATGATGATAAAAAAAAAAAAAAAAACTAAAAAACTTTAACGCCAAAAAGATATACAATTATGGTAAAAAAAAATTTCTTAAAAAGAAAAAAAAAAAAGACATAGAAGGAAAAAAAAAAAACGTGAGGAAATAGAAGACAGATTTTTTAGAATTCAACTCTATCATGGACTCTTTAAAATCTAATCACCACATCATCAACTATTTAAATAAATAACTAAATAAAAAAGTAAAATTTAATGCCAAAAACATATGCAATGATGGTGAAAAAAAAAATTCTTAAAAAGAAAAAAAATACAAAGAAGGAAAAAAAAAAGTGAGGAAATAGAAGATAAAGATTTTTTAGAATTTAATTCTATCATGGACTCTTTAAAATATAATCACCACATCATCAATTATTTAAATAAATAACAAAATAAAAAAATTAATGCCAAAAACATATACAATGATTGTAAAAAAAAAATCTAAAAAACTAAAAAACTTTAACGTACAAAGATGGTAAAAAAAAAAATTCTTAAAATGAAAAAAAAAATACGAAGAAGGAAAAAAAAAAAGAGGAAATAGTAATTGATCATTAATCAGGGAATATTGTAGTAACTATTTTATTTCAATTCAAATTTTCAAAATTACATTTAAAAAAAGAAAAGAAAAAAAAAGAGAGTTAATGTGATACATATAAAAAAAAAAGTAGAACTCAAAGAAAGTCATTCATAAACCAAAGAAAAGAAAACAAAGAGGAACTTGTAAAAGATAGAACCTGGAAATTTGTTGGTTGAATGCTTCTTTTGTAGCATAAGGCAACTCTGTCTTTGGATCGCAATATCTACAGTATGAAAGACAATTCATTAAGAAGTACACTGGTAGAGTTTATGAAGGAACCATTCATTTCAAAATTACATTTAAAAAAAGAAAAAAAAAAAAAAGAGCGGACTTAACGTGATACATAGAAAAAAAAAGTAGAGCTCAAAGAAAGTCAATTATAAACCAAAGAAAAGAAAACAAAGAGGAACTTGCAAAAGGTAGAACTTGGAAATTTGTTGGAGCCTCTGCCAAATTTGTCTTTAATTTGAAGAAAAAAAAAAGGAGGATATAGAACTAAACTAAATGTCTTCAATTTGAATAAGAATAAGAGATAGAAAGCGAGATAGAAACTGCAAAGCGTACGTGAGTTTGTGGGTTTTAAAGTGTAGGAGTTTTAATTTACATATTTATTCTCGTTAGTTGAAAACTTGTAAGTGAATATGATGAGGGTACTTTAGGCATCCAAAATGTAGAATTCAAACAGGAGAAACCCCTTAAATAGTAGTATAGATGCAAGATTCTTTTTCCTAGTTACAATTTAAAGACAAAGTAAAAGAAATATATAGGAAGGATGTAATCTAAGTCTTAAGTTGTATCAAGTTTGAATTGATAATTTATTCAATTCGTCTGGCTCAAAGCAACCCACCATCTTTTTAAGTTTATTTTGTTACCCTGATTTTAATTTTAAGTTTGATTTATTTTTGAGAATTGGTTTTGAAGAATCTAGAAATTTGGAATATATTTAGGCATATTATGTGAATTTTAATAATATATATTGAAAGAGAGTGCTTACAAGAGATTGAACATATATAAGTATAACCAGTTGACCCAATCCAACAAGAGCCATGTATTTTTAGAAGAGATTAAATATATAAGTTTATTTTGAATTTTTTTTTACTATGCCACTAATTTTATCTATGTATTCTTGTTTCTTTTAGATAAATTTTTTCTTTAAATGTTCCATCTCATGAATATTTGAATTTAGGAGTCTTATTTCTTTTTTAAAAAAGATATTTTTTTTGGAGGCTAAAGCATAATAATAATAATAATAATAATAATAATAATAATAATAATAATAATAATAATAATAATAATAATAATAATAAATAAATAAATAAATAAATAACAAATGGTTAACATTACCTTCATGTTGCGCCTAACACAGCTGTGTAGGAAAGGAGGAAAAAATCAAAAGATAAGGACAAATGAAGAAACCAAAAAATGGGGAAGAGATAAAAAGGAGATGGTAAAAATGGTTGAAAGGGTATTTAAGTAAAAGTGTGCAATATTTGTTATTTTTTATGCCGCCTGACACGCATCATTAATGTGTTGTTGTTTTTCTTGATTTTCCAATTAAAGTAGGGCTAATTTAGTAAAATCATGTAGATTTAACGGGTGCTATCCAACACCCGTTAACAAAAGCCATAAATAAAAGCTTAAATTACTGTATAAGGCCTAAGAGCATTCTCATTAGGTATTGCATACCAAATGCCATTTCCACACATAAAAACCTACTTTTTTTTTTATTTTAACACACTATTTTACAATATTTCATTCATCAGATATTCTATTCTTCCCTTCAACACATTAAAATAATATATACAACATATTAAAAATAATTTAAAATAACTCTTACACGTTACAACCCCACTGCCACAAATCACCCCACCACAACTCATAACCAACAACCACCCTTGTGAGTTCAACCAACGACCACAAATATCAGCCACTGATACAACCAAAAAAAAAAAAAAAACCCCCAACAACAACAACCACCACAACCAATATCAGCCACCCCACAAGATCAACCACCGATCACCAATATTAGCCACTGCTACCAAAAAAAAAAAAAAAAACACAACAACAACAACAACAAAACCACAACCAGCACGACCAAGATCTTGAGGAGAGGGGGTTGGGCGAATCGATGGCGAGTTCAAAGGAGGGATTGGTAGTGAGATTGGATGTCGGTGGCAGTGCGAGGCTGAGGGAGTGAATGAGCAGGATTGGCGAAGAGGAAGAGAGGTTGAGATGTTCGATTGGGAGGATTAGTGAAGAGTAAGAGAGGCTTGTGGTCAATGGCGTGGTGAGATCGGCATGGTGTGGCGAAACGGCGATGAGAGAACCAGAGAGAGAGATGTGTATAGATAGAGAGAGAGAAAAGTCAATAAAATAAGCCAAAATATTTTTGTTATTGATGTCTGTATAGTCTCATATTTGAGACGATACTGTAGCTGTGGTATAATTTTTGAGACATGGAATACCTGATGAGGATTGGTTTTTGGTGTGCCAAATGCCAAATATTTGGTATTTGGCACTCCAGATGAGAATGCTCTAACTTAATTTGTTGTCAAACATAAATGAAATTCAATGAACACCATTATACTAAATTTTTTTTTACTATTCTTAGTATGTGCAGTTGACACTATCTGGACTACTAAACTTCATAGACGGCTTATGGTCTAGTTGTGGAGACGAGAGAATTATCGTATTCACCACCAACCACAAGGACAGGTTAGACCCTGCTCTGTTTCGTCCTGGACGCATGGACATGCACATTAACATGTCCTATTGCAACTCACACGGATTCAAGCAATTGGCCTCAACTTACTTGGGAATCTGTGGCCACCACCACCTCTTTGGAGAGATTGAAGGATTAATGGAAGAGACACAGGTAACTCCAGCACAAATTGCTGAAGAGTTGATGAGGAGCGAGGATGCTGATGTTGCACTCCAAGGAGTTATTAAGCTCCTTAAGCGTAAGAAAATGGAAGGTGCTGATCAGAACAAGGCTGCAATTCCGAAAAGGCAGAAAATGGAAGGTGCTGATCATTGTAAAATTATCACTAATGCTTAGACTTGTGTGTAATTCTACTACTCTTCTCGATCAGGCCGGTTCAATAGTTTAGGTTTTATTAACATCTTTTTTAAAAACATGATAAGGCAATTGATTGTCAATAATTAATCGGCACACTCATAACATTATTTTTAGTGAAATAGTTGGGTTTGAAATTTAAATTCGGTTAGATTTTTATTAGCTTAATATTTTTGGGGCATTCTTGGAGGTGGAGAAAAAAATGCCAAGTCCGCTTATTGGCTAATAAATTTTTATATTTAAGTTTTATTAACATCTCTTTTAAGAATTGTTAGGAAAACCAATTGTAAATAATTAATTAGTCGGCATGCTTGTAACATTGCTTTTAGTAAAATGGTTGGTGAAACCGAATGCATAAGGGACAACCCAAACTTAAACTATATGATAAATGGAAATAGGCTAGATGAATTAATTTTATATTTTCTGATTTATGGGATGATAAAAATACTCAATAATTTAAATGATAGATAAGCTCACCACCAAAGTAAATCCAAAGGGATACAGATAACACCACCCAAAAGAATTTTACTAAGGATACAAAACTAGATTGACTCATCATTCTATGGGATACAGATTAACACCACCCAAGAGATACAGAAATCGATACTCGTCACTCAAAGCAATCCACCCAAGGGATAAGAGATAATTTAGAACAAATCCATTCTTTGAAAAACACAAGATTTTTTTTAAATTGAAAATACACTCTGATTTTTATTTGATTTAGCCAAAAGCTTAAATAGAGCTTGAAACAACTCCCAAAGCATAGGAAAACAAAAATAACAATAATAAATACATTTACTTAACCTGACCAAAGTCAGATATGACTCTTAGGAACTTAGAAACGCAATAAAGTACTTGTCTGTATAGGAGGAATAAAACATAAAGTAAAGTCTGATTCATCCTAGGAGACACTAAATAAAGACTATTTGATTTAATTAATAATAAAAAAAAGTTTTAAAATAATGGGTTGTTATTCTAATCTTCAAAGAAAGTTTTTATGCTGGACTGACATTAGATTGGGCTTGCAGGATATTGGGACACTCCGGTTGGAACTTGGGATACTCCAGTCTTAGGTTGAATAAAACATAATGACTGAATATTTCCTAGGAAACCAATATTAAATAATCTTTGACTTCTTGGAGAAAGTTACTTCAAATATCTTCTGAATTGTGGGGCAAATAATGGCTTTATTTGCTGAGCTTGAAAATCAACATGATTGGCCTTAAGAAATTAATTAGATTAGGCTATAGACTTATACTGATACTCCTTATGCCACCATATTTATAGCTATCATTTTACTCCGGTGTCCATTGGGTTTAAATTCATTTGGATTTTTTAGAGGTGGAGAAAAAATGCTAAGCCCACTTATATATATATATATATATATATATATTCTATATAAATATATATTCTTTAAATAATAATATCGTCTATCATTCTATAATTTTGGGGCCCTTGGGACCATTTATAAATTTTTGGGATAGGTACTATAAAAAATATATATATATTGGGATAGGTGGGGTTTTTTTTTTTTTTTTTTTTTTTTTTTTTGCTGAATAAAAAATGGGTAAGGGGGGCGACCAACGTGACAATCCTACCTGGGCGTGACCATAGTAACACCCTACCCGCCAAGGTCCAGATCCCTGCTGGGGTGCAAAGGGACCGGTGAGCCATAGCTTCCCCAGCCCCTCGAGGAGCACCAATGGCCTAGGCTTGCCAAGGAAAGTAAACCCCACGCAAGTCCATATTCGGACTTGAACATGGGACCTCTCTTGGCGAAGCTCTTTGCTCATCACCTAGAACCATTGGACCACACCACCTCGGTGGTGGATAGGTGGGGTATTAGGCCTAGGCCTAGAACTGTTATTTATTTATTTATTAAGTAAGCCTAGAGCTGCCCTAACCTCGACTGAAAGCTACCTTGAGATATGCACTGGGAGAAATTAGAGCATTAGATAGACAAAATAGGACTAGAAAAAGATAAGACAGAAACATTAGAGGACTTTCTTATACAATCCATTCCAAATAATTGAATACGTTATTAGCCAAAAATGTCAATTATTCCTTTTTTTTTTCTTTGATGGAAAATGTCAATTATTCTCAATGAGAGGAAGTGAGTAGCAAAATGTGGATAAAGCTCGAGCATGACCTTGCCGTACTTCTTTGGTTTTAATACGAAAGGTAGACATTCAGCCACGTATAACAAAGGAATATAACTGGGCTATCATCTTTTATATGTAAGTCTCTCTCTCTCTCTCTCTCTCTCTCTCTCTCTCTCTATATATATATATATATATATATAATACTTCTTTCTGTATACAATTTTAAAGGAGATTCTAGCCTTTTGCCCTTATTGGGCAAAATATTTGGCATTATGCCCCTGTTTCGAAACTATATAGGGCGATGCCCCTATTTCGATACTCGGCCACCCAGTAATCGAGTTATTTAAGTAACTCGACTATTTCAAAGCCGAGTTCTCGACAAGTGCCTGCCACGGTAGCGATCCAGAGTGGCTTTTAGGGAATAAAATATTCCCGTGATACTGTTTACAACTCGGCAATGTAGAAACCGAGCTACTGAAGGGATTTCAAATCACTTGTTTGCACGTGAAGCTCAACTCGATGGAAGGAAAATCGAGTTATTAAATATACTCGACTCTGGTATAATCGAGTTGTTCTGCTATTACTACTTCTCCACAGATCAGCTTCTCATGCAATATATTACATTACATTCTCCACATCGTTTTGAGATCAGCTTCTCAACAGAGGTCAGAATTTTCTGTCGAAAGTTGGTGTTATCTCTCTATCACCTCAGGTGAGAAAATCATTTTCTTCTTTGAAATACATAGAGAATTTTGTTGTGTAGGTAAAAGTAGTTATATATATTATAAAAGTTTATCAACCATAATTTCTGTTTTTGTTAGAGAAGAATCTTCATTTAATAGGTTGTATTACTTGTGCTTTGGTATTCTCTTGAATGAGTATTATGTGAGTAGATTAGGGTTATATTAGTTGTTTTGTGCTACAAGAAATGTACAATAATCTATAGAAATGGTGATGAGTGTTATGTGTGTACATTGGGTCATTGCTAGTGTAAATTTCATTGACAAAAAATAGAAATCTTTAGATTTGCTAAAACTAATGAACAGTTAATCTTTAAATTTGCAAAAGTTGAATGTACATAGTCATCATTGGTCAAACATTAACAACAACATTTTGTATTGCACACAATGTGTAGACATTAACAACAACGTTTAATGTTTATGGTCAAATGTGAGTGTTAGTATTTCATTTTTAGCATATAATAGTACACAAATTTATGAATGTCTTTGTCGTGTACCATCTTATGCAGTATTACATTATTTACCAATAGTTGCACACTGTTAACTTGATCATATGTTGTTATTGTATTCAGCGTCAATGTTTGGTTCTGACAACCCACAACTCTATAGGCCTCACGATCTGTTCACTACTATGGGTCATTTCTGGGTATTGGAAGATGAGTTTAGCTATCCAATCAATCTGAATCTGCGAAATAGTGCTTACGTTCACAATACCATGAAACATGTGTGGGATTGGTTATTTTATGAACAACAAATGTTTTATGATGAGCTGGTTGGTTATAAGTTGTCAGTGCCTCCGCAACTCGCATCGCAAATGCCCAGAGACATGATCGACGAACTTCGTAAAGCATTGAACCGCATAAGAGAAGAAAATAATCGAATGAAGATACATCTTAATCGATATCAGACCCAAGTCAAAATTCGAGAGTCGGTGGAGGGAGGGTGATACGAGCACGCACAATTCATGCAATTACTCCTCGTTGATCCCATTTATCAGTCAGATGTGGAGATGTCAAATGAAGAGTAATTGTGTCGTGGTGTAATTAAACTTTGTTCGAGAACTATTTTTGCTTAAATATGTTTTATATGTATGTGTAATTGTTGTTGCATTTGTACTATGTAAACCTTATTATTATTATTATTATTATTATTATTATTATTATTATTATTTTAAGAATCATATAAACCTTATTATTGATTGTAAGGAGTATGCACGTTATTTGTAATCTAGATTATTCCCACATAACACATAAAAGTTAAATATTCCCACACATGATGTTTTTCAATAAGCACCTACAACATAACACGAAAATCTTAAAATAACTTCCACGATGCCACCAATATGCATGCATTGCATATTGAACACTAACGCTACTAACACTGCATATTCATAACACACACACACACACCACATAAGCATTCACTCAGATAGGTAATCCTCGTAGTTGAGGACATTGTTACGTTCTGCTGGAGTGAGTTGCCTGTTCGTTGCGGTAGCTAGCTCTTCCGCCAGTTGTAGCATGTGATACATGGACCTACGGAGTATCATAAGATAGTTCTCTTTTTTTATTATTATTTTAGTCATTGCATGCTCATATTGGTGCATGTTTCACCGTGGCAGTGTGAGCAAGATACTGTCGACAAGAGGCGCTCCGAGTTGCACGAGATCATCGTGCAGAGAGTTGGACTTGTTCACAGGAAAGTCCCACTCTCGTTGCAGTCTGGCATAGTATTCCCTCTCGTCGGAATCTCTCTCCCTCCTATAGTTATCTAGAAAACGAGGTAGCATCCAATTGCGCATTGACATTGGAAAATGCAACTTCAAATCCGTATCTGTAGATGTTTTGTAAGGGTAGATGTAAATGGGACTTTATATAGGAGTTTTGCAAGGGCAAGTATTCACATGGATGTGACTATATGTAAGGGCAAGTATTCACATGAATAAAGATGATATGACTCGACAGTGTATAGTTTAGTGAGATGTTAAGGAGCAAATGCAAAACTGCAAACTTGACTTGGGTGTACAATGGTGTCTGTTGGTGCATGTGGTTTGTTGAGGCAGTTTTTTGATATGGCTATAGCTTGTGCTACAGCAGGGAACTAGTGATGTGTACTGCAAAGGAGGTTGCGTATTTATTCACGTAAAGACTATTCAACATTCCTTGCTTCATCTGACATGACTTGACGAGATAGTGCTGAGCTGTGCCAAATGTATCATAAACTTTTTAAGAATGCTCTGTATCCTTGAAAACGGTGCATTGCAGAAGGATGCATATCTGTGTATTGGCGTTCGTGTAGATGATATGACTGGATAGGGTCCAATAGTGTGAAGCTGTTGAGCAGCACATGCAGCATTGCGGACATCAGTGTAGCAATGGTGGACAACTCACCCCTAAAATTGATGCATAAACTTTGAAGAAATGCTCTGTGTTTTTACGTGAGTGTGGATGGGTAATTGTGGTCAGGGTTCAACAGTGCTGAGCTATCCACAGGCTGGAGATGTGTACTGCAAAGGAGGTTGCGTATTTATTCATGTGAAGACTATTCAACATTCTTGTGCTTCATCTGACATGACTAGATGAGACAGTGTTGAGCTGTGTTAAATGTATTATAAACTTTTTAAGGATGCTCTACATCCTTGAAAATGGTGCATTGCAAAAAGATGCATATCTGTGTATTGACGTATGTGTAGGTGATATGACTAGACTGGGTCCACAATGCGAAGCTATTGAGTAGCACATGCAGCACTGCGAACATCAGTGTAGCAATGGTGGACAACTCACCCCCAAAATTGTGCATAAAGTTTGAAGGGATGCTCTGTGTTTTCACGTGAGTGTGGATGGGTACTTGTGGTCAAGGTTCAACAGTGTTGAGCTATCCACGGGCTGGTGATGTGTACTACAAAGGAGGTTGCGTATTTATTCACGTGAAGACTATTCAGTATTCCTGTGCTTCATCTGACATGACTTGACGAGACAGTGCTGAGCTATGTAAAATGTATCATAAACTTTTTAAGGATGCTCTGCATCCTTGAAAACGGTGCATTGAAAAAAAATGCATATCTGTGTATTGACTTGCATGTAAGTGATATGATTGGATAGGGTCCAACAGTGCGAAGTTGTTGAGCAACACATGTAGCACTACGAACATCAGTGTAGCAATGGTGGACAGCTCTCCCCAAAAATTGATGCATATACTTTGGAGGGATGCTTTGTGTTTTAACCTGAGTGTG
The DNA here is from genome assembly GCA_032878915.1 of Castanopsis chinensis. Classification (NCBI taxonomy): domain Eukaryota; kingdom Viridiplantae; phylum Streptophyta; class Magnoliopsida; order Fagales; family Fagaceae; genus Castanopsis; species Castanopsis chinensis. Next base: position 16,161,155 of record JAVQMG010000122.1, read on the forward strand.
GATGGGTACTTGTGGTCAGGGTTCAACAGTGCTGAGCTATCCACCGTAGCTACTCTCACTGCTCCCTATAGTGGTATTTGGCAAGTGGGATTGAAGAAAGCTGATAACAACATTTGGTTTTGTAATGTTTGGCAAGATTTCGTTGAATACCATTCTATCTGTTATGGTTATTCTTTAGTCTTCAGATATGAAGGAAATGCAAGCTTCGATGTTCTTATATTTGATAAGACTGCCACTGAGATTCAATATCCACCCAGAAAATCTTAAAGTTGAAAGATCATCAGGTAGAAATCATAGACTTAGATGAAGATGATACAAACATATCCCTCATATGATTTGCCCACAAGACATGAAGTTAGAGAAAAGTTTGTTACGAAAAAAATTTTTTATACATAAAGAGGAAGAGAGAATGAGTGGTGAGTCTAGTTTGGATGAGTCTGTATGTAATGTATCTATATAAAGTAGTACACTAGCAGAACTAAGATACATAGATACAGGTATATGATACAATAACTCACGATGTCATATATATGAATTATTTGTATTATTGAATCATATGTGTGGTTGGTATGTGTGGTTTGGGTGAGTCTGTATGCATTGAATCTATGAAATTTTCATATTAAATTTTCATATGTACTAAACAAAGAACAGTAGGGAAAAAAAGAAAAACTGATTTCATATAAAGCGAAAACTAATGAACAGTTAATCTTTAGATTTGCAAAAGTTGAATGTACATAATCATCATTTGTCAGACATTAACAACAATATTTTGTATTGCACATAATGTGTAGACATTAACAACAACGTCTAACGTTCACAGGTAGAAATTTTTGGAAATCATCATTGCTTGAATTTGAGAAGTTTGAAATATCTCTTCCATCATCTAACGTAGAAATTTCATTAATAGACTTCATGGCTCGCTCTTGTGCCTTCCCTTTTAGATGCTTCCAAGCTTTTCAGATTACGTGAAAACGGTCTAGGTGCCTTTGCATTTGATTGTTCTCTTGTTCAAGACGAGCAAGTATGTTAGCAGGTTCATCTCTAGGTAACTCGGCTGAGCGTGCGTTAGGAACTCGTAACCTGTGCCATCGACAATACACCTCTAACTCACATCTCTTCTCATATAGGGTTGACCATGGTGGTTCTACTATGGTGAACTCTGTTACAGTGGTATCTGTACTTAGTTTTGTAGGTTTGTCGACCATGATGTGCCCGACGCTTCCAAGACTCTCGTACCTGTATATTGGCATATTAATGAAATTTCTCTTCTTTTCAACCTATTTCCTTCCATAGTGGTCTGTGTAAGTCTGTAGTTATTGATCTACTAGAACTTGTGATGATCCACATGTTGAAGTACATCCAAACTTGTTTCGCATTTTAGGATTTGAAGTTAAGGTATTGCGACTCATAACTTAGTCAATCTACGAAGTTAGTAGGGTAGAAAAAGGGGGAGTATTATGGTGGTGCATTTATAACCTCATTTCATGGTCCAAGCATTACAATCCAAAGTTATTAGGGCTTGTCTTGTCAATACAAGCAGGAAAAACACTATATCAACAAGGTCATAAATGTTCTGAATGTCATGTGTCTAGATTCATGTGGGGACCACACCAATTTAAATATGAAATTGGTGTCTAATTTTCCTCCATCTTCTAAATTTAACTGGGATTAGTTGTAATTAAGCTCACTTTCATATAGAAGTTAGGTGAAAGTTAGCTGAACTCCTTCATGTTTTTTTCCCACACCCACGTATTTTCAGGTTCACCCCCCCTTCTACAATAATCAAAACCCAAAATCGTTCCTCTCCTACTCAGCTAATGCTGCATGTTCCCAGTTACCACATCGATTCAGGCACCTTAACATACAGCTCCCCTCTTCTCCAATGAATGCTATGGAAATTGAAAAGAATCTCTCGTTATTAATGATGCATGTCTTTGAGTATTTCTATATCTTATCTAGGAAGAGGTTCTCCATCTATTCCGATTTTACTTTTCTTTACAAGTTTAATGGTTTTGGTTTATGCCAATCATATGAATTCCAACCATTCCTAAGGTTTGATTACTCTTTTCTTTCATCTGCCTATAGTTTCGTTCCTTTTTGTCAAAATATTATATTGTTTAATTATATAATTTTATTGTTTTCCTATGATTAATATTGCATGTTTATTTTCCATTTTATAACAAGTTGCAAGGAAACTCACAATTTTAATGGTCTTGCTTTATGCTTCCTAAGGTTTGATTACTTCTTTCTTTCATCTGCCTATACTTTCATTCCTTTTTTTGAAAAAATTTATATTGTTTAATTATATAATTTTTTGGTTTTCTTATCACTGATGTTGCATGTTTATTTTTTGTTTCATAGGAAGTTGCAAGGAAACTCAAAATTTTAATAGTCCTGGTTTATGCTATGCAAAACAAATTCCAACAATTCCTAAGGTTTGATTACTCATTTCTTTCATCTGCCTATGCTTTCCTTCCTTTTTGTGAAGAATGTTTATTCTTTAATTATATAATTTTTTTTTCTTTCCTATGATTTATGTTGCATGTGAATTTTTCTGCTTCAAAACAAGTTGCAAGGAAAGTAGGGAACTAACCAGTGTTTTGAAGATTCTGAAAGTACTATAGCTGATTTAAAACTTTTCTTCTTTAAAACTCTATCCGACTGGATGTCTATCATAGGAAGTCATTCTATTTCTTCGATCTATGATTTGATGGATGCTTGTAATTTATGTATTTGATTATGTTGGTCCATGGCTATATACTTCCTGTGTACTCGAGTGACTCATTATTAAGTTCTTGGAAAAAATTTCCTTTCCTTTTCAAAAAAAAAAAAAATATATCAATCTTCCATGGTTGCATCATGTTTTTTGTATCATAGCAAGCTGTTTTTGGTTATTCTGTTTGGAATCTATCTTTGCACTACTAATAATGGTAAACGTATGAGGAGATGATCTTCGTAATGAGCACTTGATCCACGTGATAATACCCCCCCGAAGTTGCTGCCACTATAGGTAATAAATGGAATAGAAATTGTTTTTTTCGGGGTTTTTTTTTTTGGTGTACGTGCCTTTTAAAACTATACATATCGACATCCAAATTAAAATGCATGCATATGAATGTTTGAAAACACATCTGAAATCCAGTTTGTTTTCCATTACTCCATTAGTAAACCCTACCTATGTAGCTTAAATAAATAAAGAAAAGGATCATTCCAGTTGAAGGAAAAAAAAGAAAGAAAAGGATCATTCAATTTAAAAGTCATCAGACATTATGAATATGGTCATATTATCATAAAATTAAAACCATGTTTGTGAACCTTGAAGAGTACATATAATAATATACAAATACTTAAGAATCACATTAAAAAACTTTCTCTTAATCTATGGAAGCTACAAAAAGTACTCTCCCCCCTACAGTACAATCCCTACTTCCCTTGTCTATTATGTATTGCCAAAGGCAATCATCAAGAGTTAGAGGGTGGAGGAGGTGGAAAAGCACTCCTATACTCTTAAATTCCCACTCTCAATGTAGCAACCTCAGTAACAAGCCCATCTAAAAGTTGTCCATGAGCTGCTTGAGTCATCATGAAGGTCTCCATCATAGCATCAAGAGAGAGAGGAGGAGGAACGGTGGGCTCCGCAGCTGCACTATCAGCATGTACCCCATCGCCACGATCGTCAGCAACAGCAACTATAAGATCAACAAGACTCTCATCAGTAGGAACGTCTCCAGTGGTGGACTATACTCGTGGTCTTTTTTATGAACCAACACTCGATCCAACATTCTTCTTTTGTGCACTCCGCTGTTTGAGAAATGTGGCTCTTATAAGGGTTTTGATGTGGATGAACTTTAGGGAAGGAAAGTTTTCTAACTATAAAAAGTTTAGAACCCTATAGATGAAAACTGGGAAGAATAGACCAATGTTCTTACACTTGCTCCTATGCACCTCAATAAGTGTTTGAAAGAAAAGGAAAGGAAAACAAATGGAGGCATCAGTTACGAGGGCGTACAAAAAGAAACACCTCTCTATAGGAATAGTATGGGCATGGGAGATGGGGAAGACGTTGTGACAAGCTATCCTAAAGAAGATATAATTAAGCTCGGTTAACTCACTCGAGTTAATTCTTAGGTCAGATCCCCATGTCACTAATCTTCCACAAAGAAGAGTCATAACATCATATATGGAAGGGCGCTTCGAGTATGGATATGTAGGTCTACAAACACGAGGTACATTAAGAGCATCGGATACATCATTCTTAGTTATGACAAAACTTTGACCTCAAATCCAAGTACCCAGTGTATCATCAGAACGAATATGGAGATTGGAATAGAACTCTCTAATCAGGGCAGCTAGAGGGGGTTGTAAATCTTTACACAAAGACAACCAGTTCCTACAATGTAGATTCCCATGGACAAAAAGAGGCAATTCATCTAGATTGATTTGTCGTTCTAGCCAAATGTTCCTATACTGAATTAAGTTTTCAAACCTTTGCTCGTTTGTAACCGTTTCAAATGTTATTTGGTCAAACACAATTGCAGGCTTAGATAAGGAGGTAGACACTCTTTTGGCTTTGGTTTTAATGGTTTTAGACTTCTTAGAAGCCATATTGCATTCGATCTACAAAGATAGAATGAAAGCACAACTGAAAACCAATATAGATTATAAACATAGAGACACATAAACACAATGTGCATATGCATGAGAAAATGACTACATGATGCATGGATACAATTGGGGCATGAATGAATGCATTGAAATGATTAATTTTTTGTATTGACAGGCCACAAACGTGTTGACCCCTTGTGATTAATTAAATTGATTAATTAGCCAAGTTCTTAATTAACCAAGTTAACATGAAATTCACGTGGCAGCACAAACAAATCACCAGAACTAAAGTATGCAGCGGAAAATAAAAGACACGGTGATTTGTTTACGAATGGGGAAAACCTGACGGCAAAAGCCCCACCGGATGATTTAAGGTCATCACTCCCGAAACTCCACTATTATCATAACAAGCGGTTACAAGCAAGGAATCCGAGTACCTTACCAACCTACAATTGAACCCTTACCCTAATACCGAATTAGACTTGTTCTGTAGTGACAGTTTCTCCTCTTGATGCACGGCTCCGAGTACGTGACTAACCAATTGCGTGGATCCGAGTACGCGACTTCAATTCACCAACTAGAGAGAGAGTTGTTGGCTGCAAAGTTCTTCAAATCATCCACACGATGAAGATCAAGAAGATACTTGGTTACAAAACCCTACGGTGCACAATACACAGCAACTTCTTCACAAAAGATGAACTAGGGCATGAACTTTGTCTTTGATCACAAATTGCATGAACAAGAATTACTCAATGCTTGTGCAACTTGCACCTCTTTGACGGCCCTTAAAACAATCCTTTTATATGTCTAGGGTTAGGAGAAAAGAAGTCCCAAAGACACATTCACCGATTGGAATCAAAACAGAACTTGGAATTTGTTTTCTTTAAATCTCGACAGATAGAGGTGTCGAGGATCTGTCGAGAAGCTGTCGAGCCTCAGGGCTGAAACAGCTTCTAAAGCTCGATAGATGCATGTGTCGAGACCAGGTGTCGAGACTAGGTGTCGAGCTTTAGTAACTTGCACTTTCCAGCTTGTTTCTTGGACAGACTTGATGACTTCAACACTTGATCTTGAAATACTGTTTCTTGAAGCGTTAAACACATCCTAAATCTACTCAATTACAAGTAAAGTTTGTTTTGTCAAAGGATAAGCCAATTACAAAAAATAGTGACATATGTCAACAACTTGAACTACATATGTCCTAACAATCTCCCCCTTTGGCAATTCATGACAAAACTACAACAAACAAATGAAGATATGAGAGAAGTCATAAATCACTCAACTCATGTTCACTTGTTAAATACAATAAAATTTATCCTAACACAAACTCTTGAAAAACTTTGCAAGAAGAGAGTTTATGGCAAGTAGACTTTGACAACCTGTATTTCTGAAACATTTTTAAATAAAACACATTAAGGCATCTTTGTGTGAAGCAGAAATAATAGATTGCATACAAGTAAAAGAAACTCGTGTATAAAGACAGAAAAGAAATAACACATGAAAAGATAAATGAAAGAAACATACATCAACATATATATATCAAGAAAATAATCACAATGTATGTCAATAAATGGTCACATGACCGGTGTACATGATCAATGTGTCTCTAAAAAAGTAGAAAAGAAAAGAAGTACATGTGATCCTTACTACATCCCTCATATCAACACTCCACCTATCAAAAATGTCCTATACTAGCTCTCCCCCTAAGGATGACTACTCTCATAGACCAAAACTACTCCCTCTTTTTGTCACGAGGGACAAAGGGTAGAGTGTCAAGAAGACATCTCATCAGAAGAGCTCGCATCTCCATCATCATCATCAGAAGCATCATCGTCATCACCATCATCATAATCCTCAATCTCAGAAGCAACATGAGGTGGCGGAGGAGAAGCCTCAGAAGCAAAGCCGCCTAAGGTTGCCTATCACCTGGCGATGCGACCAACACGAATGTTCACCTGATATAACTCCGTGGAGAGTGTATTGAAGTGAGCATCCATGCACTGAAGCTACGCCATGATGTCTCCAAGAGTGACGTCGCTCGAGGAAGAGGAAGGAGCAGATGGCGCTCGAGCAGATATGGATGTAGTCGGACGAGAGGAAGGAGTAGCAGTATCCAACTATCGCGATCTGAACTGTGCCTCACTACGTTTTATGGTAGCAGCGTCTATGGTAGACATGACATGAAACGGATCAGACGACGGAAAGGGGATGGAAAAACGGCGAAGAATCCTCGTGATAACGGAAGGGAAAATGAGCTTATTACGGGTGGCCGTATCTCTATAGACATCTATGATAGAAAAGATAAAGTGTGAAGGAAAGTCTATAGTGAGATGCTCTAAAAGAGACAACAAAAATCGAGCACGAGGCTCTGTGATAGAGTTGTAGTGAGATAGTGGGTGCAAAACAAAAGTCATCACCATGTTAAGGAAACGAGGACCTTTAGAAAAAGGCCTACATGGTGTGTCCTGATGATCTCCCCATGCAGAAGGGCACTTACAGAATGTAGAGATCATCTCGTCTTTGGACACAGTCCATAAACGCTCATATTCGGGGTAATTAGGATGATCCACCCTCGATACGTGAAGAACCTCAAAGACCAGCTCCGGAGTAACAGCAAAGCGCGTAGCTCAAACGCTAGAATAGAAGAGAGGTACTGAAGAATCAATCTCGTGGATGTTGGAGTAAAACTCCTGTATCAACACGAGAGGACAACTGACCGGGACGTCACACTGTGACTCCCAAGCCCGACTGTGAATGACATCGGGTAGGTCAGTGTCGGCAAAGTCTGCCAGGACAACGTGGCGTTCCGAATGAACACCTCGTTTAGAGAAGTTCTCCGAGAAGTCCTTTTGGGCTTTATCATCACGGAACAGGATAGACAAAGGAGTGGAATCAGAAGATGAAGATCCCTTAGAACGCAGAGGGTTCTAGGTTGGAATGGATTTACACTTAGGTGCCATAGACAATACTAACGCAAACATAGAGAGAGGAAGAAAGATAGAAACACACAGAAAAGTCCCAAACAGTTCAATATAGGAAGAGAAATATTGAAAAGATAGAACATATGCATAGGAAATGCATGAACATGTGACATGCAATATAAAAACATCATGGGCTCAGCCCAATCCAATCCTACCAGCACACAACAAGTTTGCACACATCTAAATGCATGAAAATACTGTTAGAATGCTAATGTGATGCAATGCATGTAGTTTTAAAGATCAAATCTATAAAACCAACCCAAAAATTTCATTAAACTCTCAACAATTTTGAAAAACCCCAAAAATTTTCAAAAACCTCAAAACCTAGGTTTTTAAAACATGAAATGCATGAAGAATGAGAGGATTGAAGCTTACCAAGTGAGGAAGATCTTGAGAAAAGCTTGAAGAATCCTTAGGAAGGGGTTTGGAGTGAGTGAGAGAGGTTTTGGGAGAGAAAAACACGAAGTATAGAGAGAGAGAGATCGAGCGAAATGAGAGAAAAAACGCGACAGACACATATATAGTCCTTCAGTAATTCTCGACAGATGCAGGTATCGAAAGGTGTCGAGACAGCTATCGAGGTAGGTATCGAGAAAAAGAACTTCGACAGATCAATCTATCGAGAACATGTGTCGAGAAAGAAGGATCAACCACTTAAGAATCTCGATCGATCCAGAAGCTGTCGAGAATCTATCGAGCAGACAGAAAGTTTCTCGATCGATCCACCAGGTGTCGAGAATGTGTCGAGACTGCGATTGGAAAAAGACTAAGAAGCTCGATAGATAGCTAGGTGTTGAGAAGGTGTTGAGGAGGTGTCGAGATGCCTTAAAAATAGTTTTTCAAGAGAGGAAAAAACACAGACATGAATGCAATCACGAATGCAACTCAACCAATGATCTAAGCAACACATTAAGCTCTCAAAATCATCTCTCAACAACAATTTAAAGCACATGTATCCCAAAACATGCACACACACACTAAACAAGTCTAACCAATTTTATATTTCAAAAATGAGTTAAGACAGTTTAGTGCGCATACATTAACGCATGTAAACCTTATGATGGCCAAATCACATTGTACCTACACATGTATCAAGAATAGCAAAGAATATTGCGTGTTGTGTGTGAAAACATCGCAAGATTGCATAAGTGTTTCAAAGTTATGACGATTTGAGATATGAGAAAATCACTTTAACTCACACACAATCATAATTGTTTGATGGGAACTATCACCTTCGAGGTACATCTATAACTCCCACATCTCCTAGAAAACACGCTTGCAACCATATTTTAAAGCATTTTAAACTTTTTGCTTTTATTTCTTTGCATGTATTCTTTTATTAAGCATATCATGCATGGGCATATAAGAGAAAGAAAAGAAAAATCCAATTATGTTAAGCTTTTGACATTGCACTTTTGCTATGCCGAAGCATACAGATGTCATATCATGATTGGCGAGTAACAGTGGTGAGATGGTTATTTATACCTTTCTCTTAGGATTTTCTAGTCCTACCCATCAAACAGAGTGATACGAGTGTTAAGTACAAGAGATCACTTAACCTTACTCATCACAAACAAAGAGCTACAAAGCTCACTTGCTTAGTTGTGCATAAAAATGCTCATCTAAGTTACAGGTGATACAAAGTTTACAAAACTCTGTTTCAATGGCCATTTTAAGGTTCACAAAAACCAATGTACACAAACACACACTGTTTTTGTATTTTTCAATTTTTCAATTTTTTTTTATTAGAAAAGTAAAAATAAAACACAAAACTAAAGACACACAAATAAAAACATGTTAAAGAAAGCAAAACAATGCATAAAACTAGACTGACTCAAAACAGTAAAGGGACACACAAGAAATGCAAAATCGTAAAATGGGGAGAGAGAAGAAGAAGTGAACAAAATCACTTAGAGCCCTTTTCCTTCCATACCTTGGAAGAATCTTTCCTTTTTGTCAACTCTTGAACCGATGATGAGGGGGAAGAGTTTAACCCGTTCAAGTTTGAAAGGAACATGAGGGCTTTAAGAATGTCTCCAAGAGGAGCAAGAGAGGTCTGAAGCTGATTCTGGTTCCCAGATGCTATCATACCATTACTTTGTTGAGTGGCTAGCCATTTGTAGCAATTTGGTCGAGTATGACCGGCAACACCACAATGATAACAGAGATGTTGCTTCTTCTATTTAGGCTTTTGAGAAATAGTCTTCTTAGTCCTAAGGTTTCTAGTTTCCCTTTTCTCAATCTTAGGGGGTGCTCCTAAGATAGACTTGCCCTTGTCTAAGTTCTCACTAGTTAATACAGTTTTAACATTTTTATCCTCAATTTTAATGTTATTAGCAAGAGGAACAAAAACAGTAACTAGCAGAAGGAGTATTAGAGAGAGAGAATTCATACCCCAATCCAGTATGATCCGTAGAAGATTTCTGAACACTTAGCATCTCATCCAGCTTTGCACTTGATGTCCTCTCCAATTGTGCTCTAACTTGAAACAGCTCCGCTTCAAGCTTCTTGGTCTTCTCAGCCAAGAAATTGTTCTCGAACCTCAGTGCCCCAATGGTCTGATTTGCTTTATCAACCTTAGTGGAAAGCTCCTCACGGTCAAGTTCCACATCACTGAGCTTCTTGGTGGCCAGCCTATAGAGTTTCTCATGCTTCTCAAAAAGCTTGTACAATTTCTCATAGGCGGTATGGATATCATCTTGATCATCCATAGTTTCAAACTTGGCATCCACTAATTCCTTTTCTTCATCTACTTCTTCAGTAATCCCATCAGAAGGATTAACAGTGGCAGTGAAGGCATTCAAGATTCCGTCAACTTCATTTTTGGAATCATTCTCAGGCTCTGTGTTACTTAAGGTAGCAGCAAGTGCCTTGCTCTTCCCAATGCTCCTAAGGTACGTTGGACACTCTTGTTTCATGTGTCTAAAGCCTTGACACCCAAAGCATTTCGGTCCAACAGGAACAGTGTACTAACCACCATCCTTGGCATCCTTCTTCCCTTTATCTGAGTTCTTGAACAGAGAAGAACTAGATTGCCTACGGTCCTTGTTGAAGCCTTTACCATTGGCATTCTTCACGAATTTCTTAAATTGCCTAGTAATGTAAGACTTCATTTTAGAATCTTCATCGTTGGAAGAATCATCTGTATCACTGCTCTTGGTCTTTAGTGCAATGCTCTTTCCTTTGCTTGATTTGCCCATCCCAGTCAGCCCTAGCTCGTAAGTTTGCAGATTTCCAACCAGCTCAGTTAGAGGAATCCTGTCAATATCTTTTGATTCCTCTATTACTGTGATCTTAGCATGGAATCTCTTAGGCAAAGATCTGAGCACTTTCCTTACTATCTTGGGTTCAGGAATGGTTTCCCCAAGATTGAAAGCTGAGTTCACTATGTCTTTGAGCTTTACATAGAACTCATCAAATGACTCATCCTCCTCCATCTTAATTTCTTCGAAGCTTGTAGTGAGCCTCTGTAGCTTCAAATCCTTAACAGCTTTGGTTCCTTCATAGGTTGTCTGGAGAATGGTACATGCTTCCTTAGCAATTTCTGTGGAGGAAATTTTCTTGAACTCCTCATTAGTGACCGCACTGAATAGGGCATTCAATGCTCTGCTGTTGAAATTTGCCGCCTTGATCTTGGCATCATCCCAATTGGCTGGCGCTTCAATAGACTTGGTCCAGCCTATCTCTACAGCTTGCCACACCTTCTCATCTAATGACTGTAAGAAAGCTCTCATGTGTACTTTCCCGTATGCATAGTTAGTGCCATCAAACAATGGAGGTATAATAAGAGATTGACCTCTATCCATGACAACAGGGGTCAATGGATCACACAACAATAATTAAACCCTAATTAGAGTGTGCCTGCTCTTATACCACTTGACAGGCCTTAAACGTGTTGACCCCTTGTGATTAATTAATTGATTAATTAGCCAAGTTCTTAATTAACCAAGTTAACATGCAAATTCACGTGGCAGCACAAACAAATCACCAGAACTGAAGTATGCAGCAAAAAATAAAAGACACGGTGATTTGTTTACGAATGGGGAAAACCTGACGGCAAAAACCCCACCGAGTGATTTAAGGTCACCACTCCCGAAACTCCACTATTATCACAACAAGTGGTTACAAGCAAGGAATCCGAGTACCTTACCAACCTACAGTTGAACCCTTACCCCAATACCCAATTGGACATGTTCTGTAGTAATAGTTTCTCCTTTTGATGCACGGCTCCGAGTACATGACTAACCAATTGCATGGATCCGAGTACGCGACTTCAATTCACCAACTAGAGAGAGAGAGTTGTTGGCTGCAAAGTTCTTCAAATCATCTACATGATGAAGATCAAGAAGATGCTTGGTTACAAAACCCTACGGTGCATAATACACAGCAACTTCTTCACAAAAGATGAACTAAGGCATGAACTTTGTCTTTGATCACAAATTGCATGAACAAGAATTACTCATTGCTTGTGCAACTTGCATCTCTTTGACGGCCCTTAAAACGATCATTTTATATGTCTAAGGTTAGGAGAAAAGAAGTCCCAAAGACACATTCATGGATTGGAATCAAAACAGAACTTGGAATTTTTTTTCTTTAAATCTCGACAGATAGAGGTGTCGAGGATATGTCAAGAAGCTGTCGAGCCTCGGGCCTGAAATAGCTTCTAAAGCTCGATAGATGCATGTGTCGAGATCAGGTGTCGGCCTTTAGTAACTTGCTCTTTCCAGCTTGTTTCTTGGACAAACTTGATGACTTCAACACTTGATCTTGAAACACTGTTTCTTGAAGCGTTAAACACATCCTAAATCTACCCAATTACAAGTGAAGTGTGTTTTGTCAAAGAATAAGCGAATTACATAAAATAGTGACATATGTTAACAACTTGAACTACATATGTCCTAACATGTATATATATGAACATTGACCGATGCAGTCAAGTTATTTGAAAAACATACGAACCCACAGTGCACATTGTGCAGCGGGTGTAAAACCAGTGACTACCAATCCATCAAACTTACCACGGTGGTCAATTTTAGGCAACTATACCCAATCCAACAAAATCCCAAATTGCATAAAGAACAAGATTGGCGAATGAACCAACATGCATACCCAGATGTGAAAACAAAGAAAATAAACAATAGAGAAGGTGTCACCAACATGCATACACAACAACCCATGAACTAGTTTAGTTCAAAACTACTCCTATTCATCAAAATCCCCAAATTCCCAATATGAAGACATGAACCCTAATTTCCCATTTTTCACAAATCATGCGTTCTTTGCAATTAAAGGGTAGAAAACATGTGTACAATATCCATACAAAAAAGCTCATTACATATTTCACGTCAAAACACCCACACCCATGAAAATCCCCAAATTCCATATGAACACATGAACCCTAAATTCAATGGGCTTTTACAAATCAGCTATGTTTATGTAATTAAAGGGTACAAATCGTATGAACAACATGCATATGTAAAAACCCATGAACCATTTCAGACCATAACACCCAAAATCATGAAAATCCCCACAATTGCATAGCTCAAAATTTCAGCTTTTAGAGGGAGATTAATGCCAGATTTTAAATTAATTTGAATGGAAAGTAAGGGTAAAAGAGTCTTATAAGCTTGCAATCGATGTTTGTGCACTCCATGAAGTCGCTTTCAGGTCTGAGGAATCAAGAGCAATCGAATTGCTGCTTCTGTAGGGAGTCTAGTGCAGCAATCCAACAACAGAAATAACATGTTGTGACCACGATATATGAGAATACTCATAACTCGACCTTAGTAAAATCGAGTACTATAGTACTCACTATGTATAAAATCGAGTTCTATAATCCGACTAGTCAAACACCAATTAAATAGCAATCAGTTTGTACAGAGAAGTCTGGCGGTACTAAAATGCTTCATCCATACTTGACTACAGTGTTTTCGAGTTTATAATTATAGAAACGATTACATGTAACTTGCTATCTTGAAAATCGAGTTTCATAAATTAGACTAATCCAATACCAATCGATTACCAATTGGTTCTTACAGGTAACTTTGGCTAGACTTATACATTTTTTCAATGGGTTGAACCCCAGTTCGACTGATCCAAAAATTATGTCTCAATACTCGACATCTGTGCAATCGAGTTAATAACGTTAACTTAATAGCCGAGTACTATGCCATCATGAAAATCGAGTTTTATTGGACTCATGCTTTTTTCAATAACTTGATATTGGTATAATTGAGTACTACATACTCGCTACCTAGATAGCCGAGTTCCATAAATTAGACCGATCCAATACCAATGGGCTCTTACAGGTAACTTTGGCTGGACTAATGCATTTTTTTCAATGGGTCGAACCCCAGTTTGACTGATCCAAAAATTATTTCTCAATACTCGACTTCTGTGGGGTCGATTTTATTGACAAACGACTACATTACTTGACTTTGGGAGTATCGAGTTAGTAGCAAGTTGTGCCAAGAACAAACTGGTCAGATGATACTCTATGCCTGTTTCTTTTGTTGTCTGTTGGTGCTCGTTTGGTCAATACACCATCTATGTTATGTTTATTGCAATTTTCATGAAGCACTTGTGCATTGCAATAAATACACATGTTGCTTTTGAAATTGCCCTAGCTATAAATAATATGTAGAAGCTGGAAATCATACAAAACATAGAAGTCGTAGAAGCTGGAAATGGATTTATTAAAAAACATAAGGTACTACTTGTAATAACTACAATTTACATGTAAGTGAATTTTTTGCTTGACCAGCTTAGTGAAACCCCATCTAGTACATAAAATTAATACCATTAACAAAGTGCATGACCACATACGTACAGAACTTAGTATCAACTTCCAAGCAAAACATGACCAATCTAACACTGTCTTCTTGTCATGTGCTCATTCAATTGGAAACGTTCGGGTGCCTCCTCAGACAGTAGGGATCATCTTGGTTGTGCAACGTACGTCCGTTATCACCCATCCACCTTGGCTACCGTACCTACTGTAAACGGTTCAAATATGTTATGTATAGTGGACGTATATAAGTTATTAACAAGCAACATAGCCATAACAATGCTCAGATTCATGACTTACGATGAATAATGTGACAAAACTATTGAACAAAGAAGTTTCACAAGTACTCTCCAGTGAGCATCATATTTAAATACCAATTGGACTCATTTGCCTATCCATGCATGAACACCAACATTTCTTTCATGAGTAGTCCAAATACTTACTATGGCAATAGACAACAATTTACTACTACTGAGTTGTTAACAGTCATGTAACAATTTATATGAGAAAAGTTAAGAAATTTCATCTTTACCTATGATGCAGCTCCACCGCTCGTTGAGTCTGCATTTCGAGTAAGACATGTTCTACGGTTGTGCCCTTCTTGGCAACACAACCCACATCTTGACTTTGGTCCATTCTCGATCCATAGGGAGCTCGGCAACTCCGTATCATCCTCATCCATCTCATTGCGGATTCGTGTGGACTTTGGCCGGGATCAATTGCGGGTTGGGCATCACTAGTCTAGTTTCTTCCGGATCTGGCCATGCTAATTTGTCTTTCAATGGTTGGAATACCGATTCGTAATTGTGGTACCTATGAGTCACGCTATAGCAAGGATCAATAAACTGCTGCGCATCGTGCTTATACTTAGCACAAATTGCTATTACGTACAAACACGGGATCTTGTACGCTTCCCATTTCCCACACGTGCATGTCATACCCCGAAGATCAACCCTATGCATGTGTTGTCCACCTCCATTACTCAGAGGATTACCTGGTGTGTCAACCTGATATATCCGTGCTTGTGCGCACATCCGTGTCACCATATGGTCCTTTGCCTTCACTTGATTTTTTTCAAACTTGTCCATGGCATACTTGCACCATTCTTATCCTGCTTCCAATTGATATAGAGTGAGATTATGACGAGCATCAAAGTAGGAGTTCACTTTGAAAAAGGTGAACCTCACCATTGCCATTATTGGCAAGCTACGTGCACCTTTCAATACTCCATTAAAGCACTTCGATAGGTTGGTTGTTATTGCTCCGTATCGACACCCTCTATCATGTGCAAGTGTCCACTTTTTTTTGTTTTCAACTTGGAGGTACCTATGTGCAGCCGGCTTGACATTGTGAATTAATTCCCGTGTGGCTTCAAACTTTTTGACTTGATTCGCACTTGCTGCCCTCCATATCAAGTTCTTTAACTTCGGAATTTTCCATTTTGTGTTCACATTGCTGGCTACATGGAGGAGGCAATACTGGTGATGGGCGTTGGGAGGCTGCAACCAAGTCATACTTGTATCATCAAAGCAAGCTTTTATCCCCGAATGTTGGTCGAAGATGATGCAAAGATTGGTCTGGTCCGTAACAAATCATATCAGGCATGCCAAGAACCATCCCCATGTCTCCTTGCTCTCACTCTCAACAATGGCAAGCGCGAGTAGATAAACCTCATTGTTAGCATCCATTGCCATTGCTATCAATAACTTCCCCTTGTACTTGCCATAATGGTGCCTTGCATCGATGCTTATCACTGGCTTGCAATGCTTGAACCCTTCAATACAAGGACCAAAAGCCCAAAAGGCACAGTTAAATGTGCAAGTTCCTAGCACACCATGGTTGTCGCACTTCAACTGTGTCACTGTGGTTGGATCTACATCTTTTAATGCCGTTAGAAATCGAGGCAATTCTGCGTATGACTCATCAAAATCCCTATAGATGGCCGCAATTGCCTTCTCTTTTGCATCCCAAACCTTACAGTGAAATGCCTAATGGTCGTGCTTCGCATGCAGAAGACTACGCAAGGTTGCTATTGTTCTTGAAATGTCTTCTTGTACGTACGACTCAAGTGTGATAGCAATGAAATTCGAATCCATTATCCTTCCATCATGATCCACCTGGAGTAACGAGCAAGTGTGGGGAACCTTACATGTTATGCTCACCCACATCTTATGCCATTTGCTGCAGATAGCTCAAACTAACCACGGACATGCATCATGTACACACGTTACAACTAGTCCCTCGGGGTCTGACTTTATGTACTTAAATTTCTGATTGAGCCCTACGAAGAACATGGTTAACGCGTGCTGAACCACAACTTTATTCTTGAATAGCATTCCCTTGCTCGGTTCGTCCCCCGGTCACCAACTCATTAGAACTATTTCCAAGGAAGGTGATGGGTCATGAATGTTTTCCCATGTGTTTGACATGAACCATTCGGAGATAGGGTTTGGATTGGGGCAAGCATCCACATTGTTTTCAACTTGTACTTCGTCTAAAAATTCTGAATTGACCTCCAATCCATCATTATCAATAAACTCCTCATACACATCTCGAGTGTCATCCATTTCGATTGTCTCATCCAAGTAGGTATGGATATCTTCATTTCTGTGAGTATACCCTCGACCCTCACAGGTATGGATAGACCCTAATACTTTGGTGTCTTCAATATTGTCCATAGCAACCGCATTACATGGTCGAACGTTGTAGGGCAAAGACATATCCACTGTAACTGAAAGGTACACGATGGTTACAGGAATTGATTCTTGCTCTCTAGCTATACTGGCATACTGCAAACCCCTGTTGACATGAAACCCAACATGGTCAACAGTTACATACAAGTCAGAACCTATGAATTGCGGTGCCCCTTTTATCACTCCCCACATTATGCCCACATCATTGTCGCATTTTAATAGAATTGAATTATAGAAAACTTGGGTACCCTCTAGTTGCTGAGGAGCCTAAAATACAATGGAGATGTCATGGGAATCTGGGTCTAACCCTAGAGTTGACATTATCTTCCCTTTCAGTTGTCTCATGTGTATCCCACGTTTCACTTCAATAAGCTTCTACTTTTGGTTTGGACCTCGGTATGATAGCCCGTGCAAATCATTAATATATGCCTCCCTGTCGTAGTAAACATAGAAGTAATGCAGACTCACAACGGACCTGAACCACAAATTGTAATAGTTGTATCATGCTATGTAATATTGTGAAACCATAGGCTAACTATATATGGCCTATGTTTAGGTGTTCATGTAGCTAAACAAACCTAAGCAAATTGATATTTGGTCAAACCCATCTTTTGTTACTTGGATTTTAGACAAGTCATAAAGTCTTGATGCTAAGAAATACCATTGAATAATTGTATCATCTAGTCCATTGGACACCTAAATTCGAAAACAAATATGTTCGCACAATGTGTTTGGGTTTCATGTAGGATATTGTTAAACAAATGAGAATTAAGAAGCATTGCAAATATCGGATATCTTAATTCCTACCATGCAACATGTACTACATTATTATCTTCAAATACCTTCCATTGAAGACCCACAACATTCAAATAATTTGTGTTATCATAAATTGTACCACATTATTCCGTTCAAATACATCTAGATTAAAGACTTCTATCATTCAAAGAATTTGTGTTATCATAAATTGTACCACATTATTTTGTTCAGATACATCTAGATTGAAGACTTCTATCATTCAAATAATTTGTGTTATCATAAATTGTACCACATTATTATGTCAGATGCATCTAGATTGAAGACCCACAACATTCAAATAATTTGTGTTATCATAAATTGTACCACATTATTCCGTTCAAATACATCTAGATTGAAGACTTCTATCATTCAAATAATTTGTGTTATCATAAATTGTACCACATTATTATGTCAGATGCATCTAGATTGAAGACCCACAACATTCAAATAATTTGTGTTATCATAAATTGTACCACATTATTCCGTTCAAATACATCTAGATTGAAGACTTCTATCATTCAAAGAATTTGTGTTATCATAAATTGTACTACATTATTTTGTTCAGATACATCTAGATTGAAGACTTCTATCATTCAAATAATTTGTGTTATCATAAATTGTACCACATTATTATGTCAGATGCATCTAGATTGAAGACCCACAACATTCAAATAATTTGTGTTATCATAAATTGTACCACATTATTCTGTTCAGATGCATCTAGATTGAAGACTTCTATCATTTAAATAATTTGTGTTATCATAAATTGTACCACATTATTCTGTTCAGATGCATCTAGATTAAAAACTTCTATCATTCAAATAATTTATGTTATCATAAATTGTACCACATTATTCTATTAGATGCATCTAGATTAAAGACCCATAACATTCACAAAATTTGTGTTGTTATAAATTGTTATCAGTTGTTACCTATCAGGTGAGATGTTGACAAAATGGAGAAGACATGGACAAACAAATAATTTGTGTTATCATAAATTGTGTTACCTATCAGGTGAGATGTTGACAGAATGGAGAAGACATGGCAAACAAATAATTTGTGTTATCATAAATTGTACCACATTATTCTATCAGATGCATCTAGATTGAAGACCCACAACATTCACAGAATTTGTGTTGTTATAAATTGTTATCAGTTGTTACCTATCAGGTGAGATGTTGACAGAATGGAGAAGACGTGGACAACAAACAATTACTGCACTTGGTGAAGCTGATCAATTGAACTTGAAACTGGCAGTCGAAGTTGTGACACAACGGTAGAATTCTCAAACCAGTCCACATTTAGAAGGGAACCCACAAATTATGCATGGCAAATGTTCAGTGGTCCCAGAAGGTGGGGGAGGAAATGACATAATAGCATAGTACTCGAATTTACATAAACCGAGTTCTAACAACTCAATTATACAAAGACCAAGTACCATTAAGACATGGTATGATTACCAGTAGAACTCGGTTATACTGCAATCGAGTTCAATAGAACTCGGCCCTAAGGAGCCTGAGTATTATTTACCTCTAACTAAATACAATTGGGCAGTAGTTACACATACTCGTCTCTGTGACAGGCGAGTTATACACATTTATGCAACTCGATATATGTATAGTCGAGTACTGTACTCGACATTAGCATGACCGAGTATTTTACCCTTTATTAAAGACAACTTCCTCTCATTCTAGTTGGGGGGTATGACCAAAAGAAAACAGTCAGAGATGGAGAAGAGAAGCCTCCTTTGCTTCTAAAGGTAACATGCCCACATGTTTTATAGTTGTGATTAAACAATTTCCCATTGTACAATTATAGATTATGTAACTATTTGTCAGATATTCGAACAAGTGACATCAAGGTTGTTGTAGTCCACCGGCACCTATTGGTAAAGCGACAGTTAAATGGTACATGTTTATCTAATAGCTCAGATTCGAAACTTGGTAAGATCTAACCTCAACAAAACCCTATGCAGTTTTCACATACAATGCTGTTGTATGTTCCTCTTTTAGGGTGGTAGATACTATGTTGTTTTCATTGGTCGTGCTCCTGGCATATATGACAATTGGGCAAAAGCAAGTAGACAAGTTCATAAATTCGCAAATGCCAAACATAGGTCATACAAAGATCGACGGGAAGCAGAATCTGCATACCTTAAGTTCTTACAACGTAATGGTCAAAACGTGCAGTATGGTGCTTACCCATCATGGACATATCCTACCATGTCGACATTAAGCCCAGGGGGGATGTCTCAAAGCGAAGGAACCAGCTATTGTGATGGAGACGTTAGGAATAGATTGTTGAGGTATCTGTTAAACATAGCCATTGAGGAACGTGACCACACAAGGAGGATTGCAACCTTGAGTACTAACATGCTCAGTGAAGTGGTAGCCCATGTTATGGGGGATGATGAAGTTCATGATTCGACACGGCAAGGAAGTGCAAAATGAAGGTGAAACTATGGCTCTTGCTTGTGGTATTTATGAATCTAGTAATTGTTGGGATATTTGTCCTTAAATCCTATTGTATGATGCTATGTATTTTATTATGTAAGACATTATGTATGACTTAATGTTTTGGTTAATAAAGTTGTATTATTATTTGAAAATAATGGTAACATGAATATTGGGACATTATCATATAGTCCATGAGATGCAATAGTATGTGATTTATGTGATTTAGTCACAGAAGATATAAATCACAAGTTCTTTGTAAACTCAGAATTATAGTTCGTAGTCGGTGATGAAATTGGACATTTCATCTGCGAAGGCTATAACATATCAACTAAGATGATTTGTCTTGATCATGGAAATGGAGATTTCTAGTTGATATGTTGATATGTTTTAAGAGTTAAGACATATTGAACTGGACCGGTGTGAGATTTATTATTCTCCTAACGACTGTCAAATGAATAATAAACTTACGACTTATATTTGCATGAACTCTTAATCCTGAGAGGATAATGGACCTGATCATGAAGTGTAGGTTGCTTTGATATATCAGGAGTGAGATCTATGGTTAAGGTCAAAATCTCAGTATGTTGGGCAGCCACATTTAGTGTTGATGGAACATATATTCTCAAGATGGAATTCATAGTCTCTTAACGGAGATATAAAATATTCCCTTGAGATAAGTTTAATGTGTTTGTTATTCAGAGAGTTGGGCCTAACCACTTTAGTAAGGAGTTACTAAAGTATATATTTATGGAATTGGATTTCATAAATATATGATGAATAACTTAAAGGATTAAACCGGGTACTCAAGGAATTAAGATGTAGTAATATACAAAGTGGCAGTCTTCTTTCATGACTTTGTATTACTATGAATATTTTATGAAGGGGTTGCATGTATAATAAAGTCTTGGGATATAATTTATTAATAAGGCCTAGAGTGCAACTATATTTATATAGTGGTATTAAATATAGTTAATGGTAACTTTGGACTTGTCAAAAGTTGACAGAAAAGCCCAAGGCCCATTGGAGCTAGTGTCTTATTGGTCCATTTTGGTCCCACTCCAAGCCACATACTTAAGCCCAATTGGAAAAGCCCAAAAGGCCAGCCCAATTAGATAATCAGTTAGATACAAAGGGAGAAACATACAGAATTTTCTGTAGAGATTCTGAAGATAATTGAGAGAGTTTGAAAAAGAGAGTGTGAGACACACTTTCGTATTCTCCCTTTGGAACTGATTGAGAGACCACACATCTTGGGCGTTAGTGGAATTGGAGTGAAGATTGAAAGTATTCCCAAGTGCTTCCGTTCTTCAAGTTTTGAAATTCACCGCTCCAAGGTACACTCTCTTGTTCTCTAATTCTGAAACTTAAATAGCCCATGTTAACTTGTATGTATGAAGTAGATCCGTTTACATTATATATATATTCTTCCGCTGCGCTGTGTAATGATTCCAACAGTAATACTAACGACATGTGTTTTTTTGCCCCCTGTGCCTGAAGTTTGCACTACAGATGGGTTGAAATGTTGTTGAATAGCCTTTTTGTTTCCCTTTTGAACTTTAATTTGGAATTTGTCTTGGCCTGTTGGCTTGTAATTGCTTGTATTTTTTCCTTAAAACCAGATTTTAAAATTTTCGTTACCAAAGAAGTTAGATGGGCTGAAATATGGTTTCTAGAGTTCATCAATCACATGATCTATTCCCTCGAGTGTTTGTAATTCACTCATTGCACAAACGACAACTTATTACAAGGAAAAACCCATGTCCTTGTCCATAAGATGTCGCCTAAAGGTTAAGATGTCTGAAATATCATGGATAATATGTGGCTTTAGGAACCACTAAGTTAACCCTTAAGAAACACTAAGTCAACCCCTTAGGGTTACTTGCACTTATATTGAACTTTTGTTACTTAAATCATGCTTGATGGCAATGGTTCCATGTGTATTTTTTTTTTGGATGACTAACTACGTTCGATTTTATGTTTGATTGAGGAATTTTTGTAACAACTGCATTGTCATTTCAAAGTGAAAGACCAATAAATTTCATAAAGAAATTACTAAATCTCCATTGCTGAATTTTTTTTTTTTGAGAGATAATTACAACATGCTGCTAATCTCGCAGCTCGAACCCTTTACCCTCTAAACCCCCAAGCACTTTGTCCATGTGGAGGTGCCAATTCAGCTACAAGGCTTTTGGCTCCATTGCTCAACTTATTACATCATGCTTTTGCTCAATTATTCTCCTTTTTATGAACTTCAATTTTTCTACTCAAGAAATTTAATTTAGTCTAATAACGCATATATAAACATAACACAAATACATATGGAACCTTTGTTTCATAGTCCAAACATAATTTGATAACTGGGAAGCTCAATTTACACTAGAGCATTTTTCTTATAAAAGAGAGCCACAAATATGGAAAATTTCAACAAATCTATTGCTAAAATTAAACTTCTTCAATTCAAATTTCCATCCATCATGCTATATTGCATTCATCTGAAGCTGCCTTTGTTCAAATATGCAAATACATGGATACAAAAATATAGAAATGAACTATTCCATTGCATATGAAAATATCCACCCTTTGCAATTGAGTTTAATTGGTACCTAACTCGAAGCTTACTCAAACATGCACATATAGGACCTAAAACAATTAACTAGGTTCATTGGTTACAAAATAAGTTTAAAAAGATTCTATAAGCTCGAATCAGCTGTCCAAAAAATATGTCCAAATTGTCATATATGCTCTCCAAAAAGCTGTCAAAGTCTTCTATGTCCAAAACAAGGAAAACAACCAATATGGTGGTTTATCAAAGTTTTATCACTATTAAGATTTAGTGAAGCATGCAAAAAATGCCACCAAATATGAATCAGTAAATGAAAAAAAAAAAAAAAAACTAAAGGAAAATATAAGTTTAAATTATAGAAAATTCATAACGTCTATGCACACCTCACTGAAGCCATATATCCCAACCAAAAATCCACAATCAGAAGTTTCCTACACTATTTCCTTGGGTATACGTAGAGAGAGGAAATCCCTGTCCATTCTAGAATTCTTGGTTATGGGGCCATAGTTGTTGGCCAAATCATGGTATTTTATTAATCTGCATCTTTTGCTACGATTCATGGAGGGTTTAGTGTTCAGGCAGATTGTGGATGGATTCAGTTTATGTTTCTTCTTACTCATATGCAATCCTACATCAAGTCTTTTCTCCACCCTATTAAAACCCTAGTCATTATTGAATCCTAAAGCAAGGAAGTTATTTATGGTCTGACTCATAAGGGACTTGTTTTGTTTATAAATGGTGCACCTGCATGAATCTCATCCTCACTCAACATGCTCTTGTCCCCTAAAATTTAGCCTCATAAATAAAAATTTAACCATAGACAAGACCAAAAGAAATTGACCCAGCAATGCCTTTTTCTTTATACCAATACTAGAAGAGTTTCTTAACTAATGTAGAAGAAATGCCTTTAAACTCTATTTTTCACTTACCAATCAACAAAAAGAAATGCCTTCTCTTTTTACCAAGTATGCTGGTCGTGCGACATATGTATGGTCTGAACTTTAACAAGTTGTTGTCTCTAACATGCAATGTCGAAGCTGAAACATAACACTTGTGTCTAATATTTTTTTTTTATTTTTCTATTTTTTTTTTGTTGTGAATTGTAATTAGGTTTTTTGATCCTCAAAAACAAAAATAAATTAAAAAGTCCAGATATTGGGCAAGGTTTTACCCCCATATGCTCCACATCATCAACAGCTCAACGATCTTTTCGTTTCCTCACAGCTGCCATGGCCGGTCTTGTCTTACCTGAAATTGAAAGCAGAGCACGTTACTTGAATGCACACATTCGCTAATAGCCAAAGTAGAGTTTAAAGAGAGGGATTGCACATTCTCTAAGGCCACAATGATGTAGAAAGGAGCTATATAGCTTCTCTTTTACTCATCCACTAAATAGACCAAAGCAAAAGGTGTGTTTAAGGGTCAACACTCAATAGGCTACATCATTGTACAGATTCTATGAGGATTTTATGGAATGAAAAAAGAAAACTAATGAGAAAAGTTCTATAGAGATTAGAAAAAGAAATCAAATAAACTGACCTCTATCCATGACAACAAGGGTCAATGGATCACACACAAGAAATCAAATAACTGAGATTCTTTCCAATGGTCATCACAAAAGAAATCAAATAACTTTTAGACTTGTGTTTTCTGAGACACTCAAAGAAATAGAGATTAGAAAAACAAGATGTATTTAATAACATAGATCTCTTCAAGTAAGAGACTAACCTCTATCCATGACAATAGGGGTCAATGGATCACACACAAGGATTAAACCTTAATCAGAGTGTGCCCGCTCTGATACCACTTGATAGGCCACAAAAGCGTTGACCCCTTGTGTTTAATTAAGTTGATTAATTAGTCGAGTTATTAATTAATCAAGTTAAAATGCAAATTCATGTGGCAGCACAAACAAATCACCAATAACTAAAGTATGCAACGAAAAATAAATGACACGGTGATTTGTTTACGAATGGGGAAAACCTGATGGTAAAAACCCCACCGGGTGATTTAAGGTCACCACTCCCGAAACTCCACTATTATCACAACAAGCGGTTACAAGCAAGGAATCCAAGTACCTTACCAACCTACAGTTGAACCCTTACCCCAATACCCAATTAGACTTGTTCTGCAGTGACAGTTTCTCCTCTTGATGCATGGCTCCAAGTATGTGACTAACCAATTGCGCGGATCCGAGTACGTGACTTCAATTTACCAACTAGAGAGAGAGTTGTTGGCTGCAAATTTATTCAAATCATCCACACGATAAAGCTCAAGAAGATGCTTGGTTACAAAACCCTACGGTGCACATTACACAGCAACTTCTTCACAAGAGATGAACTAGGGCATGAACTTTGTCTTAGGTCACAAATTACATGAACAAGGATTACTCAATGCTTGTGCAACTTGCATCACTTTAACGGCCCTTAAAACAATCCTTCTATATGTCTAGGGTTAGGAGAAAAGAAGTCCTAAAGACACGTTCACGGATTGGAATCAAAACAGAACTTAGAATCTGTTTTCCTTAAATCTCGACAGATAGAGGTGTCGAGGATCTGTCGAGAAGCTATCGAGCCTCGGGGCTGAAACAGCTTCTAAAGCTCGATAGATGCATGTGTCGAGACCAGGTGTCGAGCTTTAGTAACTTGCACTTTCCAGCTTGTTTCTTGGACAGCTTGAAACACAGTTTCTTGAAACACATCCTAATTCTCCCCAATTACAAGTAAAGTGCGTTTTGTCAAAGGATAAGCCAATTGCATAAAATAATGACATATTGTTCAAAAGAACTTGAACCATATATGTCCTAACAATCTCCCCCTTTGGCAATCCGTGACAAAACCACAGTAAACAAATGAACATATGAGAGAAGTCATAAATCACTCAACTCATATTCACTTGTTGAATACAATAAAATCTATCCTAACCCAAACTCTTGAAAAACTTTGCAAGAAAAGATTTTATGGCAAGTAGACTTTGACAACCTATATTTTGAAACACTTTTAAACAAAACACATCAAGGCATCTTTGTATGAAGCAGAAATAATAAATTGCATACAAGTAAAGAAACATGTGTATAAAGACAGAAAAGAAACAACACATGTAAAGATAGGTGAAAGAAACATATGTCAACATATATATAGAACAAGTAAGCACAATGTATGTAAAACTGGCCACAAGACCGGGGTACATGAACAATGCATCTCAAAAAGAAGGAAAAGAAACAAAATACATGTAATCCTCACTACATCCCTCATATCAACACTCCCCCTATAAAAAAAATGTCCTATACAAACTCTCCCCCTAAGAATAACTACTCTCATAACCCAAAACTACTCCCCATTTTTGTCACGAGTGACAAAGGGTAGAGTGTCAAGTAGACATCTCATCAGAAGAGCTATCGAGGCAAGCATCCATGCGCTGAAACTGCGCCATGATGTCTCTAAGTGACACATCACTTGAGAAAAAGGATGGAGAAGATGTGGCTCTAGCAGATCTGGATAGAGTCGGACGGGAGGAAAGCTGTTGAATCCGTCTGTCTCGACCTAAACTGTGCCTCACTAAGTTTTACGGTAACGGCGTCTATGATAGACATGACATGAAGGGTCGGACGAGGGAAAAGGGATGGAGAAATAGCGTAGAATCCTCGTGATAGTCGAAGGGAAAATGAGCTTTTCTCGGGTAGCCGTATCCCTATAGACATCTATGATAGAGAAGATAGAGTGTGACGGAAAGTCTATAGTGAGGTGCTCTAAGAGAGACAACAAAAATCAAGCACGAGGCTCTATGATGGAGTTGTAGTGAGAGAGTGGGTGCAAAACAAAAGTCATCACCATGTTCAAGAAATAAAGACCTTTAGCAAAAGGCCGACATGGTGTGTACTGATGCTCACCCCAATCAGAGGGGCACTCACAAAACGCAGAAATCATCTTGTCTTTGGACACAGTCCATAGACGCTCACAACCGGGGTAACCAGGATGATCAACCCTTGGAATATGAAGCACCTCGGAGACCAACTCCAGAGTGACAGCAAAGCGCGTACCTCGAACACGAGTGTGAAAGAGAGGTACTGAAGAATCAATCTTGTGGATGTTGGAGTAAAACTCCTGGATCAGTACAGAAGGACAAGTGACTGAGACGTCACATAGTGACTCCCAACCCTGACTGTGAATGACATCGGGTAGGTCAGTGTTGGCAAAGTTTGCTAGGATAACTTCGTGTTTCGAATGAACACCTTGTTTAGAAAAGTTCTCTGAGAAATCCTGTTGGGCTTTCTCATTACGAAACTGAACAGAAAGAGGAGTAAGATCAGAAGATGAAGAGCCCCTAGAACGAAAAGGGTTCTGGGACGGAATGGATTTACGTTTAGGTGCCATAGATACTACTAACGCAAACAGAAAGAGAGAGAGAAAGAGAGAAACACTCAGAAAAGTCCCAAGCAGTTCAAATATAACAAGTATATTGAAGGGAAAGAACATATGCATGGGAAATGCATGAACATATGACATGCAACATGAAAAACATCATGGGCTTAGCCCAATCCAATCCTATCAACACACAATCAAAGAACACACATCTAAATGCATGAAAGCATTGCTAGAATGCTAATGGGATACAATGCATGTGGTTTTAAAGATCAAATCTACAAAACTAACCCAAAAATTTCAACAAACACTCAACAATTTTGAAAAACCCCAATATTTTTCAAGGAACCCCAAAACCTAGATTTCAAAACATGAAATGCATGAAAAAGAGAGATAAGAAGCTTAACAAGTGAAGAGAAACTTGAAGAAAGCTTGAAGAATCCTTAGGAAGAGGTTTGGAGTTAGTGAGAGAGGTTTTGGGAGAGAAAACACAAAGGTATCGAGAGAGAGATCAAGAGAAATGAGAGAAAATCACGAAGAAACAATCTATACACCTTCAGTAAATCTCGACAGATGTAGGTATCGAGATGTATCGAGCCATCTGTCGAGGTAGGTGTCGAGAAAGAATCTCAATCGATCCATCAGCTGTCGAGACGCTATTGAGAGGACAGAAAGCTTCTTGATCGATCCACAAGGTGTCAAGAAGCTGTCGAGATTGCGATTTGAAAAAGCTGAGAAGCTCGACAGACAGCCAGGTAGCAAGGAGGTATCGAGAAGGTGTTGAGCTAGCTTTAAAAATCAATTTTTCAAGAGAAGAAAAACACTGACATGAATGCAATCGCGCATGCAACTCAATCAAAGATCCAATCAACATATAAAGCTCTCAAAATCATCTCTCAATCAATAATTTTAAAGCACATGGATCCCAAAACACAGACACACACTAAACAAGTCTAACTAATTTTATATTTCAAAAATAAGTCAAGACAGTTTAGCAAGCATACATTAACGCATGTAAACCTTGTGATGACCAAATCACATTGTATCTGCACATGTATCAAGAGTAGCAAAGAATATTGCGTGTTGTGTGTGAAAAACATTGCAAGATTGTATAAGTGTCTCAAAGTTATGACGATTTGAGATATGAGAAAATCACTTTAACTCACACACAATCGTATCTGTTTGATGGAGACTATCACCTTCAAGGTATATCCTATAACTCTCGCATCTCCTAGAAAACATGCTTGCAATCACATTTCAAAGCATTTTGTTCTTTTTGCTTTTTATTTCTTTACATATTTTCTTTTATTAAGCATATCATTCATGGGCATATAAGTGAGAAAAGAAATACCCAATTATGTTAAGCCTTTTGACATTGCACTTTTACTATGCCGAAGCATACAGATGTCATTTCATGATTGGCGAGTAATAGTGGTGAGATGGTTATTTATGCCTTTCTCTTAGGATTTTCTAGTCCTACCCGTCAAAAAGAGTGATACGAGTAATAAGAACAAGAGATCACTTAACCTTACTCATCACAAACAAAGAGCTA
Organism: Castanopsis chinensis; assembly: GCA_032878915.1. NCBI lineage: Eukaryota > Viridiplantae > Streptophyta > Magnoliopsida > Fagales > Fagaceae > Castanopsis > Castanopsis chinensis. The sequence continues at coordinate 16,189,948 of JAVQMG010000122.1, forward strand.
CAAAGCTCACTTGTTTAGTTGTGTATAAGAATGCTCATCTAAGCTACAAGAGATACAAAGTTTAGAAAACTCTATTTCAATGGCCATTTTAAGGTTCACAAGAACCAATGTACACAGACACACACTGTTTTTATATTTTTCAATTTTTTATTTTTTATTTATTTTTATTAGAAAAGCAAAAAAAAATTAAAACACAAAACTGAAAACAAACACACAAAAACATGTTAAAGAAAGCAAAACAATGCATAAAACTAGATGCAGATGCATAAGGAGGAAGAAAGACAGAGGAATATCAATCCATGGAGATGACACCGATGTTTTGACGAATGAATTCAAAACGTTTACTATCCAGAGGCTTGGTGAACAAATCAGCCTTTTGGTCATCGGTGTGAATAAACTCAAGAGTGAGAGTACCATTTTCGATAAGTTCCCTAATGAAGTGATGTCGAATCTCTATATGCTTAGTTTGAGAATGCTGAACTGGATTTTTAAAGATATTGATGGCACTAGTATTATCACAGTAGATGGTGAGATGCTCTTGACAAATACCATAATCATGGAGGAATTTTTGCATCCATAGGAGTTGGGTGCAACAGCTACCAGCAGCAATGTACTCAGCTTTAGCAGTGGATAAAGTGATGGGGTTTTACTTTTTGCTCATCTAGGAGACAAGATTGTTACCCATATAGAAACAACCCCCTGAAGTGCTCTTTCTATCATTAGCATTTCCAGCCCAATCAGCGTCAGAGTACTCAGCTAAGACATCATTTGTGTCCTTACTGTACCACACACCAAAGTTGGCAGTAGTCTTAACATACTTTATGATTCTTTTTAAAGCCGTCATATGTGATTCTTTAAGATTTGTCTGATATCTAGCACACACTCCCACACTGTAGCTAATGTCTGGTCTACTAGCGGTAAGGTAAAGAAGACTACCTATCATGCTTCTATAAAGAGAAGAGTCAACACTTTTACCTAACAAGTCAATAGTGAGTTTAACATTCGGACTCACGGGGGTTCTAACAGAACTAGCAGATTCTAACCCAAACTTTTTCACAAGATTCTTAGCATATATAGATTGAGAGATGAATATACCTAAATCTTGTTGACGAATCTACAATCCAAGGAAGTGGGACAGCTCTCCAATCATGCTCATTTTGAACTCTACTTGCATGAGACTTGGGAAGTCATGAGCAAGTTCATCCTTAGTTGATCCAAAGATGATGTCATCAACATAGACTTGAGCAACCACCAACTCGCCATCTTTTCTCTTGATGAAGAGAGTCTGATCAGCCTTTCCTCTTGTAAATCCATGGGAAATCAATTATTGATTTAACCGATCATACCAAGCTCTAGGTGATTTCTTTAAACCATAGAGAGCCTTCTTAAGATATAACACATGATCTGGAAAGTGTGGATCAATAAATCCTTTTGGTTGAGCCACATAGACATCTTCTTTAAGCACTCCATTTAAGAAAGCTGTTTTTACATCCATCTAGTAAAGCTTGAACTTCAAGTGACAAGTTAAGGCGAGGAGAATTCTGGTGGACTCCATGCGAGCAACTGAGGCAAATGTTTCATCATATTCTATTCCCTCCATTTGAGTGTATCCTTGAGCTACAAGTCGAGCCTTGTTGTGGATCACATTGCCCTCCTCATCAGTCTTATTGCGGAATATCCATTTTGTGTCGATGACATGCTCGCCCTCCGGTCTAGGAACTAAAGTCCACACATCATTCCTCTGAAACTGAAGTAGTTCATCATGCATTGCTTCAACCCAACTTTCATCTTGAAGAGCTTCCTCAACTTTAGTGGGTTCAACCTGTGACAAATAACAAGAATAAGACACAAAGTTAGCAACACATTTATCAACTGTACGTTTCCATAATATGAGTTCATTCATATTTCCCACAATAACTTCTGGAGGATGATTTAATTTGATCCTGGAGAAAGGTCCTTTTTCTTCATGAGATTCAAAATCTGGTGATGTAGGCATATCTGCTGGCTCTTCTACAACACTTGGAGTACCGGGAATACTTGGGGATGTGGGTTCTTATTCAAGGAGTTCTGGAGCTTCCTTAGGTTTAGGAGAAAGAATTTCTTTAGGGAGTTCCTCATCAATTCTCTCAAAACATGAGTGTGAAGACTCATCAATAACAACATTCACCGTTTCCATAACCTTCATGGTTCTTTTGTTATATACTTGATAAGCCTTGCTTGTAGAGGAGTATCCTAGAAATATCCCTTCATCACTTCTAGAATCAAACTTTCCCACATTCTCTCTATCCTTTAGGATGAAACAAGTACTTCCAAAGATTCTGAAATACTTCACATTTGGCTTTCTTTCTTTCCACAACTCATATGGAGTCTTTTTGGTACCGGGTCTGAAATACACTCTATTCACCGTATGATATGCAGTGTTAATGGCTTCTCCCCACAAGTTTCTGGCCACATCCTTACTATGCAACATGGCTCTTGTCATCTCCTGAATAACCCTGTTCTTTCTTTCTACTACACCATTCTGCTAAGGAGTAATAGGAGTAGAGAATTCTTGAGATATACCTAATCTTGTGCAAAAGGACTCCATGTATGAGTTCTTGAATTCTTTACCATGATCACTTCGAATTTGGTCAATTTTCAGGCTCTTTTCATTCTGTAATCTTGTGCACAGTGCTTCAATGTGCTCAGGAGCATCAAACTTGGATCGTAGAAGAATGACCTAAGTGCACCTAGTGAAGTCATCTACCACAACCATGATGTATCTCTTACCTCCAAGAGATTCGGTTCTAGTTGGACCCATGAGATCTAAATGTAGTAGCTACAATGGTCTAGATGTAGCTGATGTCCGAGTGCCTGGATGTTTAGCTTTTATCTGTTTCCCAAGCTAACATGGTCCACACACCACATTGCTTAGTCTACTAAGGTTTAGCATTCCTAAAACTGATTCATGCTTAGATACAATAGAGAGATGTTTGTAACTAGCATGTCCTATTCATTGATGCCACAAATCTTCATTTGGCAACCAAATGCTATTGCACACAATATCAGCATCAGGAACCAATCCATAACAATTATCTAGAGTACGAACACCACTTATGAGTTTCTTTCCAAACTCATCCATAACAAGACACTTTCCTTTGGAGAATAGCACCATGAAGTCTTGATCACATATCTAACTTATGCTTAGAAGGTTCACTTTCAGGCCTTCTACATATAGAACATTTGCAATGTCTGGCAGTCCAGGTAGAGAGATAATTCCTTTCCCCTTTATCTGTGATTTACTTCCATCACCAAAAGTGACATTTCCACCTTTCTTAGACTCGAAGACTTTGAAGAGGGATCGGTCTCTAATCATGTGTCTTGAGCAACCATTGTCAAGGTACCACAAGCACGTGTCCATTACTTTGAAAGCGAACTTCATCATAAAACACACTTTGTGCTTAGATGTCAGATTGGTGGGAATGGTGTTGTCTCTCATCTGCCTTTTTCGAGCTAGGCCTTTAATTTTTGCTCTTTTTAGACAAACTCCTTTGCACACTTTCATTTTGAGACAATCTAGTTCCTGCTTGTTTAAACTGAGACCCTTTCCAATATTCATTACACGAGAAATCAAATAACTTTTAGACTTGTATTTTTTGAGACACTCAAGCAAGTAGAGATTAGAAAAACAAGATGTATATGAAAACAAGGATCTCTTCAAGTAAAAGATTGACTACTGTCCATGACAAACAGGGGTCAATGGATCACACACAAGGATTTAAACCTAATCAGAGTATGCCTGCTCTGATACCACTTGATAGGCCACAAATGCGTTGACCCCTTGTGATGAATTACATTAATTAATTAGCCAAGTTTTTAATTAATCAAGTTAACATACAAATTTATGTGCCAGCACAAAAAATCACCAATAAACTAAAGTATGCAGCGAAAATAAAATTGACACGGTAATTTGTCTACAGATGGGGAAAACCTAACGGCAAAAATCTCATCAGGTGATTTAAGGTCACCACTTCTGAAACTCAACTATTATCACAACAAGCGGTTACAAGTAAATGAATCCCAGTACCTTACCAACCTACAATTGAACCCTTACCCCAATATCCAATTGGACTTATTCTGTAGTGACAGTTTCTCCTTTTGATGCACAGCTCCCAATACGTGACTAATCAATTGCGCAGATCCTAGTACGTGACTTCAATTCACCAACTAGAGAGAGTTGTTGGCTGCAAAGTTCTTCAATTCATCCACACGATGAAGATCAAGAAGATGCTTAGTTACAAAACCCTACAGTGCACACTACACAGCAACTTCTTCACAAGAAAGATGAACTAGGCATGAACTTTGTCTCAGATCACAAATTGCTTGAACAAGAATTTCTCAATGCTTGTGCAACCAGTGTACCTAATGACGGCCCTTAAAATAATCTTTTTATATGTCTAAGGTTAGAAGAAAAGAAGTCCCAAAGACATATCTACGGATTGGAATCAAAACAGAACTTAGAATCTGTTTTCCTTAAATCTTGACAAATAGAGGTGTCGAGGTGCTGTCGAGGAGCTGTCGAGCCTCAGGGCTGAAACAACTTCTTAAAGCTCGATAGATGCATGTGTCGAGACTAGGTGTCGACCTATAATAACTTGCACTTTTCAGCTTGAACAGACTTGATGACTTCAACACTTGATCTTGAAACACAGTTTCTTGAAGCGTTACAAACATCCTAATTTACCCAATTACAAGTAAAGTACGTTTTGTCAAAGGATAATCCAATTACATAAAATAATGACATATTGTTCAAAAGAACTTGAACTACATATGTCCTAACAATTTGCACTCAAGCCAATCCAGGAAGTTAGGCGTTGAAATTTAATATCACTTCCCTAAAAATAACCAACCATGCAAAGCAATTGAATAGCCAACCGTGCCAAAAATTCAAGCCATGCAATCATTGTTCAAGCCGTGCAATTAAAAGACCAAGCAGTGCATTAAGTTGGTTCATGCATATGGTAGTTGCAAATGATTATTGTTTGTTGAAGTAACCGTTTTGTAACTTCCATTTGCAATCCGTACATTAACTCATATATATATATATATATATATATATATATATATATTGACCAATGCATCAATTGTCTAAAATTAGCCAAGCCAAACAATAACTAAAGTAATCCACACAATAGTTATTGATATAGAACTATATCTCCTTGGCAATTTCAATTAGAACACGACATAATTCTTTAATCATAGACCACTTCGAACAAACTAAGAGAATATACATCTTTGGTGTGAACCCGATATGATCAAGAAAACGTTTTTCCTTAATTCCAAAATTCAATCACATACTATACAATCATGATATGAAAACCTGGCTTTGATATTATTCATTTGATAGTTATTAGGAGAATAATAAATTTCATAGCGGTCCAGTTCAATATGTCTTAACTCTTAAAACATATCAACTAGAAGTCTCTACTTCCATGATCAAGACAAATCATCTTAGTTGATACATTATAGTCTTCGTAGATGAAATGCTCAATTTCGTCACTGACTACGAACTATAAATTCTGAGTTTACAAAGAACTTGTGATTTATATCTTCTGTGACTAAATCACATAAGTCACATACTATGCATCTCATGGACTATATGATAATGTCCAAATATTCATGTTACCATTATTTTATATAAAAATAAAATAACTTTATTAAACACAACATTAAGTCATACATAGCATCATACAATAGGATTTAAGGGCACACATCCTAACACAAACAACATGTCAATTCTCATGAACTCAAATTAATTTAGACTCTTATGATTTGAAAATTTCAAAACCTTAATATTTCCTATTGTGTTAAGTTGGAATTCAAGATGAGAATCATCAAATTTATGTACGATTAACTAGTCAATTTATCAACAACAAAATAAACAAATAAATAAATAAATAACTAGTCAATTGATACGTGTAAGGTATTGTTTAAAATTATCATTTTATGCCTCAAATTATTAAGTTGACCCCATTCCCCACTCCCAAACGAGCTTTTTTTGGAAACCTACTCCCAAACGAGGAAATGATAATTTTCAAAATATAATGTAAGTATGTAACTCTATATACACCTCCACAGGTGAATACAACTCCAAAACACCCAAGTACAACTATAGAACTTAAAAGCCACCTGTCTCTCTCCTCTCTCTCTCTCTCTCTCTCTCTCTCTCTCTCTCTCTCTTAAAGTTCTCTCTATTTCTTTCTCTCTCTCTCTCTATCAAAGTTCTCTCAAAGTTCTACTTTGCAACGAGAATGGAATCTAAGAATCAACACAAAAAAGGGCCTTGGACAATGGAGGAGAACAAACGTGCATGGAAAAGGGAACTGGAACCGCATAGCTAAAATGATATGTATATATATATTTGTAGTTTTATTTCCATAATAGGAAAGTATTGGAAACACTTGAAGATCTAGGTCTATTTGTTACTTCATTTGTTTTTTTACAAACAAATCTGGTGCAGGTTTGAAAAGGTGTGGCAAAAGTTGCAGATTAAGGTGGATTAACTATCTAAGTCCTGCTGTAAAGCAAGGTGATTTCTTTGAGGAAGAAGAAGACCTCATCATTCGGCTTCACAACCTCCTTGGAAACAGGTATTTATATATATATATGTGTGTGTGTGTGTGTGTGTGTGTGTGTGTGTGTGCATTTTTCTCTTTACAAGTCGATCAAGTTTATCAACATCTTTGAAAAAAAGAAAAAAGCTGCTTGCTATTTGTATACATTCTCCATTATTTTTCATAAAACAATCAAATTAAGTTGAATGTCATGAATAGAATGGTATTGCTATTGTTCTTATCTCATGTTTGCCACAAGATTATGATATAAAATGTCTTCAAGATGTACTTTTTATGGTAGCTTGAGCCTTTATCATTAACAGTCCTAGTCATAATGAAAGTGCTTTGTCCTTCAATGCTTACTTTTCTACATATAATTTTGGTTTTTCCCTCCCTGGTTTTGCTAGTGGCTATAGCTATATATTGCTACCAATTAGTACCACCTAAACAAATTGAGAGATTTGGTTTGGAATTATTTTATGTTCAGGTTTAAAATAATTTCAGAACTTTGTCTTGACCTTTACCAGTTAAAACTGAGAAATTTTATTGTCCTTAGGTGGTCTTTGATTGCTAGTCGGGTACCTAGGAGGATTGACAATCAAGTTAAGAACCATTGGAACAGTCATTTGTGCAAAAAGCTTGGGATCAAGAAAGGGAAAACCAAAAGTTGGTTCTTCTTTATGGTCACTTTCTAAAAAAATGGGAAACAATCCCACTAGTGTTTCCTTGGAACCTAAAGATGACTTTCAAAGCATGTGTAGGTTTGCAAGCACACAAGAAGCCACAACAGAGGATAACTGTAAGAGTTCGTTTTGGCTTTCTAAGGATGATCTAAATTTACTTACTCCTTTCTTAATGGAGCCTCTAAATAGTTATTCTCATGATTTTGTTTGGGATTGTTTGTAGCTAAACTCTTTTCAATGTAGTCTTAATAACTCCTTAATAATTGATATCTGATCTTTTTTTATTTATTGTTGCATAATTTGTATATATCTGCTCTATATGAAAGAAAATTAATAGAATAAAAAATTATTAGGCTATAAAACATATCTGGAAACCAGGATGCATATATGTCTACATAGATTTTACTTAATTGTTATAGCAATAATATTCTAGCTAGCTAACTAAATAATGGAGAGTGTAGGGGCTACCTATCTATAAAAATAAATACTAGAAAAAGCAATGAATTAATGAAGGTCCTTTTTGGTCCCCCTTGGCTGATTTTGAAAATAAACTTTGTAAAATTGTATTTGATTTTGTTGGCCTTTTGTTGAGAGGACCTGTGTTGTTTTGGCTCCATCCTTCTCAAATATTCTTGGCCTCAGAAGCCAAAGTAACCCTTAAGAGCATAAAATTTTGTTAAGTGCTACTGCAGCAATCTCAACTCAATCATGATATGTACCTAATCTTGGGTTAATTATCTCATGAAGCAGCTTCATAACCATTCCATGAAAATACCTATCTAGAACTCTGTAAGATGTCAACTAAGCTATAAGCAATTTTGTTTTTCTAAGGTTACCTTGGACTAAGGAAAAGCAAAGGGACTTTTCTTTCATGCATTGTAAGCAATTCAATTGTTTTTCATTATTAGAATTATTATGGAGAAATGACCTAAGCATTGTTTTACTTTCTGTGGGCTGCACAGCATTGGCAAGTAAACACCGGAAATTAGTGTGCATTTGTAACAGCTATTTCTTTTAGCTTATTTGTTTATGTACAATTTTTAAAATCTTTTTTTAAAAATATTAACTGTATTATTTTTAACAAATAAAATCTCATTTTATGCTCAAGGTGAAATATAGCTATGGCCAAGTACCATTATTACCATTATTAACTATATTTGTTTGTTTTTTTTTTTTGTTACAAATGAGGACTTATCTAAATAACTTTCAAGGTATTCCAACGATTTATGTCATAAGGATTTAAATAACTTTAACTCAATTTGCAGCCTCTTAAATTCTGCCCAAGCCAAATTAAATGGAGAGAAAACAAGGACCACAAGTTCAAGTACTAGACAATTTGGACGCAAGGGAGACAACTTCAAAATTCTAATAAAAAAAAATAAAAAAAAAAACTGCTTCAAAATCATAACCAAGTATGCAATCATTTATAGGCCATTGGTCTCTACCAAAAAATAGCCCAAGAGTTTGGCTACAACCTTCTTTGTGGTTAATTTTAAATTACCTAACCAACTGAAATTTATGCACAAGAAGATACAAGTAGATCTTGAATTCATTACATTATTTTATAAGTAATAATTAAATTTATTGAAGAACTGAAAACTTCATATTCACGATGACAAACAGAAAAGCATCTAAAAAAATTACAGAAAATCTAAGGGAGATTTGAAACTCAAGAATGGAAGTAAAATGAGTAAAACCCCAAAGCCCTAGACCAATCAACTAGGACTGAAATTGATCTAAAAAGAGCTCTCAGCCTGCTATGAACCCCGAGTATTCCACTCCTTCCACATTTACCAAACCAGTTTCTCCAACCAAATAACAAAGTTGCTCAATCAATGGCATCACCCATTAAATCTCACCATTTTTAGAAAATGCACTCCACAAAGCATATGCAACATCACAATAGAGCAATAGATGATTCTGGATTCCCCCAGTCCACCCCACAGATAACACCAATCAACTAAATAGAACCCCTTCTTGATTAAGCAATTCATTTTATTTAACCTTTTGAAATCTTCAACAACCAAGAAAAAGGACATCCTTAAATTTCTAAATATTACTTTCTTTCTTTTTTGTAGGTTGTGGCCCCAAGGGAGGGGTATAGGGAGTGTCAAACCAGTGATCTCCATTTATTAGACACAGTAGAGTACTATTCTATGTTTGGAAATTTAGACCCCGATTGATAGAATTAACAAGTTTTAAATCCAAGTTGTTAATTAGATTTATTATACATAAAACTTGTTAAAACAAACAAACATCAATATCATGTCAAAACTAAGTGCAGCGGAAAAATAAATAAGACAAGATATGATGACCCAGGAAAACCAATGAAACCAACCAGTTTCACAGTAAAAAAACCTGGGGGGAAACCTTCCCGAAAAGCAATTCACTATAGTAAAGAGAAGTTTCAGATCTAGTACAAAACCTTTGTCCCTAGACTCTACAATCCCCGTAGATGAACTCACAGCAGAAACCTTCTACTGCTTCAGAACCTCTGAACTCTTCAATATATGAATGCCACCCTTTGATGCACGAATCCCAATACATGACTAACTCCTTTGCACGAATCCCAGTACGTGACTCACTCACCAACTTGAGGAAGAAGAATGTTTGCTGCAAAGTTCTTCACTTCATACACACGATGAAGATTAAGAAGCACTTGGTTACAAAACCCTAAGGCGCAAAGACGCAATAGCTTCTTTCAGAGAGAATTAGGCTTCGGTCACCTTTTGCATGTGTTCTCCTTGTATTCTCTTATGTGACGGCCTAAAAAATATGTCTTATATATGCCTAGGGTTGTGAGAAAAGAAACCCTACACAAATACAAAAGCCTGGCCCAAAAATCAGATTTGGAAAACTGAATTCCCGTAACCTCGATAGATACCTCGATCGATCGGGCAGCTGTCGAGCCTCATTAAATCTCGATAGATACCTCGATAGATAGCTCGATAGATAGCTATCTGTCCGCAGGTGTCCAGCAGCTATCCGCCAGGTGTCCACCAGGTGTCCAGCTTTAGTACACACTTTTTCTTCACTTGTTTCTTGGACTAATCTTCATGACTTTAATACTAGACTTGAACAACATGTTCTTTGAAGTATTAAACACATCCTAGATCTATCCAAATACAAGTAAAGTGCATTTTGTCAAAGGATTAGCCAACTACATAAAATAGCGACATATGTTAACAAACTTGAACTACATATGTCCTAACATTCTACTATTAGCAAAATTAATGCTAAGTATACCAGTAAACAATTCACCAAACAACTCAGGTTCTTTTTATTTTTCATTTTAAATTTGTAGTAAAGTAAATAGTTCATATTTGCAGATAAGTTATGAAAAAGTTCTATTTGATAAGTTAATTAGAAATTTATAAATAATGCATTCTTTAAGAATGATAGCCACCACCACCTCATTTATTATAGGAACCACATCTCCATAACCATCCTTTATAACATCTTTAATATCACGAAATTTAGGGTTACCATGTCACCATTATTATCACCACCTTCACCAACATAACCACCTACACTAGTGCTACACTATGAAACCATTTCTCCTCTGACAACCCCAAAAGTTATCAACAATATCTTTAAAATCTCCATTACTATTATCACATACTATTTACCATCACTATTACAGACCATGCCACACACCATCACCACTACCATTTCCAACACTCCCACTGAAATTATTGCAATGAACAACACCAAAAGATGTTCACAGACATTCCCCTTCATGACAGGTTTTCATCATTACCACTATCAATGCTACAATGCTAAAATTACCACCAAATTATTTGCTGAAAATCCCTTGTCAACCATCATTTTGAGATATTTCATTGCCTTTGATTTGATACAATTTCAACCTACATGAATTAAAAATCAATTTTCCCTAATAATGAACTCCATTGACATTCCAACTGTATTTTACATAAATTTATGCCCTAGTTATGCATCAAAACCCAGTTCAAAACCAAACCCAACAAAGATAAAACATCAACAATAATAATGAATAGAGAACAATCTAACAGAGAAAAACTTAAGAAGCAACACACAAATCAGAGTACATGCACAAGCCACACTTAACTTAGATTAAATGCAGAGGGAAAAAAATTGAACTCAGCATTTACAAATTACCTTAATATGTTTCTAATCCTTTAACTCTAAAGATGGATTAGGTTGACCTTCGGCTATAGTGAGGGTTATGGTGAGACCTTGGGGGTGGGTTTAGGTGTGGGTTTGCATTAAGCTTCGACCTACGGGTAGCAATAACAGATTTTGGAAAGGGTCAACTCTGAACAAACTGAAAGAGGGAGACAGAACAACGTATTGAGGGAGGGAGACGGAACAACAGATTGAGGGTGGCTACTGATCAGACTGAGGAAGAGAGACAAATTGTTTTGGAGACATTACATTCAAAATCCTAATTTATTCTGCATATAACTCAGTTTCTACATTGTCGAGTTGTAAACAGTATTGCGGGAATGTTTTATTCCCCAAATGCCACGCTGGACTGCAACCATGGCAGGCACCTTGCATACAACTCGACTTTATAATAATCGAGTTACTTAAGTAACTCGATTATTAAGAGGTCGAGTATCGAAATAGGGGCACGCCCTTATATAGTTTGAAAACAGGGGCATAATGCCAAATATTTTGCCCAATAGGGGCAAAAGGCTAGAATGTCCCGATTTTAAAAGCTTGTCAAATATATGTTTCAATGCATTCGTTCGAGGAAGTGTAGCAAGAAATTAACCAAATTGATTCTAAATAGAATTGTTCCACAAAATTGCCCTAGTTGGCTGACCCCATGAGATGAAATAGGCTATATGCTCATATAGCAATGTATAAATTAGTCTCAACTCTCAAGTATAAGGATTAATAATCTTATACGAGAGGTCCAACTCCTACAATTGCTCCTAATGTATATTTTCTGAACCCCTTGTCATTTCAATCCATCAATATAATTCATATTAAAATATAGGGCAAATTACAATCTACCTACCTGTGGTTTGGCTGAAATTTAAGTTGCATACCTGTGATTTAAAATTTGACACTTTACTTACTTGAGGTTTGACCAAAATTTAAGTTGCCTACCTGTGGTTTGAAATTTCATGATGAAAGTGTTCCGATGGATAGTTTTTGATCTTATTTAATCTTGTATTTTTATGTTTATTGTGTTTTTGGAGAAGAGAGACATAAAAGTGGAGCAAAATTACATATTTATTTTATTTTTAACAGAGGTGGGTTATACAAATCTAACTGAGCTAATCTCAGGTGGGTAAAGTGTCAAATTTCAAACCATAGGTAGGCAACTTAAATTTCGACCAAACCACAGGTGGGCAAATTGTGATTTGCCCTAAAATATACTGATGATGATCTAAAATCTTTAGTGAGTTATGGGCTCCAAATCACATTAATGGGTACTTGTAGAATAAGACTGTAGAATAAGAACAGAAGGCACCGATGTGGTACTGGCCAAAGACCCTTCGAAGGTCAAGTTAGTGAGTGAGAAATTTCTAAGAACTCTATAATGAGAGAGTTAGGGATTCCTACATACCTGAGAAAAGAGGGGGTCTGGTACTTATAAAGTGGTGAGCAGTGAATCAAGATCCCTTGAGAGTGCAGATTTTTTTTCTTATGGAGAAGATCCGGTACTAGGGTTTCTGAGATTGTAAGGGGTCTTTCTATATGAGCGAGACATGAGTCAGTAGTAGGTTCATTTGCGTGATATGCAAGATGTTTCCTTATATAAACATTCATGAGGACCAAGCAAGGCCACGTTGGACCCATCGGCTTTTTCATTGACCGCATCGGCCATCCATTTGCCTCGTTGGTCTTTCATCCCATTGGGTTTCGGTGTGGCTTCGTCACTTCTCATGTCGTTATTCTAGATCCTCTGTCTGCTTCTATGAGACTGATGGACCTGTAGGCACCGTCAGTTTTCTTGCATGGCGTGCCTAGGATTATTAAACCTAAGTAAAAAATACCCCTATTAGCTGCCTCTACTCCATGGTCCCATTGGTTTTAGTTGATGGGTTGTGGAGTAATTTGAGTATTTATGATCATTAATTAGAGCTTCATTGAAGAAAGTGTCATTACATGGCGTAGGTAGCCCTTAGTTAATATGCGAGCTGACACATGGCACTCATTGGTTGGCCTCGTTTCCAATCATGAGTGTCACTTCGTATATCGCGCCCCTTTTCTTTATAAATAGTCCCTCCCCATTTAGTCATTCTCTTTACTTTACTTTCATCCCTTGAGATCTTTGAGACTAGAGCATTTGTGTCAGTCTGTCATATAACAACATCTGTCCTTTACATTCACTCCATCATTCTTAAGGGAACCGTCACTTCAAAGGGCCATCCACTTCTCTTGTAATTTCCCTTCCCTTTTCTTTCTCTTTTTTATTTATTCATTTTTCTAGCTGGTCGTCACCTATATAGAGAACCGTCGAATAGGTTCTTAGAATACCTCCATCATTTGTAGGTAAATAGATGTTAAGTGATAGAGAAACGATGAGTGAACAATCATTGTCTGTCCGTGAGGGTGCATGCTACGATGAAATCTATCCGTCTAAGCGTGAGCCTAAAGATGATGTATCTTGGTCTCCAAAAAAAGAACCGCCTACTCACTCCCCTACCGAGGAGGAAAATGAAGAGTATGCAGAAGATAAGGGGGAGGCGGGGCATTATGAGGGTGAGGAAGGAGACGAAGTGGGAGAAAGGGAGGAAAATGATGAGGGAGGTGATAAAAGAGAGGGCGACGAGGAGGTGGTGCGCTGAGCGGATGGCAATGGCCCTAGGCTCTTTATCCTTCCTCTTATACGGATGATGAATGATTTCTACTCGACCATATCCCCCAATGTCTTCAACAAACTTCGTGACCATTTCCAAATTCCCAATAACATTCCCATCTGTCTACTGAGGAAATTTGAGAAGTGTAACTTGGGAAAAACAGTATACGTTGGTATGTATGATGCCATGTTTGCAGCAGGTCTGAGGTTGCCACTGACAGAGCTACACCATCAGCAGGCCAATTATCTTAGGTTATCCATCAGCCAGATAGCTCCAAATGCATGGAGGATATTCCTTAGGGCTAAAGTGATATGGGTTAGCTAAGTGGTGGCAATCGTTGCATTACCCTTGACGAGTTTTTCTACTGTTATAAGTCTCAGTAGATCTCCTTGTCAAAGGGTATTTATCACTTTTTAGCATGGAAGATGTCACCTAGGCCGGTGTCAGATATGCTTGATTCAAATAGAAACTGGAAGAATGAATATTTTTTTTGTTCAAGGAACAAATTGGGTGTGTAGACCCGAGGAGTGGAATAGCATGCCCAACAAGTTTAATAATACCTAGGGTATTATGAGGGAGTTAGGTGTGCTGTCAACAATTTCTTATCTTCACCTTGTCCATTTTTGTTATGCATCTAACACTTCTCTTGTTTTTTCTTTCAGCCCAGGTCCATCCGCAGGTTATTGATGATGATCAGGAGAGCTTTATCAGATACGTCTTGGAGATTTCCTTCAAGTAGAGGAAGTGGAAAGATCTGGTGACCCTTGATACTCTCCACTCCTTCTGTGGTGGTCTGGTGCTAACGCCAATGTCCCGTCAGTTGCACGCTTACACCTGTTGCCATAAGTTTTAGGTTTACTTTGATGGAATTATATAACATGCTTGTATCGCATACAAGACATATGCAGCGGAAAAAAAATAACGAATCTACTTCATTCATAAAAGTTAACATGTACTATATAAGTTTCAAAATTTGAGAACAAGAGAGTGTGCCTTGGGGCGGTGAATTTCAAAACTTGAAGATTAGAAGCACTTGGGAACACTTTCAACATTCACTCCAATTCCACTAACGCCCAAGATGTGTGGTCTCTCAATCAGTTCCAAAAGGAGAATGTCCAAAAGTGTCTAACACTTCTTACACCACTTCACAAGAGTGTTCTTTCAAACTCTCTCTACAAAATCTCTATCGATTCTCTACAGAAAAATTCTATATGTTTCTCCCTTTGTATCTAACTGATTATCTAATTGGGCTAGCCTTTTGGGCCTTTCCAATTGGGCTTAAGTGTGTGGCTTAGAGTGGGACTAAAAGGGACCAATAAGACACTAGCTTCAATGGGCCTTGGGCTTTTCTATCAACTCTTGACAAGCCCAAAGTTACCATTAATTATATTTGATATCACTATATAAATATAATTGCACTCTAGGCCTTATTAATAAATTATATCCCAAGACTTTATTATACATGCAACCCCTTCATAAAATATTCATAGTAATACAAAGTCATTAAAATAGACTGCCACTTTGTTTATTACTACATCTTTATTCCTTGAGTACCCGGTTTAATTCTTTAAGTTATTCATCATATATTTATGAAATCCAATTCCATAAATATATACTTTAGTAATTCCTTACTAAACTGGTTAGGCTTAACTCTTTGAATAACAAATCCATTAAACTTATCTCAAAAGAATATTTTGTATCTCTGTTAAAAGACTATGAATTCCATTTTAAGAATATATGTTCCATCAACATTAAATATGGCTGCCCAACATATTGAGATTTTGACCGTTACTATAGATCTCACTCCTGATATATCAAAGCAATCTACACATCATGATCAGGTCCATTATACTTTCAGGATTAAGAGTTCATGCAAATATAAGTCGTGAGTTTATTATTCAATTGACAGTCGTTAGGAGAATAATAAATCTCACACCGGTCCAGTTCAATATGTCTTAACTCTTAAAACATATCAACATACCAACTAGAAATCTCCATTTCCATGATCAAGACAAATCATCTTAGTTAATATGTTATAGTCTTCGCAAATGAAATGCCCAATTTCATCACCGACTACGAACTATAATTTTTGAGTTTATAAAGAACTTGTGATTTATATCTTCTGTGACTAAATCATATAAACCACATACTATGCATCTTTTAGACTATATGATAATGTCTCGATATACATGTTGCCAATATTTTCAAATAATAATAAAACAATTTTATTAATCACAACATTAAGTCATACATAATGTCATACATAATAAAATACATAGTATCATACAATAGGATTTAAGGACACATATCCCAACAATCTCCCACTTGGCCTAAAGACTATTGTGCACTAATCTAACTCTCATCTCCTCCAAATGTAACTCGAAAGTCCTTTGAGGCAAGGCTTTGGTGAAGGGATCCACTAGATTCTTTGCACCATCAATCTTTGCTACAATCACATCTCCACGAGCAACAATGTCTCGAATGATATGGTACTTTCTTTCTATGTGTTTTTCTTTCTTGTGATTCCTTGGATCTTTGGATTGTGCAACCGCTCCACTATTGTCATAGAACAATGTAATAGGAACTTGCTCAATTCTTACAACACCAAGATCAGAAAGAAATTTCTTGAGCCAAACAGCCTCCTTTGTTGCCTCACAAGCAGCAACATATTCGGCTTCTATGGTGGAGTCCGTAATACAAGATTGCTTGACACTCCTCCAACTTATGGCTCCACTTCCCAAGGTGAAAACACAACCCGACGTGAATTTTCTCAAATCTAGATTTGACTGAAAATCTGAATCTGTATAGCTAATGAGAATCAAATCCTCACAATGGTAAACAAGCATATAATTTCTCGTTCTCCGTAGATACTTGAGAATATGCTTTACAGCTTGCCAATGTTTAGGTCCTGGATTTGATTGATATCGGCTGACCATGCCTACTGAAAAACAAATATCCGGCCTAGTAGAAAGCATGGCATACATGAGACTTCCTATAGCAGAAGCATAAGGAACTTGTCTCATCATATTTTCTTCCTCTTGACCTTAGGCCTTTGGTCATCAGACAGAGGAACTCCATGTCTAAAAGGAAGTAATCATTTCTTGGAGTTTTGCATGCTAAATCGTTCTAGAACCTTATCTATATATCCAACTTGTGACAAATTTAGCATCCTATTCTTCCGATCTCGCCAAAGCTTGATCTCTAGAATATAGTTAGCTTCGCCCAAGTCCTTCATATCAAATTGGCTTGACAACCAAACTTTAACCGATGATATTACTCATACATCATTTCCAATGAGTAGAATGTCATCAACATAAAGCACTAGGAGCATTACTACTTTGTCTTGATGTCTCTTGTACACACATGGTTCATCAAGATTTTGTTCAAAACCAAATGATTTGATTGCCTAATCAAATCTAATGTTCCATGATCTAGATGCTTGCTTAAGTCCATAAATGGACCTTTTCAATTTGCATACCATATGCTCTTGGTTCTTTGCTATGAAACCTTCTGGTTGCAACATATAGATTTCTTATTCAAGATTGTCATTTAGAAATGCAGGCTTGACATCCATTTGCCAAATCTCATAACCATAATGAGCAGCAATGGATAAGAGAATTCTGATAGATTTAAGCATGGCTACTGGCGAAAAAGTTTCATCATAGTCAATGCCTTCTTTTTGTGTATACCCTTTAGCCACTAGCCTTGCTTTAAAGGTTTCAACATTTCCATCTATCCCTCTCTTCCTCTTATAAACCCATTTGCAACCAACAAGTTCAATGCCGTTAGGCGCCTCTACAAGATTCCAAACTTGATTGGAATACATGGAATCTAGTTTAGATTTCATAGCTTGGACCTAATGATGTGCATCTATGTCATTTATTGCCTCCTCATAAGTGTAGGGATCCGATTCAGCCTCTTCTGAGATAGCCTCATAAGTTTCTCCTAAACCTATAAATCTCATAGGAGGCTGAATAATTCTCCCACTACGACGAGGCACTTGTGTACTAGACATTTCATGAGTAGTATCTTATGGTGTATCTAACACAACCACTTTTTCCTTAGTTTTATCCAATGGTTGTTGATTTACAGATTCATTCATTTCAGCCAATACTACTCTACTTCTAGGAGTGAAATTATTCATATAGTCATTTTCCAAAAATATAGCATTTGTACTAACAAAAACTTTGTTATCATTTCGACTATAGAATAAATAACCCCTAGTTTCTTTTGGATAACCCACTAGCATACACACTTTCGATTTTGATTCTAACTTATCAGGCTTTCCCTTTAGCACATGTGCTGGACAACCCCAAATATGGAGATACCTCATACTAGGCTTACGCCCACTCCACAATTCCATGGGCGTTTTGGTGACAAATTTTGATGGAACTAAATTCAAAAGATGTATTGCTGTATCTAAGGCATATCCCCAAAAAGAAATCGGTAAAGTTTAATAAATCATCATGGACCTAACCATTTCCAAAAGAGTCCTATTCCTTCTCTTCACTACACCATTTTGTTGAGGAGTTCTAGGTGCAGTCAATTAGGATATAATCCCATTTTGAATTAGGTAATCCTTGAAATCCCCAAGAAGGTATTCGCCACCTCGATTAGATCAAATGGCCTTAATGCGTTTGTCTTATTGATTCTCAACTTCAGCCCTAAACTCTTTGAACTTTTCAAAGGTTTCGGACTTCCGTCTCATTAGGTACACATAACCATATCTTGAGTAATCATCTATGAAGGTGATAAAATACTCATAACCTCCTTTTACTTGGGTTGACATAGGACCACATACATCTGTATGAACTAATTCAAGCAACTCTTGGGCTCTTCTACCTTTTGCACTAAAAGGTCGCTTGGTCATTTTACCTTCCAAACAAGATTCACAAACTGGAAATTCATCAAAATCCATGGGCTCTAAGAGTCCATCTTTGATTAGTCTTTGAATTTTGTTTGAATTAATATGACCTAAACACAAGTGCCAAAGATATGCATCATTAGAAGGAAACTTTCTCTTTAATGATTTTACATGAGAATTACTATCTAATTCAGAATTATGTAATTTATGCTTAACAGGAGTTAAAATATATACAACATCCACAATATTGCCAGAACAGATAAGCATTTTATCCTTCTGTATTACAACATTGTCTTTCAGGATAACACAATATCCATGTTTACCCAAATAAGTTGCAGAAATTAAATTCCTATGCACATTAGGTACAAACAGACAGTTTTGCAATATTAAAACCCTCGACTCAAAGTGATAGGCCACAAATGCGTTGACCCCTTGTGATTAATTAAATTGATTAATTAGCCAAGTTATTAATTAATCAAGTTAATATGCAAATTCACGTGGCAGCACAAACAAATCACCAAAAACTAAAGTATGTAGCGGAAAATAAAGAACACGATGATTTGTTTACGAATGGGGAAAACCTGACGGTAAAAACCCCACCGGGTGATTTAAGGTCACCACTCCCGAAACTCTACTATTATCACAACAAGCGATTACAAGCAAGGAATCCAAGTACCTTACCAACCTACAGTTGAACCCTTACCCCAATACCCAATTGGACTTGTTCTGTAGTGACAGTTTCTCCTTTTGATGCACGGCTCCCAAGTACGTGACTAACCAATTGCGCGGATCCCAGTACGCGACTTCAATTCACCAACTAGAGAGAGAGTTGTTGGCTACAAAGTTTTTCAAATCATCCACACGATGAAGATCAAGAAGATGCTTGGTTACAAAACCCTACGGTGCACATTATACAGCAACTTCTTCACACGATATAAACTAGGGCATGAACTTTGTCTTTGATCACAAATTGCATCAAAAAGAATTACTCAATGCTTGTGCAACTTGCATCACTTTGACGGCCCTTAAAGCAATCCTTTTATATGTCTAGGGTTAGGAGAAAAGAAGTCCCAAAGACACATTCACGGATTGGAATTAAAGCAGAACTGAAAATCTGTTTTCTTTAAATCTCGACAGATAGAGGTGTCGAGGATCTATCGAGAAGCTGTCGAGCCTCGGGGCTGAAACAGTTTCTAAAGCTCGATAGATGCATGTGTCGAGACCAGGTGTCGAGCTTTAGTAAGTTACACTTTCCAACTTGTTTCTTGGACAAATTTGATGACTTCAACACTTGAACTTGAAACACTGTTTCTTGAAGCGTTAAACACATCCTAAATCTACCCAATAACAAGTAAAGTGCGTTTTGTCAAAGGATAAGTCAATTACATAAAATAGTGACATATGTCAACAACTTGAACTACATATGTCCTAACACAAATCATAAATTAACAACACCAACTACTACAACTGGAATTCTGCTTCCATTAGCCAAAGTAAGAAACAATTCTCCTTCACTCAACTTTCTGGTCTCCTGAAACCCCTGCAAAGAATTGCAGATATGATTAGTACAACCTGAATCCACACACCAGGAATCTGTGGGATTCTATACCAAACATATTTCAAGAAGAAAGGAAGTTTTATTAACCTTGTTCTTGGGAGCTTTAAACTTTGGACAATTCCTCTTCCAATGTCCTTTCTCACTACAATGGAAACACTTTCCTTTGAGCTTCTTTCCTTTACCCTCTTGTTTAGTGAAGTCCTTCTTCTTCTTCTTACCCTTGCCTTTCAACTTAGGTTGAGAAGTAGAAGCTTCACCCACATTGGCTTCGATACTAGAAGTACCAAGGATGCCTTCCACTGCCACTAACTCATTCATTAATTCAAACAAAGAATAAACCTTTTTGTTCATATTATAATTCAGTTTGAATTCCTTGAAGGATTCTGGTAGTGACTGAAGTATCATATCCACTTGGGATTCTCCATCAATGTCGGCACCTAAAACTTCAAATGTATTCAGGTTAGAGATCATTGTAAGACAATACTCTCTTACTGAACTACCTTTAGCCATCTTGGTATTATAAATTTGCCTCATGGTTTCTTGCCTTGCAGAATGGCCTTGCTCACCAAACATCTCCTTCAGACTTAGCATAATGTCCGAAGCTAGTTCTACATCTTGCATTTGATACTGTAGAACATTTGAGATGGACGCTAGGATATAACACTTGGCCATTTCATTAGATTTCTGCCAACAATCATATCGTTGTTTTTCCTCAAGAGGAGCATCTAATAAAGGAAAGCTAGGACATGGTTGAGTAAGCATATATTTGTGCTCTTCAGCAGTTAAAAGAATGTCCAAGTTTCTTTTCCAGTTAACATAGTTAGATCCAGTCAGTTTGTTTTGATTAAGAATAGAAACAAGTGGGCTAAATGATGCCATGTTCAAATCTTAAAGTAATAAACATAAATATAATAAGTAAACTGGACATTATCAATTTAGCATATAAGCATATAATATGGAACCTTAATAAAACCATAAAATAATATATGCAACGACAACCCAATCCCATGTTTAAAATTCCTTGGAAGCAAGTAAATTATAAACACTATGATTGATTGAGAAATATTCTCATTATTAGTGTTATCATGATAACTCTTATCAAACACTAATAATATGCCGTTTTTACTTTAGCCTCTAAGTAATAATGACATAGCTCCGAAGGGAGATTAACATTAAACTTAGTCTAGTGTACACCATTGACTGAATTTTATGTGAGTCATAAAGTAACTCCATGGAAGCGTGGTTGTTCTTAATGTAAAAACACATATTATTCATCATTAAGAAGTTTAACCTGTAGTACCATGAATTAAACACCCTCCGAAGGGAGCAAGGCGTATACGCCAAGGCGAGGTGCTTAATCACACTACTATAAACCGACAATGGAGGCCGTGAGATACAACCTTTGTATCTCTCTCCCACTAGATGTTTTAAAACAAAGGTTTTTAAATATAAAACATGCATAATATAATTACACATAGCCTTGCTCTTTTATATATGGAAAAACACTTAGAAAAAATTCTGGATCAACAGTCCTCGATCGATCCTCGACAGATTCTCGATTGATCGAGAAAAGTTCCGCGAAGCTCGACAAATCCTTGATAGATCCTCGATCGATCGAGAAACTTTCTACCAGCTCAATAGATCCTCAACAAATTCTCGATCGATCGAGCTTCGCAAATTTTGAATTTTCCAGAATTTTTCAAAAACAGTTTTTCAACGTTTTCATGTACAAAGCAACAATCATACGATCATTATGAACATAAATTGATATCAAAACTGAATTTCATCGATGTTATAGCCTTAAAGTTCAATTTAACATACTTAAACTAAAAAATTAAACAACATCATAACATCAAAAACAATTTTTTATCAAGAACAATAATTTCAACAACCATGCAGAAAAACTAACTTCTAACAATATGAAACTATTGTCATAAATTCCAAAACTCAAAACATGTTAAACAGATATGTAATGAAGACCGCTCTGATACCGCTCTGATACCGCTCTGATGGAATTATATAACATGCTTGTATCGCATACAAGACATACGCAGTGGAAAAAAAATAACGGATCTACTTCATTCATAAAAGTTAACATGTACTATATAAGTTTCAAAATTTGAGAACAAAAGAGTGTACCTTGGAGCAATTGTCCAAAAGTGTCTAACACTTCTTACACCACTTCACAAGAGTGTTCTTTCAAACTCTCTCTACAAAATCTCTATCGATTCTCTACAGAAAAATTATGTATGTTTCTCTCTTTGTATCTAACTGATTATCTAATTGGGCTGGCCTTTTGGGCCTTTCCAATTGGGCTTAAGTGTGTGGCTTGGAGTGGGACCAAAAGGGACCAATAAGACACTAGCTCCAATGGGTCTTGGGCTTTTTCGGTCAACTCTTGACAAGTCCAAAGTTACCATTAATTATATTTAATACCACTATATAAATATAATTGCACTCTAAGCCTTATTAATAAATTATATCCCAAGACTTTATTATACATGCAACCCCTTCACAAAATATTCATAGTAATACAAAGTCATTAAAATAGACTGCCACTTTATTTATTACTACATCTTTATTCCTTGAGTACCCGGTTTAATTCTTTAAGTTATTCATCACATATTTAGGAAATCCAATTCCATAAATATATACTTTAGTAACTCCTTACTAAAGTGGTTAGGCTCAACTCTCTGAATAACAAAATCATTAAACTTATCTCAAGGGAATATTTTGTATCTCCGTTAAGAGACTATGAATTCCATCTTGAGAATATATGTTCCATCAACATTAAATGTGGTTGCCCAACATACTGAGATTTTGACCGTTACTATAGATCTCACTCCTGATATATCAAAGCAACCTACACATCATGATCAGGTCCATTATCCTCTCAGGATTAAGAGTTCATGCAAATATAAGTCGTGAGTTTATTATTCAATTGACAGTTATTAGGAGAATAATAAATCTCACACCGGTCCAGTTCAATATGTCTTAACTCTTAAAACATATCAACATACCAACTAGAAATCTACATTTCCATGATCAAGACAAATCATCTTAGTTGATATGTTATAGTCTTCGCAGATGAAATCCCAATTTCATCACCGACTACGAACTATAATTTTTGAGTTTACAAAGAACTTGTGATTTATATCTTTTATGACTAAGTCACATAAACCACATACTATGCATCTCATGGACTATATGATAATGTCTCAATATTCATGTTGCCAATATTTCCAAATAATAATAAAAAAAACTTTATTAATCACAGCATTAACTCATACATAGTGTCCTACATAATAAAATGCATAACAACATACAATAGGATTTAAGAACACATATCCCAACATACTTACCCTTTTCTAGTATATCTGCCATTATCTTAAACCCTTTTGTCATCTTTTTTGTAGAAATGGATACAGGTAGACAAAGGGCATTAGTGAGGAAGTCCACCACTGCACGCAAACAGCAAGGGCTGGCTTTAAGGTCAGCCTCCAAGGTGGCCTTTAAAGCCGCCCTAAAAAGAAAAAATAATGCCAATGATGACCATCCATCCAAGAAGACGACAGACCCATCTGCTTGGGAAAAACAACAAAAGTCTCCTTCTCCCTCCCCCCCTATCATCCCTCCCCCCTGTCATAGGGTTGGGAAGGGCCTAATGATGGAAAAAGGCGACGTCATCTCTGACCCCATTCAAAGGCTGGTCACTCAAAAGGAATACACCATCGAGATGGTCAATTCGATCATCAAGGAGATGGAGTTAGATCCTTGCAATGAGCATTCCTCAAAAGACTTGGGGGCTTCTGGTCTTTACAACCTATCCAGGGTATGCCTCTGTTACTTATGGTGCTTCGTGATTTTTGTATTCTCATTCTATCCGTCAATTTTATTTCAGGTGTTGGTATAGATGAAGGCCTTGCAGGACAGGTATGTGGCCAACGAGGGGCTAATCCGATGATTCTGGAAACGTCAAGAGATTGAGAATAAAGAACAAGACAAGTACAAGGAGGCTATTCGTACCCTTAACAAAGAGTTGATGGTCAAGCTTTCCTTGCATGCGAAGGAGACTCGTCATCATGAGAAGGTGAATAAAGCAAAGACCAACCTAATGACAGAGCTGGCTGCTCTTTACGAGCAAACGAACAAGGCCAAGGCTGACGTCGTGGCAGAATTTGGAGTTTCTCAGCCCTTTTCTAACGTGTGCGGTGTCTTTTATGCTGATGGGTTTAAAAATTTCTTAAAACAAGTTGGAGCCATCTACCCTAAACTGGACATGTCCCAGATTGCCATAAATGACACTGTCCTGACGACCCTTGGGGGAGATGACACCGTCAGTGACGAGATCGATGACTCTATCCACACCGTTGAGCAAGAGTTGAAGGATACTGATGTTGAGGTCATCGTTCAGCATACCCCTGAAGGTCTAGAAGCTCCTGTGGTCTTGTCTACTGTGGACTCGACTACCTCAGATGACTTGTCCAGTGTTCCCCTTTCCTGATTTTTCCCTTTTCTTTTTAAGTTGTAATTGAACCTTCTTTCTTTTCATAAGTTTATTTCTAAGACAATAGTGGATGCCCTTTCTTTTGGGCCTTTATGTAAAAACATTTCCCTTTCTAGGTGTTAATCTACTTATAAAGGATCGCAAAAATTTAGGGCCTCTCAAAAAGAGATTTGGGTGCTCGTGAATGGTACCTCTCTTTTGGGTAGTAGTGGGGAGTCGCCACTTATTTTTTTATATAAAAAAAATAAGAAAAAATAAATACAAATTACATATTCAAAATACTTTGAAAGTTATTGATTGAATAAAGAAAAGTAAAATTTTGGTAAATTAATCTTACAATGCTTACGGTCATAGTTGCAATCTATGCAAAAGAATACAAAGCTTTGGTCCTAGTTACAATCTATCGAAATTATTTAAAAAAAAAAAAAAAAAAAAAAAAAAAAAAAAACAAAGCACTAATCTGCCTACCTAAAAATTCCAAAGCTCGGGGACTAGATTACGGAATGGGAAGGTGTTAGGCACCCATTCCACCCAGACAGAGTCTGGTGTTTTAGACTCTAATGACCAATATACCCCTTTTTACATGATGTTGAATGATATGTTGAATATACATGACAGCCACTTAACTAAAATTAATATAAATAAATTTGCCTCATGAATATGTCCTCTTTTTTTTAAGAAAACTCAAATTTGTTTTGATAATTAAAAAAACTAAGACTTGGTTTGTTAAAAAAAAAAATCAGATCTATTTTTATAAAAGAAAAAGAATCAGATTTTGTTAAAAAGAATCAGATCTGCTTTGTGTAAAGTTAAAAAAAAAAAAAAGATTTTTGGCTTGTATAAAAAAATCATATATGTTGTTGGAAACAAATAAAAATTACGTTTGAAAGAGGATTCACATTCATGAGATAAATTCATTATGCATGCATCACATATTACAAAAAAATATAACTTTCAATGCTTTCTTTTAAATTTCAAAATCTGCAATTTTGTAACAAAGAAAACGTTTCCCTAAAAAATCAAATCTGTATTTAATGAAAATATTGGTCAATTTTGGAGTTAAAAAAAAATCATGTCTGTATTTAATAAAAATATAGATCAGTTTTGTGCTTTAGAAAAAAAAAATCAGATCTATATTTAATGAAAATACAGATCAGTTTTGAGTTTAGAAAAATCAGATCTAAAAGATTCAAATTAGGTTTTGAATTTTAAAAAAATCAAATCTAAAAAATTCAAATCAGTTTTTGAGTTTAAAGACACCTTTGATAGTCATTAACAGATTTTGAAATTTAAGAAAGAGAATCACAATAAACAATCATCTAAGAACATGTTAAATAAAAATTCAAGCAAAACATGGTAATTATATATCAAGAACAAGAAATAATAAAACATGTTGAACATATTCATGCATCATCAACAAAAATTAATGGAGAAGGAAAGAAAAAAGGAAATAGAATACCTCTTGCATTAGTGTGCTCTTCTAATGAAAGAATATTTTAGAATTAAAAGAAATGTAATCACCTCTTTAAAGCCTAAAATACTTTACTTACAAAAAAGAAGTTCCTAAAGTAAAAGCCTCCAGAACATCTTTAACTTAAGGGGGATTGAAAATTTAGAAGAGAAGAGCCATAAAGAGGGGGGTCCGAAAGTGTGCTAAATTTTGAGAGGCTTCTCCTATTTATAGAGGTTGGAATGCTTTGAAAAAATAGCTGAATGATCAAATATGAATTGGGAAGCATCCTTATCTCTAAAAAATTGAAAAGGGTAAGGTTTATTTCAATCCTGGAGTCCTCGAGCTGAGCCAAGATTTACTGCCAATCGGTACTTGGGGAGTGCCAAACCCACGTTTGAATTTTGGTCCAATTTGGACTCCTTTTTTGAGAATGTTTTAGTTGAGAATTGTACTTAGACGCATTTTTAATTCGTATTCTAAAAATCAACCCCCTTTCATGGATATTCATGGTCTTTAGAGTGATGATTATCTCGAAGATAAATATCCCAAAAAGTCTTGATTATCCACAATTCCTTTGTTATCTAATTATCTACTTTATTCCTATGCAAGCAAGTCTATTTTTAACACTAATTAACAACTAATCACAAAATTATTTAATTAATTTAATTGTCTAACCAATCTGAATTAATTTAAATTAATCATGCATGGTCGGTTCCACCCAAACAAAATGCATGCAGACCATGCAAACTTGATAATATGATATCTTTCAATTCGACGGTCCAATTTGAAAATCAAACACACCATTGCAACCGTTAGAACCTCAAGATCATTTTTATGATATATCATGAATGAATTAATGCATGTAATACAACTCTAAATTTTGGGTATATGAATGGTCACTCTAGTTATTTTTCAAGATTAAATTATAGGTGCAAAATTGAGTGTCTACACTACTGATTTTATACTTGTTTCATTTTTATTATTATAATTGTGTATGCCCCCATCAACATTCTATTTTATCCATCTGTTTTGTAGCAATTTTTGTTTGTTTTACTTAGCAGTTCTCTAAAGACCAGGTACCCGTCGGTATCCTTGGTTGCCCATTTACCCTGTAGGTAGGACTTAACATAACTTGAGACTAGGTACCCATCAGTATCCTTGGTCGTCCGTCCACTCCGTAGGTAGAACTTAGCATAACTTGAGACTAGGTACCCATCAGTATCCTTGGTCGTCTGTCCACTCCGTAGGTAGAACTTAGCCTAACTTGAGACCAAGTACTCGCCAATATCCTTGCTCGTTCGTCCACCCCATAGGTAGGACTTTAATTTAGATGATTCATAGAAGGGTAGAGAGTAGAACAAAATTTTTGATAATCCCTCCAAGTCTTATTAATAATAAAAGAGCTAAAAAAAAATTAACATCCTTAAAATTCAATATCTCTCGATACTTAATTTTGACATGAAAATAAAAGAAAGCAACAAAATAAGCTGCATTTGTCTACTATTGGTAGTAATTCCTTAAGTGCTTGGTATTCCAAGGGTGATGGAGCCTCTGTCCATCGAGGGTTCTCAAGTAGTAAGTCCTCTTTCTATGGCTATCCACGATCTTGTAAGATCCCTCCTAGTTGGGGTTCAACTTACCTTGTGCGGGATCTTTGGTAGCCATTGTTACCTTTCTTAGGACCAGGTCCCCAACCTAAAAATAACAAGGCCTTACCTTGATGTTGTAGTGCTTTGCCATCAAATCTTGATAACAAGCCATTCTTTGTTCTACCGTTGCTCTGACTTCGTCAAGAAGGTCTAACTGTAGGCGTATCCCTTCTTCATTTTTTATTCATTATGGTAGGACATTCAATAGTTGGTCAATCCAACTTCTACAAGGATGATGGATTCGTTCCTAAACGCGAGGCGGAAATGTGTCTCTCTTGTAGGTGTGAAGCCGTCGTCCTATATGTCCACAGGACACCTGGTAGCTCATTTGGCCATATACCATTTGCCCCCTTGATCCAAGTCTTGATCCTCTTGAGTAGGGATCGGTTCATGACTTCAACTTGTCCATTGGCCTGAGGGTGAGTGAGAGAGGAGTTGTGGTTCTTGATTCCTAACTGCTGGCAGAAATTCTTGAATGTGTCATTATTGAATTGCTTACCATTGTTAGAGACGAAGACCTAGGGGATTCCAAAGCGGCAAATGATACTTTTCCAAACGAAACGTCGGACATTCTTCTCCGTGATAGCGGCCAATGGTTCCACCTTGATCCATTTGGTGAAGTAGTTGATTCCTACATCGAGAACTTGATCTGCCATATTGCAATAGGTCTATTTTGGTGATTGAGGATATGGATTGCAATGTAGAGATGAATGATCGGCAAAATCAAGAGCAGTATGAACCTTCTCATTCCAAGGTTAGTAAAGTGTTTCTTTTCTTCTCTTTTTAAATAATAAAAATAGGTTTAAACATGGATAGATGATGTTAATAAACTAAGAAAAAGTGTTTTTTTTTTCTTTTTTTGAGAAACACACACCCCTATGTATACAAGGGAAGGGATAAGATAAGAGAATACACTCACACGCCAACACTAAAACTGCATGTGGCAGTTAGTGTCGCAAAACAAGTGATAAATCCTTCTCAATATCACACCTTACTGATGTGGAACGACTCACTGAGTATCTTTTTTTTTTTTTTAAGAAACACACACACACACACATATAGGAGAAGGAGATGAGATAACAGAATACACTCACACACCAACACCAAAACTGCATGCGGCAATTAGTGTCACAGAGCAAGTGATAAATTCCTTCTCATTATCACACCTTATCGATGTAAGACAACTCAACAACACTAAGTATCTTTTTTTTTTTTTAGAAACACACACACACACACACACACACACGCACACACACACACACATATATATATAAGGGAAGGGGATGAGATAAGAGAATACACTAAGAAAACGAGTTATTACATCTATTTACATAGCAAGTGAAATATGAGTTTTAACCTATCAAAATCTAACAAAAGTCTTAGCAGCTTTGATGGATGCTAATGTGGATTGAGATCATGTTATTCAATTGTAATGAATGGTTGGAATTGAGAGTTGGAAAATCAACTTTCAATCTCAATTATTAAATAAATAGATAGAAATTAAAAGAAGTATAAGGTTAAAGAATGTAAAAAATTTTGTGAAGGAAATATAATTAATTGCACTGAATCTCAATCATGCTAATGCTATGAGTAACAAAATCCTAGTGCAGCTAAAGCTTTGGTAAGAAATTAGTCGCTTGATTCCTTTCAGAATAGGAATAAGTTAGCCTTAGATGGGATGTGGAGTTCACGATGAATAAAGTAATGAGTGACCACCACTTTAGGTATTGAGTCCTAGCATTAAACAGCATGGCAATATAATTGTTAGGCCAAAATGGCCAAATACCACATTTGTCTGAAATTAGAGTAAATTTAGCACTGTTTCGGAAATAATTAGGAATGTACCACTTTTCTAATACTCGAGCTTACGAAACTCGAGTACCATATGGTACTCGAGCTCCGTAAGCTCAAGTACCCCCTAATTCTAGCACAGTGTCACCGGCTGACCTGGCATTTCACATTAAAAAAATCCACTTAGTACTTGAGTTTAGTGGATCGAGTACTGTGCTACTGGTACTCGAGTCCGTTAAACTCTAGTATTAACCTGTATGATAGTGGAAATCTTGCCAATTAATACTCGAGTTTAGTGGGCTCGAGTACTATATAGTGTGTACCCGAGTCCATTAAAATCGAGTATCAACCTGTATGTTTAATAATCTTGGTTTTATGTTGTCATCAGAGGAATGGTTTCCCTTAAACACAAGTTATACTGGAAGGTCTCAAATGAACTTGATTGTGTTATCAAACCTTAAAATAAACGTAAGCTACATAAAGTACAAGATTTTAAATAAAAGTGCAAGTAAAATATTCTAAAACTTCATAAATGACACCAGATAAAACCACAAAATGGTTTGAACCATCCACATTGCATAGTTACAAAACAACTTATATTTGAAGACAAAAGAAACCTCAAATTTACACAAAGACACGTATCAATATAGACTTCAATTGTCTAGGACAGATCATCTTCACACAAAGACAAAAAAATGAATCGATTCTATATGTTCAATTGGGTTTTCATGATTTAACCTTTCCTTCGGCAATTGTACTTGTTCTCACAACGTTATAGTTTCCATCCCTTATTAATTCTTTACCTTCAAACAAGATTAATTAGTTCAAAGCTCAAGAATGAGGGGTTGAAAGCAAGCTGCTTAGAACAAATGAGGACTTCATGAGGCCCTGCCTCTTCTCGGCCAACACCCATAAGATCAAGGTAGTATTGGTAATGGGAAACTATGTTGTTCATGGAATCACTATCACGCTGACCACAAACACTATCCCCATAAAGTATCTTCATAGTGGTGCCAAAACTAGGAACCCTTTTGGCCAATGTGTCATTCTTGGTTCGTTTCCAATTGCCAACAAAGACATCATGTGCTGAAGGCTGGTTTTTCTTGACTGGAGTTATCCACCTCCAAATTGTAGCTTGGAAAGCTAGGGTAACATTTTGTTCTATGTATTCTAGATGGTTCAACAAGTCCACCTTCAAGGCTTCCCCGGCTTTTCCATAGTTGTAGTTCCTGCTGATAGCACCCACAAAAAAAAAAAAAAAAAAAAAAAAAAAAAAAAAAAAATCATTAGGATTGACAAGTAATGAAATCACTTGAAGAACAAATAGCTTCTTTGAAATTCATTTGAATTATGCAACAAAATAATCTTATTTTGAGGTTTCTTTAGCACAAAACAAAATATTGTATAGAAGTTACTACTTAATTAGGTTATGGCTTACACAGCTATTAGTAAAACAAAAAACTAGTTCAGATGCAGAGATTTGATGAAGGGGGTGATGACGCTAGAAAGGTGCTTACCAATGCAAAGGCAAGGCACCATGGCCATAGTACGCAACTCCATGAGCACACGAATAAGTGAGCTTGTAGTATTAATCACAGTGAAGAGAGTCCGGGCTCAGTTCCTTGTTGTCAGGGGCGGCCCAACATAATTTGGGGCCTAAGGCGAAAAATTTATGCCGGGCCTTTAATATGTAAATATTAATTAAACAAAATTATTTAATACTAATCAAATTAATGTTAATTTGATACATTAAATACATAAATAATACCAACTAGACTAATGTTAATTTCATATAGAGAATTGAATATTATGGTTGCACTATAAATATTAATAAAAAGAAATAAAAATATATTGTGATTGAAAAAGATATTTTATTTTGGATATATAAGATGTTGCATAGTTAAATAAAGTTGTAATCTAATTTTTAATTTTATATTTTGATTTCAATAGAGAGAGATAGATATTATTTGGTGTGTGGCTTTGTAGGATATTAGTTTACAAAAATCAAAATCTCAAACTATCCTAGGAGATTAATCTATAATTGATGATTTAAACATTTGCAACATCTTTTTGAAATATTTTAGGATTTCAATTGAGTTAAGGTTCTATTGGTCTCGTACTTTAAGAGTCTTAATAGAAATGAAAAAGATGCGCTAATTAAAAGCACTATAAAATGTTTAAAATATAATGTGACATTGTCTTTCATTGATGAACTTCATCAATTTAACTAATGAATGTTTATATCACTTTTTTGTGATTAATAATATGAAAATTTGTAAGCCAATAGTAAAATTTGTGGTATCTTTAACATCACTAATAAAAAAAAATGTACAACCTTTAAAAAATATATATAATTTTATAAAAATTTGGGCCTTTAAATATGAAAAGTGGGGCCTTTTTTCTTAAACAATTTTTTTTTTTTTTTTTTGTGGGGCCTTAGGCCTAGGCCTAACTTGCCTAGGCCTTGGGCCGGCACTGCTTGTTGTAGCATAAACCCTAGGCCAAAGGCCCCCTAGTGGCAACTCCATATCCACCTAAAATTTTTTCAGCCATCATAATCATTGTTACTTGCATAGAGAATGAGCAAAGGATCCATTGACTATGTAACAAGCATAAATTAACAGCTCGATATTAATGACACTAAAGGTTCATGTAATTCCAAGCCAATCCTATCTTAGGACAATAGAATCTACCAAAATTACTATGTATGGTCCAAGAACACCCAATGCTTTATTCGCTAATAATGTAGTAATAAAGATCTAACTAAAGATTTGATTATTCAATTTATCATCATTTGAGACCAAAGAACATAAAATCTCTTCCCTAATCTGCCCTGAACAACAGGAAATATGACTTTTCATGGTATGTTAACCCAAACTATATCATCAACTATCCATTCTAAACAGATTCATCCAAACATTAGAGAAGAATTATGACCCCAACTTAAGCTCATTGAAACACAACTTAATCAAAACCTACAATAAAAATTAAGTCCTCCTGAAAACTTCAATCAAACTTGCTTAAATCCATATAAAACTAAACCCTCTGATCCATTTGAAACCATTGGAATGAGAACCCAATTGAAAATAAGTTCTTAAAACACCTTTGATAAAACCAATCAGACAAAACCAAATTACAAAACAGAGAATTTTAACTCACAGGAAGTTTTGCTGCCAACATGGCCTAGAAAAGTGGCAACTTCTTTCATTCCCATCTTCTTCCCACCAGTGGTACCAAAGCCACCAGGCTAGTGCTCAGCCAAATTATTACAATACACAGAATTCATATCTAAATTTTTTGAGCGTCAATTATGGTATGAGAGCAATCCATTTCTACATTCTTTTATTGCTGAACTAATCTATAAAGACTGAGCTTCACCTCACAAGCAAAGAATGGCATCACTTTTAGGAAGCCTAGAGATGAGATGAGCTAAGAAGGTGGAAATCAAACAAGAGGGTGCCAGCTTATTCAGAAAATGAAACTCTTGTCAACCTAAGTTCTACTACCACATTCAGATAAATCCCATTGCCTAAGGAAAAATGAAACTAGATTGAGTATTCTTTTAACATTGAATATAAATCAAGTACCTTGGAAGTTAACTGAAAGCAAGCGAGGAGTATATGTAAGGGTGCCCTGCACGTGTTTTGGCAGCAATGTTGTTAGCAATGTATCTTTACAAGAGCCATGCAAGTTGGAAATGACAAAATCAAGTTCTTAGATTTGTTGCAAATCAACTAACAATGGTCTAGTGATGAGACAACCTCAAGGGTAAATATTTCTTCATAAGAAAGCGTAGAAATCAGATATGAGAAAGCATTAAAAATGAAAAAAAAAATGAAATATTATAATTTCAAATAATAGAAATCAAGCAATAATAATTTTAGTTAACAAGAAAATTATCACCAGGAAAATTCCATTAATCTCAAAAAAAGAATCTTCCACTCATTGAAAAGAAAAGGAATTAAAAAAAGAAATAAAATTTATGGTGTCTTATTAAGAGAAATAGCTTTTAGGAAAAAAAAAAGCTAACAGATAAAATTGAATAGGATTATTTATGGTTCTTTGTAGTTGAACAATAATGAAACAACTTTTATAAAGTAAAAATTAGAATACACCTAACATACACCTGGTGAATCTGGTATAATTGGTAATTATTATTGCCCATTAACATATCATGCATTTTGTTTCAAGTTGCACTTAGAAGGATTTATGGTACCAAACTTAGCGTACCTAGTCCGTGAGACCACCACTCGTCGGTACCTCGTTTCGCTTAGGGTATGTTCTTCAGTTATGCCCCTCTTGGTCACACAACCAGCATTGCACCTTCCTCCCCCCCTCCTTCCATGGTGTGGTTCTCAACCGCTTCCCACCCTCGTCCATCTCATTTTTTATTCGTGTTGAGACAGGGTGACTTTTCTCTCGGATCAATTAGGGGTTAAGGACAACCCTTCGAGTTTCTTTAGGATCTGGCCATGATAATCTATCTTTCAACGGAGGGAAAACGGGAGCATAGCTCCGGAACAGTGCGTCCATGCTATAGCATGGGTTAATGTACTACTCTGCATCATGTCAATACCTAATACAAACTGCAATGACATATGAACATGGTATCTTGTACAATTTCCATTTCTGACATGTGCAAGTTCTTTGCAGTAGATTAACTCCATGTGTGTGATCCCCATGTCCAGCACTCCTTGGATTATGCGATGTGTCTACTTGATATGATTGTTGTTGCGCGCTCAATCTCGTCACCCTGTGATGCTCCGCCTTCTCCTTATTTCTCATGAAGATATCCAAGGCATATTTACACCATTTTTTCCCCGAATTCAACTGTGCTATGCTCTTATTGCGACAATCATCGAAGTAAGCATTCAGTTTGAACCACGTGTATTTCACCATTGCTGTAATGGGCAGGCTACGTGCACCCTTTAGAACACCATTGAAACACTCCGAGACGTTTGTAGTTATCGCCCCATAACGGTAACCCTCGTTAAAAGTTAAGGCCCATTTCTCTTTAAGCACATCCTTCAGATATTGGTGCGCATCCCCGTTGATATTCTCAATTAAATCGAAGGTGGCATTGAACTTTCACTCCTGGGTAGCACTTGCTACCTTCCATACTAGATTCTTTAAAGTTTCATTGGGTCATCTAGTGTTGACGTTACTACATAAATGGCGAAGGCAATAATGATGTTGTGTCAGGGGAGGCTGCAAAAAGTATCAATTAGTGTCTCTAAAAATAGCTGGTATCCTAGGGTGTCTGTCAGATATGACACATAGCTTGCTCCGACCGGTAACATACCTTCTTATACAAGCCATGAACCAACCCTAAGTCTCTGTGCTCTCGCTCTCGACAATGGCGAAGGCTAGTGGATAAATCTTATTATTAACATCTATCGCCATTGCAATCATCAATTTCCCTTTATATTTTCCATATAGGTGGGTTGCATCAATGCTAATCACAGGCCTATAGTGCTTGAACCCAAGAATACATGGATGAAACACCAAAAATATGGACTTGAATGTACAGGTTCCTAGTTCATAATTATCATCCACTAGTAACTTATACTTTGTACCTGGACTTGCATCCTTAAGTCCTGCCAAAAAAACGCGGCAACTCTACATAAGACTCCTTAAAATCCCCGTAATAGCTGCAACGACCTTTTGTTTGGCATCCCATACCTTGTATGTGAACTATAATGATTACGTTAGAAATGAATACAAGTTAAATAATTATAGTTGAAGAAAAGAAATCAAGCCGTGTAAGGCTATAAGATGAAGATAATATTTCTTTCTCTTTATTCCTTTTTCTTTTTCTTTTTTTTCAATTTCATATTTCATAACATCAAGTATTCATGGGTTTTGGGGAAAATTGTCATGCTTACACTTCCATGAACACTGATGTCTCTACATTGTATTGAAAAAAGAATGCAATCTTAAAAAGAAATATACCTTGTAGTGAGATACTTCGTGTTTTAAGTCTGCCAAAGCAATGTGGTGTAAGTTGATTATCTTATATTCGGGGTCTTCTCGTATATAGCGCTCAACTACGTATGCTAGGAACGCCGAATCAATCATCCAACCATCATGAGCATTCTGAATTTTGTCGCACGTCTGGGGGCCCTTGCATTTTGCGATCTTCCAGACATTGTGTCCCTTGCAACAAATCGCATGGACTGACCATGGACAGGAATCATTCTCATAACTCACCATAAGCCTTTTTGAGTCTGAATGCTTAGTTTTGAATCTAAAATTCTCTTGCAGTGCGAACCAAGTCAACGCATGTCGCACCAGCCATCATCAAGGATGTTAGACTACACGATTAAATTCACAATTTCCTAACATAAACCTTTTGGGAAATTTTGTAATCCTAAACATAAGTGTAATTTAAAAACTCATGGAAAGAAAGAAAAAAAAATTACCAAACTTTGAGTACAAGGTCGCTGACGAGGAATTCTTGTTTTCCACCGACGATGAGATGTCTACGGCGGAGTGAGATTGTCTACAATGGAGGGAGCTTGTCTACGGCGGAGTGAGTGCGAGGTCGCCGGCAAGAGCTTGATTTCTGCCGCCGATGAGATGGACTTGTCTCCGGTGGAGTGAGGGTTTGGGGTTTGTACGTTTGGGTGTGAAGGAGAATAAGTGTGTTCAGGTATTTGAGTGTTGAGTGAGAAATGAGAGTGAAATAAAATTTGAAGCTTTTGTGGTTTTAGTGAGTGATACTCGATTTTAAGCAACTTGGGTACCGCCAAGGCTGATACTCAAGTTTAGTGGGATCGAGTACTGTACAATGCGTACCCGAGTCCACTAAACTCAAGTATTAATTGGCAAGATTCTACTGTCATACAGATAAATACTCGAGTTTAATGAACTCGGGTACAACTAGCACAGTACTCGAGTCCACTAAACTCGAGTACTAAGTGGATTTTTTTAATGCGAAATGCCAAGTCAGCCGATGACACGGTGGCAGAATTAGGAGGTACTCGAGTTTCGTAAGCTCGAGTACTGGAAAAGTGGTACATTCCTATTTATTTCCGAAACAGTGCTAAATTTACTCTAATTTCAAACAAATGTGGTATTTGGCCATTTTGACCATAATAGTTATGTAGAAACAGTTTAAGATCAAGTTTGACTATCAAATGAGAGGTCACAACTCGAGTGATATCTCAAGTTGAAGACCATCTCTAAATGTCCATAATTCAACTAAAACACTAGTTGATTGGTCTTGGAGAAACTTGTTAACCCAAATATCATTATGGTCACAGATTAATTAAACCCCCCAAGCCACTAGCTAGGTTAATTATCAAAAGAAGAAAACACACACACACACACACACACACACACACACACACACATATATATATATATATATATAATGTACTTCGAAAAAATGTCTTAATTTGCTTTCCTCTATTATCGTCAACATGATCATGGGGTTGAAGACCAACATCAGCCAACCTTAGCCGACATCGCCCATGGGCCCCGAACTTATTGTGAAATTATTTCATTTGCAACTTGCACACCTCTCTCTCTCTCTCTCTCTCTCTCTCTCTCTCTCTCTCTCTCTCTCTCTCTCTTTTTCACCAAAAAATTGGAAAAAGAATAAAAGACAAAATAATAATAATAATAATAATAATAATAATAATAATAATAATAATAATAATAATAATAATAAATTGGCACAACATTTTGGGGACGTTGGTAGCCCGTGGGTAAACATAAACGGGAATTCCAAGTTCAACATCGCATTTGTTCTTGGTGCTTTGGATTAGATCTTTTTCGTTTATTTATTAATTTGTTAATGCTTGCTGCACAAAGCTAGTTGTTCACATATAAATACATAGCATCTAACTGATGTTGGCCTTGTGGCACATATTACATATACTCTATACATGCCGATGTGTAAACACACTAATTAATTTATGTAATGTTTTTTAAAATTGATTTTCTAAATACAATTATGTCTTTGAACATCAACCAACCTGAGCCAACATCATGGTTTTGAAACCCGGACCGTTCAATGAACCGTAAAAGGTAAAGATTCAAGGTTTATAAGGTCAGACTAAAGTCGAACCGTAATGACGTAATAATTAATTTAATATAAAAATAATTAAAATAAAAATGCAAAATTAGCAATCTTCAATGATTAGGTAGATATTTCTTCTATTATTTCAATTATTTTAGCACAATATTACAACATAACAACATATCAATAACTAATATCTCATTTAAAAACAGTCAGATTTTTTATTTATAATAAAAAATACCTAGATTTCAATCTTAATAAATAAAAATCAATACTGATAGTTTAAAATTTAAAGTTTCAAACATAAGAAACCTTTTCTTAACCAAAATATAATAATAATAATAATAATAATAATAATAATAATAATAATAATAATAAAATATAAAACATGCAATGCAATTCACTTTTAAATTTAAAAAACTAGAGCCCACTCACTCGTCCCAAGAGAAAAGTCTTATCTAACACATATTATATTGTTTTTAAATCTATTACCTCACTTCCCAAAGCTTAGGTGTTCTTCTCCAAAATAAATATAAAACCCACCTACTCCTTCTCACAAGCTCAAAACGCACCTACTTCTTCTCCCAGACTCAAATTTTTCTTTCCTCAACACTCCTTCTCTCTCTCTCTCTCTCTCTCTCTCTCTCTCTCTCTCTCTCTCTCTCTCTCTCTCTTCTTTAGAACGAACATGACTACAACAGTCAAGCTCCCCTCCAACCAAAATCAAGATCTTGCGATGGTAAGTTGTTTGTAGCAAAAGGAATGGAGTCAAGTTAGTCCATTCCTTGTCCAAATGGTCTTGACAGTTTGGACTTCCGCTGATGCGAGCAAATAGAGATTACTAGTTTTTTTTATTTTTTTTAAATATTTGAAGAAAGTATGTTACCGACCTGTAAACCCGTGACCGGTTTACAAGCCTGTGTGGTTTAACTGCGATTCACTCTATTTCCAGTAAAAGTCAAATTTTTGGTTTTATCAGTTTAAAAAACCAGATAGTTGAACAGTTTTCGGTTTTTTTGGTCAGATCGTACGGTCTAGTCCGGGTTTCAAAACTATGGCTGACATCGCCCATGGGCCCCAAACTTATTATGAAATTATTTCATTTGCAATTTGCACACCCTTTTCTATCTCTTTCTCTTGCTTATTTTTTCACCAAAAAATTGGAAAAGAGTAAAAGACAATAATAATAATAATAATAATAATAATAATAATAATTGGCACAACGTTTTGGGGACGTTGGTAGCCCGTAGGTGCTTTGGAATAGATCTTTTTCATTAATTTATTAATTTGTTAATGCTTGCTGCACAAAGCTAGTTGTTCACATATAAATACATAACATCTGACTAATGTTGGCCTTGTGGCACATATTACATATGCTCTATACACACCGATGTGTAAACACACTAATTAATTTATGTAATGTGATGAAGCAAGAAGTTCGTCAGTCGAAAAAGTTGTGAGTCCAGATGGAACCAAACCTGTATCTCGCCTTTCCAGCTATCAAGAAGGTGGCGGTGAGATCTATCAACGTGGTCACCAGTGTGGTGCCTGCCAAAACACCTCCGATGCTTAAGTTAGCTTTTGGGAATTTTGCTCAGAAAGACAATGATAAAGAATGGGTGTGTGGTAGCATGCTATTTCTTACCTCTGACTAGCGTTTTTGGAAGGTTTATATATGCTTCTTTTGCCTCCTAGCCATTGTTGCAGTTATTGTGGTTTTAATAC
Source organism: Castanopsis chinensis (assembly GCA_032878915.1). NCBI lineage: Eukaryota > Viridiplantae > Streptophyta > Magnoliopsida > Fagales > Fagaceae > Castanopsis > Castanopsis chinensis. The sequence goes on from JAVQMG010000122.1 coordinate 16,229,597, forward strand.
CACCTTAAGTAGCGCTTTCTGCTTAATGGCAAGGCTTTAATTCGTCTAACGGGTTGTACAATTGTTTTTATCCAGCCTGGGGCATTTATTGGCGATACTAAATGTTCCTGCCACTTTCGCCTACTCTTGCACATTTTATCCTCATCTTCGCCGGTTACCTCGTCTGTCGTGATTTATCGGCAGTGATGCTTTCTTCGTCAGTATTTATTTCGTCAGTCCCGTCAGTTGCCCCCAGATTCCCTGGTCGTCATGACATGTCGTGATGATCATGGAAGGTGAAAAGTTGGCAGGCGACTCTTGGAGTTTCGTGTCGCATTAAATGCGTAGTGGTGGCGCCGTACTGATCGTGGCCACGTGGCATACTTCAGTTGGTGGAGTTAATGCTTCCATCATTTGTCTCTTTGTTTTTCCCACTATTTCTCTTCAGTTTCTATGTTATTTTGGCATTTAACTTCCCTTTCTTTGTTCTTTGCTCTTCTTTCTTTTTTTTCAAAAATACTTTTATCGCTCTGTGTTCTTCTTCTTTTTTTGCAAACTCTTTTCCGGCGATCTTTCCTTTTTGGACCGGCGCGTTGTGCGATGGTGCCTGTGTGCGACGGTGCTTTTGCTTCTGAGGTATTTTATTTTCTCAACTTTTGGCTCCGTTTTCTTTTTTTGCGATTTCTCTGATTTCTCGTTTCCTTCTTCTTTTTTCTTTTTTTATGGGGGTTTTAGCTTGTGTCATTCTGCTCACCTTGTTCTTAGACTTTGATGTTTAGTGGTTCTGAGCTTAGGACAGTTTGCCCTTCAATTTCTTTCCTGTTTGCGCATTTGGGGGGATTTTTAGGTAGTTCTCCGCGCCTAGAGGGTTTTGTTTGTGAGGGTAACTGTCTAGGGGTTGTGTTGGCTGACCTGCTAATCTTGCTTCGTCAGTCGATATACTGGTTTAGGAATAGGGGAAGAGTGCAAGGAGTCATGTCTGATGTCAGATCTAGTGAGTTGGAGACTAGACTCTCATCTAGCAGCGATCCAGTGGGGGAAGATACTGCTGTCTCGACCCTTCGCGAAGTTAGGGCTTTTTACGCCCTTCAGGAAGAGTGTAGTCTAGATGCCGAAACGTTAGGACGGTTTAGGGATAGATTCTAGTTCCCGGAGAGAGTGAGGTTTCGTTTGCCTGGTAAGGACGATCGGGCATATAGCTTCTTCCCAGGGGAGGTGTGCTTCTATGAGGCAGCCTTCCTCTGTGGATTGCGGTTCCCCGTCCATCCCTTCCTAATGGAGCTATTGGACCATTTTGGTATTGCTCCAGGGCAACTAATGCCCAACTCCTGGAGGATCATGATTAGTTGTATGGGGATATGGATGGCGGCTATGGACGGAGATATGCTCAAGATCGACGAGCTTCTTTACTTATATCGATTAAAAGCGTCGAAGGAAAATGGGTATTATGAGTTGGTACCCTGGGAAAGAAAAAATAGGGTCGTCAAGGGGTTACCGTCATCTTTCAGGTATTGGAAGTCAAGATTTTTCTTTGTGTCGAGGGATGAGTTTGAGACTGCCTTCAGCTAGATTTGGGGTGACCTCCCACAATTACATCGTCGGTGGGGAATCCTGGTGTTAGGTGCGTTAATATCTTTTTCTTGTCGCTTCAATTTTTATGTGTAGTGTTCATCGTGGGTGACCTTTTTAGCTTGTCTTCCGTGCAGTTCAGAAGCGGCCGAGGCTTAAGAGCAGGTACGCGAGTAAGGTGCGAGAAGCCGTAGAGTACGCGCAGAAGGTTGAAGATTAGGATGACCTGGTGGATCCCAGGACTTTATCATTTTACTATCTGGGACCCAAACCTTTGTCTTTGTTCTCCAGAGTATAAAGATTGAAGAAAAGAAGAGTAAGTGTTATACTCGTCTGTGATGGTTTGTCCTTATCTTTTCTTCCCTAACGAATGCTCCTCTTTTTTTTTTGTACAGAGATGACGACGAAATTCAACAAAGAAATGTATGCAAAAATGAGATTGAAAAAGGGGGAGCCGCTATCAAACTTGGGGAGGAATTCGGTGCGGGTCACTGATAGGGGTGCTTCTGCTTCTCCGGTTATCCAATCCACTCTTGTTGCTTCTGGGGCTAGAGTGATGAGGACAACTTCCCCGTCAACCTCCATTGAGGAGCTTTCCAACCCGGTGGCCAAAAGACAGCGTCTCCAAGAAAGAAAAAGAGATGGAGAGGGCCACCTCTCGTTCGTCAACGATCTAGGATGACGAGGGCCTGGCCATGGAAAGAGCTCACGGGGCTGTGGCTGCCGAGGACCTAAAGGCACTTTCTGGAGTGTCTTTTAACCGCGTCGCAAGCCGTCATGTTCAAAAGCTAGTTCAGGTAAGATTCTAACTACGAACCCTTTTCTTCCTCTTATCTTTTTTCTTTTTGTCTTTTTGTAATCTCATCTTCCCCTTTTTCTTCTTCTTCTTTTTTTCTTTTTTTTTTTAGGTTTTGGGGGAGAGCCTTCATATCACTTCTAAATATCTCACCCAAGAAGCCAAGGTGACTTCCCTTTCGTCAAGGGTGGGTGCTTTGGAGGCAGAGAATTCCTCTTTGAAGAAAGACTTGATTGAATCTATGAGCGAAGCTACTGACTTGAAGGAAAAGGTGAAGAGGTTGGATGAAGATATCAGGGCGGAACGTCAGCTGACCTTTGAAAAGGACGAACAACTCTCGGCGTCTCGGGAGTCATTGAAGACTATAGCTGCTCAGTCCATTGAGGCCTTTCAGACCACGGACGAATACAACACGATTTTGTTCAGCTGGTACTTCAAGGGCTTTGAGCTGCTAAGGAGGTATCTCACCAAACACCGTTCTGGATTGGATTTGGACAGCCTGGATCTGGAAGAAGTTGACCAAGAAATGGCTGTTGACAAGGCTGCCCAATCATCTGCTGCTCAGCCTGACGCCACCGAAAATGTTGATGACGCCCCTGATGACTCTGCCCCTGCTGTTTGACCCTGAAAAGTATTTGATTTCTGTTTACTTCTTGTGTTGTTTTTTTTTTTTTTTTATTAGTCCTACTTTTGAAAGAGCTTTTCTTTCGTGAACAATGGGTTTTATAATGGTTTGGCCCAATGTTTATGGGTCTAAAAACAATGGAATTTGCCCTTTGTTTTTGGGCTTTAATTAGATGCACTTGCTTTCTTCTTGCACATTTGTAACTTAGCCATTTTCAATATTTTCTTTTTTATTCGTCAGTAACTTACATCCGTCAAAGCTGGACTTTGTTACTTAGCGACCTTTGAGACTCAATGTCTCTTTTATTCGTTAGTAACTTACATCCGTCTAAGCGGAATTTTGATACTTTACGATGTTTGAGATTCAATGTCTCTTTTATTCGTCAGTAACTTACATCCGTCAAAGCGGAATCTTGTTACTTAGCTATGTTTGAGATTCAATGTCTCTTTTACTCGTCAGTAACTTACATCCGTCAAAGCGGAATCTTGTTACTTAGCTATGTTTGAGATTCAATGTCTCTTTCATTCGTCAGTAACTTACATCCGTCAAAGCGAAATCTTGTTACTTAGCTATGTTTGAGATTCAATGTCTCTTTTATTCGTCAGTAACTTACATCCGTCAAAGCGGAATCTTGTTACTTAGCAATGTTTGAGATTCAATGTCTCTTTTACTCGTCTCTTTTACTCGTCAGTAACTTATATCCGTCAAAGCGGAATTTTGTTACTTAGCCATTTTTGAGAGCAGGGAGGGGTCGTTTGAAGTTTTTAACTAAGAAAACCTATGGACGCAGAAGTATTAGTAAAAAATCTCTTTATTAATTTTGAATGCATTCATTGGTTACATTCATTGGTGGTACTTCTTCAAATGCTCAATGTTCCATGGCCGTGGAAGTTTCTGCCCGTTCATGGCTTCCAGATGATAACTCCCTTGTCTGGAGTAGTGAGTAACTCGGTAGGGCCCTTCCCATGTAGGACCCAGCTTTCCCTGTGCAGAATCTCTTGTGGCTGTGCTGACCTTGCGTAAGACGAGGTCACCTATTTCGAATTGTCTAAGCTTCACCCTTTTGTTATAATATTCTTCCATCTTCTGCTGGTACTTGGTCATTCTGTTGGAAGCTTGGTCCCTTACTTCGTCCAAGCAGTCAAGGTTAACCCTGAGTTGATCGTCGTTATCTCCTTCGTGGAATGCCTCGCGTCTAAAACTGGTGACTCCCACCACGATCGGGATCACAGCTTCAGTGCCATAAGTGAGTCTAAGAGGTGTTTCCCCCATCGGGGTTCTTACAGTGGTTCTATAGGCCCACAATACATTGGGTAGTTTGTCTGGCCACGCGCCCTTCGCATCGTCCAGCTTGGTTTTTATGATCTTCAGCAACGTCCGGTTCGTCACCTCTGTCTGACCGTTGGCTTGCAGGTGTCCTGGGGATGAGAACTTGTTCTTAATGCCCAAACCTGAGCAGAAGTCTTTGAAACCTTGGCTATCAAACTGTCGACCATTATCTGATATTATCGTCATTGGTATCCCGAACCTGCAAACTATATTCTTCCAGACGAAGCTTCGAATTCGTGATTCGGTGATGGTTGCTATTGCTTCTGCTTCTACCCACTTAGTGAAGTAATCAATCGCAACCAATAAGAATTTTACCTGACCTTTACCTAGTGGTAGTGGGCCAACAATGTCAATTCCCCATTATGCGAATGGCCAAAGAGAGGATATGGTCGTCAGTTGCTCCGCTGGAAGTCGTTGGACATTCTCGAACCTTTGACAATTGTCACATTTCCTAACAAGTTCAACTGCGTCCACCTGCATGGTTGGCCAGAAATAACCTGTTCGAATGATTTTGCTTACTAGGGATCTGGGTCCGGCGTGGTCCCCACAAACTTCTTCATGGACTTCCTTCAAGATATATTTGGCTTCCTCTTCATCAACACACTTCAGGTAAGGCATATAGAAGCCTCTCTTGTATAAGGTGTCGTTTAGGATTGTGAACCTGGCTGCTCTTTTCCTGACCTTCTTGGCCTCGTCAGCATCTTGGGAGAGGTGTCCGTCTTGCAAAAAAGACATAATAGGAGTGATCTAGCTGTTTGTACCTTGGATCTAGAATGTTGATACTTCTTCAATGCTGGGATGCTTCTGGACTTCAATTGCTAGCTCGCTTCCTGATGACCTCTCTTCTAACGATGACATTTTTGATATTTCGTCTGCTATAGTGTTCTGGCTTCGAGGGATCTGTTCAAATCTGATTGTATCGAACTCCTGGATAAGACGCCTCATCAGCCTGAGGTATTTTTGCATTCTATCTTCTTTCGCCTCGTACTCTCCCTTTATCTGCTAGATCACCAGCTTTGAATCACTTTGGACCAACAGGTTCTTGGCTCCCAGGGCCTTTCCAAGTCTTAGTCCTGTCAGTATTCCTTCATATTCGGCCTCGTTGTTGGTAGCTAGGAACTGCAGTTGGACTCCATATTTGAGCATTTCTCCATCAAGGGTGGTTATTACGACTCTTACTCTGCCCCTCTTCTGGGCTGACGATATGTCAGTCTGTATCATCCACATATCATCGTCTCTAGTTTGGCTATCTTCGCTTGCATAGGTGAATTCGGCCACGAAGTCTGCCAGGACTTATGCCTTGATGGCCGTCCTGGGATGGTACTCGATATCAAATTGGCTAAGCTCGATTGCCCACTGGACCATTCTTCCGGCTGCTTCAGGTTTGTTCATGGACTTTTTTATAGGTTGGTCAGTCATGACCAGGATTGGATTCGCTTGGAAGTACTGTCTCAGTTTGCGTGAGGCCATTATTAGTGCGAACACAATCTTTTCGATCAACGAGTACTTAAACTCAGCTCCTTGGAAAGCCTGGCTGACGTAATAAACTGGAAGCTGTTTCTTGCCTTCTTCGCAAATTAGGGCCGCGCTTACGGCTGTGACTGATACCGCCAAGTATAACTGTAAAGCTTCTCCTTCTTTGGCCGGGCTTAGAAAGGGTGGATTACTCAAGTAGCGTTTAAGCTCTTGGAAAGCCTCCTCACACTCGTCAGTCTAGACGAAGGCCTTTTTCAAGGTTTGGAAGAAGGGGTGGCACTTATCTGTTGCCCTGGAGACGAACCTATTTAGCGCCGTGATCCTTCCTGTCAGCTTTTGGACTTCTTTAACCGTCTTTGGCGACTCCATATTGATTATGGCTCGCACCTTCTTCGGGTTAGCTTCTATCCCTCTGTGGGACACCATGAATCCTAAGAATTTCCCCGAAGCTACGCCAAAAATGCATTTGCTTAGGTTCAACTTCATCTTGTACTGTCTGAGGGTGGCGAATGTCTCCTTCAAATCTTCAAGATGGGAAAGTTCTTCCTTACTCTTGACGAGCATGTCGTCCACGTATACCTCCATATTCCTGCCGATCTGGCTTCTGAACATCTTGTTTACCAACCTTTGATAAGTGGCTCCAGCATTCTTCAGCCCGAAGGGATCACCCTGTAGTAGTAAAGTCCTTTGCTTGTGACGAAGGCAGTTTTTTCTTGATCTTCTTCAGCCATCTTGATCTGGTTGTACCCGGAGAAGGCGTCCATGAACGTCAGTAACTTGTTTCCAGCCGTCAAGTCCACCAGCTGATCTATCCTTGGGAGAGGGAAGCTATCCTTTGGGCATGCCTTGTTCAGATCCATGAAGTCCTCGCAGATTCTCCATGTTCCATTAGCCTTCTTCACTAGGACGACGTTGGCGAGCCACTCCGGATAGTGTACTTCTCGAATGAAACCTGCCGCCAAGAGCTTAGTGACCTTGTCCGTCACTGCCTGGTCCCGTTCTGGGGCGAAGGTTCTGCGTCTCTGGTGGATGGGTTTCCTCTCTATGTTCACCCTTAACTCATGCTGGATGACCTCTAGGGATATGCCAGGCATGTCCTCATGACTCCATGTAAAGACATCTAAGTTTTCTCTGAGTAACTCGATGAGTTTAGCCTTCATCTCAGGGCTTAGCATTTTTCCCACCTTCGTCGTTTTGGTTGTTTCTCCGACAGCTAACTCCACCGTCTCCAGTGCTTCTTCCTTCTCTTCTTCTTTCTCTTCTATCATCCATGTGTGGTTTTCCCGTGCAGCTAGTACGGCCTGGTAGCATTCTCGAGCTAAAACTTGATCTCCTTTCACTTCGCCGACCCCCTCGTCCTTTGGGAACTTCACTTTTAAACAATAAGTAGACGTCGCCGCCCTCCATTTGTTGAGTGTTGGTCTTCCAATAATGGCATTATAGGATAAGGGACAATCTACCTCTAAGAAATCTAGCTGAGGGGTTAACTGCCTCGGGTAGGTCCCGATAGTAACCGTCAGCATCACCATGCCCTTGGGATATACCTGATCTCCGCTGAAACTGACAAATGGGGAGTCAAAAGGGCGTAACCTTTTTGGGTCTAGTTTCAATTGCTGGAACGCGGGGACGTAGATAATGTCTATTGAGCTGCCGTTGTCCACGAGGATCCTCCTGGTGTTGAATCCTTCTAAAGTTAACATTATAACTAGGGGATCATTGTGTGGTTGTTTCACCCCTCTAGCATCTACTTCATTGAAGGACATATCCTGGTTGGTCCTTCTTTGCTTGACTGGAGGTACCATGTAGACGTTGTTTACTTGCCTCTGGCATGCCTTCCTGAGGGACCTAAAAGATTCCCCGACAAAGGGTCCTCCTGCGATGGTTGCTATCTCCCCGATCACATTCTGCGTTGGTTGGGCTTGACGATCGTCGTTTGTTGACGATGATTCTTGCTGGTTCTTGTTTCCATCCCTTGGTCTGCTGTATTCCCCCTTCTTCACATACTTCTGCAGCTTCCCTTTCCGTATCAATTCCTCAATTTGCTCCTTGAGATACCGGCAATCCTCCGTGTAGTGGCCGTGATCCTTATGGAATCGACAGTACTTGCTTTTGTCACGAACGTTGGGCGACGGCAGCAGGCAAAGAAAAAAAAAACATGTATTTCTCTCTTCACCATTAAATTAGAATTTATAGTCTTGGCGGCAGCAGGCAAAGAAGCAAAATGGCTAAGAAATATGTTATTAGATATAGAGTTGTGGCCGCAACCAATATTAGCCATTTTGGTGTACTGCAATAGTAAAGCCACCTTGGGTAGAGCATACAGTATAATGTATAATGGAAAATCTAGACATGTAGGTCTTAGACATGATTACATAAGACAATTAATTGAAGCTAGTACCATTTCAATTGTCTATGTAAGGTCAAATAATAATTTGGCAGACCCTTTAACCAAAGCGCTGTCTCAAGATTTGATTAGGGAAACATGCATTAAAATGAGACTAAAACATTTTTTTTAAGAGAATCACCAATAGTGGGAACCCAACCTTGAATTGATTTAATCTAAGAGGTTTAAAGGGTATTAACAAGTTGTTGTTACGTGGTTAGTAAAAGCACTAAATTTATGTCTCATTCAAGATGGATTAGTACAGTCTATACAATGAAATAGAGGATGAGTTTTGCACTCTTAATAAAGTTCATAAAGTATAAATGTTTGTGTGACAGAGTGTTGAGGTCCAAAATATCACAATATTATATCAAAATCCAAAACAATACAAAATTTGAAATCTAAGAAACATTTGGGCTTTCAAGGAAAGGTTAAGGCCCAAAATTCATTAAAAGTCAGTAGGAAAGGGACCAGACCCATGAATGGGCAAGCTTTGGGCATTACGAAACAAAGAAAAAAAGAAGCTTAGCCTAGCCCTTAATGGAGAAAATCATTGGGAAACTCAGAGAGAAAGCTGAATCAAGATACCTGGGGATTCCTAGAAACCTGGGATCCTCGGGATATGCAACAGGGCCAGGTTGGGATTGAGACGACTCAAGGAAGCATACTCAGGAACATAAAGAACGAGAGCAGATGTGTCCCATCAGCCTCCCAATGATGCAGAAAAGGGGCAGAAGACTTGGGAACCAACAACTCATGAAAAAATGTCTAGTACCTCGGGGAACCCGAGGAGATAGACCATAAGGGAAGGCGGTTGGGGTCTTTCAACCTAATAGAAAAGAAGTTGCCTATTTAAAGAAAGTGAAAAAAGGTAAAGCAGCCAAAAAATGGCCCTGAAAAGTGGTATCTAGAAGTTTTGGGAAAAGAAAGATTAGAAGTCAGCCCTTTAGGACCTCCCAAAACAGGAAAGTCAACTATGGGCTTTTAGAAAGGGAACCCTAAAAGAGGAAAATAGTGAAAAAATAAAGAAGGGACTAGCCACCAATGTTACATATCTATTTTTTATGTGTTAGTATGTATGTATTGTAGGATCCATGTTTTGTGCACAACTTGGTTTGAAATCAGCCCAACTTAGCTGCGGTGAACCAAGTCCAGTCCCTTAAACTTTTAGCATTAAGCCCAAGATCCTTATTTCTACTTGGGCCTGTGTGTTGTTTTTTTTCAAAAAAAAAAAAAAAAAAAAAAGAACCCACATTTTAAGGCGACTCCACTAGGGATTGGGCAAACGAAAGGGAAGAAGCAATCTCTTCACAAAGCATGGCTCCAAGACCAAGGAACAATAAAGGTACCAACGTGCCACCCGCGGCATCTGAACCTGTGGGAGAGAATGAAGTAGCCTTCAGGCAGAGGAATGAAGTACCTCTGGTAGAGCATGAGGTCGTCTCAGGACAAGGGAGTGAGGTGCAAGAGCTAGACCCCATGGCCTTAATGGCAGAGATGATGAAGGACCTTCAGTAGGAAATCTGCCTCCTCAAAGAAGGAAAAACCTAGAAATTAGGGATAACACTCCTCATTTGGTCAACAAAGAAAGGGCCCAGCCGAAGGGAGGGTCAATAGTAAGAAGGGAAGCCAACCCCCAATATCTCACATTGGCAGATGTCAATGCCCTTCTTGAACAGAAAAGGGAAAAGCTCTCGGGGGTCTCCAAGCAATTCTCTCAAAAGCCCCCATTCCCGCCAAAACTCCTCGGCAAGCCCTACCCTAAAGGATATAAACCCCTTTTCACCCTTTTAATGGCAGGAATGGAAGTGCTGTGGAACACGTAAGCAGATTTATTCACACCATGAGCCCTTATGCAAGAGATAAGGAGTTATGCCTAAGAGAATCTCTAAGTCCCTAGTGGACAAAGCATACACATGGTACACTACCTTGAGGCCTAGGTCTATCAAGACTTAGGATGAGATGATGGAGAGATTTTGTGTGAAGTATTATCCAAGCGAAGATAATATCACTTTTTAGAGCCTTCAAATGGTAAAGCAAAGGCCTAGGGAAGATTCTGTCCAATTTATCAAAAGATTTAAGGATGTTTCCCTGGACTGTTATGGAGATCACGAAGAAAAAGAGCTCGTGGAGACATGCATATCCAACATGCTCTTTGATTACAAGCTTAATCTTGAAAATTTATGTATAACTCAGTTTGTTGACTTGCTGCAAAGAACCAGTGAACGACATTAACTATAAAGACAAAGAGGGTACCAGTATCCCTAGGCCATAACAATTTCAGTAGGAGGAAAGAGAAAGAGACCTAAGGGAAATTTGACCAAGGAACCATCTGTGATCCCATGTACTATGGGAGAATTAAATCATATTCTGGACAAATGGATTAGAGACGGAATTGTCAAGCCATTCACTGTATCTAGGCCACCCACCGAGGAAGAAAGAAAGAATCTCTTATTTTGCAAAATTCATAATTACGTCAAGCACTCTACTAAGGATTGTTGGACCTTCCGAAGGATTTTTCACAAGAAGTTAAAGGAGGGGACCTTGGAGATCACCTAATGGGAACCTAAGTTACAAAGGAACCCCTTACCCAACCACAAAGGAAAAGGGATGGTGGCTGTGGTAATCCATAAGAACCTAGCTGAGGCAGAGGTAGAAGAGTTTGAAGGATCCTTCTATCCAAGCACAGTTAGGACCCTTCAAAAGAGCCTCAAGTTCAAATCACTATTTAACCAACTAGGATTTGGCCCAGAAGCAAGGAGGATTGCCACACAATCCCTTATGAGTATAGTAGCAAATTCAGGGGTAGAGTGTTTCACGGAGGAATCTCACGCCAGCCGAGCTTACTTAGAAACAACCAATGCAATAATCTTCACAGACAAAGATATAGGGGTTGATTACCTGGATCATCGTAGACCCCTTTACTTAATAGCTACCATAAATAGTGTTCAAATCAGGAGAGCACTAATAGACACAGGGGCTTCACTCAACCTCATTTCCCTAAGTACCTTGGTGGCCATGGGCATAGCTGGCAAAAGGATACTAAAGGTTCCTATAAAAATAACAGGATTTGAAGGAGCAGCATAGTCAACTAAAAGGTATGTGCAGTTGGCATTAACGGTAGGCCCAATAGTAGCCCTGACCAGGTTCCATGTGATCAACTTAGAAATTTCTTACCACATTCTGTTAGGATGCCCCTAGCTTCATAAGCATTGTCTCATTCCTTCCACATACCATCAATATGTCAAAAGGAGACTGAATTTGAGGCCCATAAGGATCCCTGTCAACCCAAACTCATTCAACCAAGGAGAAGTAAACTTTTTAGAGACAATGTTTATGACGAGTTAATGCCAGATGATGAGAGTCCCACACCAGTGACCCTAGGCACACCTCTCTTAGAAGAAGAAGAAGAAGAAGAAGAAGAAGAAGAAGAAGAAGGAAGGGGTACTCACGATCTAATGAACCTTCTAGATAGAAAAAGACAAAAGAAGGAAGCCAGCTCCTCAGGATCCTGGGAATGTATAGTAGTCCGGGAACCCGAGGGAAGGTTAATATACCGCTTATTAAGGTGCGCGGGACCCGAATTTAGTGTGCAAGAAGGTCTTGGACCCCCAAATTGTATGATGGCTCAAGAAGAGATCTTAGAGGATCCAAACAAAGAAGCACAGATCTAGCCTGAAGAAGAACTGGAAGAAGTAAACTTGGGGGTTGACTTAGGATCCCCTAAGCCTTTTTTTTCAGTAGTCAGTTAATAACACAAGAAAAAGAACAGCTAGTGGGATTACTCAAGAGATATATGGATGTGTTTTCATGGACATACGATGAGTTTCCCGGGCTGGTAGTCCATTCTCTTAATGTAGACTTAGGAGCCAAGCCGGTAGTTCAACCAGCCAAGGTCCTTCATACGAAGGTGGAGGCTCAAACAACTCAAGAAGTCAAGAAACTGCTGTCAGCAAAGTTCATCAAGCCAATCTAGCATCTTAAATGGCTCTCCAATATAGAACTCATGAAGAAAAAGAATGGTCAAATCTAATGTTGTGTGGATTTTCACAACTTAAATAAGGCATGCCCAAAGAATGAGTTTCCCCTACCCAACATTGATCTCCTTGTGGATTTAGCTACGGGAAAATCCATGTTCTCGTTTATGGATGGATATAGTGGATATAACTAAATCCAGATGGCCACCAAGAATGTAGAAAAGACAACATTCAAGACCTCGATTGGAAACTTTTATTACACCATGTTGCCTTTTGGCCTTAAAAACCCAGGAGCCACTTACTAGCATACCATGACAGCCATTTTCCATGATATGATGCTTAAGGAAATGGAAGATTATGTAGACGACATCATGGTAAAGTCAAAGACCAGGGTAGGACACTTCCAACTACTTGAACGAGTCTTTGAGAGGTGCAGGATGTACAAGCTATGCATGAACCCCATGAAATGGGCCTTTAGGGTGTCTACTGGAAATTTCCTTAGGTTCCTAGTCTAGCACAAAGGCATAAGTGTGAATCCAGCCAAGGCCACGACCATCACAACCATGAAAAGGACTATGACGATCAAAGGGCTCAAAAGTTTCCCAAGAAGGGTCTTTTACGTCAGAAGGTTTGTGCTAGGACTAGCTTCAGTCACAAGTGCGTTATCCAAACTGTTGAAAAAGGGAGCTATGTTCACTTGGGGGACTGAACAATAGGAAGCCTTTTAGAGGATCCAGTAGATCATGAGTCATCTGCCTACTTTGCAAGCGCCAGTACATGGGCGACCTTTGTTGCTATACTTAGTATCAAATTCTCAAGCTATAAAGGCCCTACTAGTGTAGAAAGATGATGAAGGCAATAAGTAATCCATTTATTATGTAAGCAGAACCTTAAAAGATACAGATACCAGGTACCCCAAGATAGAAAGAGCGTGTTTAGTGGTTATCTACGCATCCCAAAGACTAAAACAGTACATCTCAGCCCATCAGATCCTCCTAGTGACACCATATAAAAGCACTCATCCATCAGCCTTTCCTGACTAAAAGAATAACATAGTGGTTGGTTTTGCTCTCTCAGTATGACATCAATTTAAGGACCCCCAAGGCTGTTAAGAGCTAGGCCATAGCAGATCTACTAGCCTAGTTCCCCGAAGAAAAGGAGTGCTTGATAAGTGAGGAAATCCCAAGAGAAATGGTAGTAACAGAACTCCCAGGAAAGAAATGGACCATGAGGTTTGATGGATCAATGACGATAACTTCAAATGGCCTAGGAGTTGTGCTAAGCTATGAATATGGGAACAACATACCATTATCCTTTAAGCTTGAGTTCCCATGCTCAAATAATGCTGCTGAGGCGTACTAGACTGGGCTGGCCATAGCACTCAGCACAGGAGTCAAGCATATGAAGGTCTTAGGGGACTCTAACCTCATGGTTTCCGAAGTAAAGGGAGATTTTGTATTAAGAGAGCGGAGCTTGGTAGCTTATCGAACATGTGCACAAAAGGTAGAATATAAATTCTAGACCACCCAAAGAAGTGAAAATCGGTTTACTGACGCGCTGGCTACACTAGGATCCCAGATACCCTTTAAGCAGCAAAACTCCATCATAGAGACCCTCAAAAAGATGTTCCTAGAAGAGCCAGAGCAAAAAGATTGGAGAGATGAAATAAAAAAAGAAATAGGAAAGTTGGAGCATGGTGGAAGTATAATAGAATTGAAAGATTACACCTTGATAGAGGGAGAACTGTACAAGAGGCTACCCAAAGGAATCCTGTCCAAATGTATCAATGAAAGGGAAGGGAAATTAAGGTTAGAAGAATTACACAACCAAGTCTGTGGGGTCGCAAAAAAAAGCAGCCTATATAGGAGGATGCAGCGCATGGGGTACTACTGGCCAGATATAAGCAAAGAAGCTACAACTATGCAAGAAAAATGTCAAAATTGTTGGCTTTCAGTGGACAAAGAAGAAAGCTATGCTGTGTTCATGACAGAATATTAGAGAATCCCATTTGTGGGATACCTAGCTCAAGGGATCCTACCAGCTGACTAGAAGCTGGCTCATCAGCTCAAAAAGCTTGTTGCCTGGTACTTTCTATAGAACAAGATCTTGTTCAAAAACTTATTCAAAAAGGAGTATAATGGGGATCCCTTAAGATGCTTGGGACCCAGGGAAGCCAGGGTAGCAACAAGAGAAGTTCATTCCAATGAGTGTGGAAGTCACCCATGGAAGAGAAGTTTCCACCGGCAACTATTGCAATTGGGATATTATTGGCCCACAATGAAAAAGATTTTGAGGAGTTGGTTAAGATATGTCATGCATGCCAAATACTAGGAGATGCAATTCATACTCATCCAAATGTGTTGCAAGATATGACCACACCATGACTGTTCCATACTTAGGGGCTTGATCTTATAGGACCCATAAACCCACCCTTCAATGGCCATATATGGATCCTAGCAGCCACCGAGCATTTTACAAAATGGGTATAAGCCATCCCCTTGAAGAAGGCCACTGGAGTAGCTGTTTCAAATTTCATTCGGGAATACATCATCACACAATTTGGGATCCTTAAGAAGCTGATCAGCGACAATGGTACTCTGTTTGTAAATAAGGACATGAAGACCCTGACAGAGGCATATCACATCAAACATAGGAGGTCCACGCCATACTACCCGCAGGAAAATGGTCAAGCCAAGGCCACTATAGAGTGATACTAGAAATCCTCAAGAAGATGAAACATGAGTATGGAGGGAAGTGGAGTGCCCACCTAATAGATGTACTCTTGGCATGCAAGAGCTCCTTAAAGACAGCCACAAGATTTTCATCACTTTCCCTTGTTTATGGGACTGAAGCCATCAATCCAGTAAAGTTAGTCATCCCCACACCAAGTGCAGTACTTGAAGAAATTCAAGAGAACACAGATAGCACAAGTAACGAGGGAAGATTGTCAGATCTAGAGGGGCTAGAAGAGAAGTGAAAAGTGGCAAGAAGGAGGAGCCAGAGGTACCAGCAAAGAATGGCTAAGGCATATGGGCAAACAGTGCACCCAAGAGTCTTTGCAAAAGGGCAGCTAGTATTAAAAGCAGTGGAACATGTAAGAAAGAACATCCCAGGACCCTCCAAGTTTGCTCCAAAGTGAAAATGACCCTACATCATTAGGGAGGTCCACGATAGCGGATATTATTACCTCACGAAGGAAGATGGGACTGCCTTAACAGATCCCATAAACGAAAAATGGTTGAAACAGTACTATGCGTGAAAAGGAAGAGGTTCTAGTACATCAAGGACCCTTTTTTGTCACTCTCCACTTTGTTAAGTGTCTCATCACTCTTTATGTTTTTTGCCTTTTTTTTTTTTGCCAAGAACTTTATTTAGCAATTTTCTTTAAAAATCTATGGTAGAAAGCCACTATATTTTGGGAACATTCCTATCTTTTGTCACCATCCTATGTTTCTTGTTATGATGAATTTCGATAGAATCTTCTCTTCTTCTTTTTTCAAAAAAAGGAAGTCTTGAGTAAGATGTACAATTGCATTTAGATAACATTGTATGACACAGCCAAAGTTTGGCCAAATCTGGGTTGGGAACCTTGGCCAGAGCTAAAAGAAAAGAAGAGAAAATGAAAATGAAATTTTTAGCACATAGCCTAAGACTCACACCAGAATCAGTCCAAGTACATGGTCTGGGACTTAGGGTAAGGATAAGTACCCCGAAGTACCCAGCCTAGTACTTGCCACAAAATAGGTCCGTCTGGTTCATGACCTAGGACTTGGACAGGAAAAAAATATCCAATGTACTTAGCTCAAAACCTGTGCAAGAACATAATCACTAAAGTACCTAGTCCAGGACCTACCATAAAAATTCATAGGAGCCATGGTCCAAGACGTAGTTCAATAAAAAGGAAAGAGACAAAAGAAAAATATAAAAAGAAATTCATAAGCACATCAAATTACTAAGATTTATATATCACAGAAAGAGAGGTAGTCAGGAGTACTTAAAAAAAAAAAAAAAAGAAGAGAGAAATAAACTTATACATCTTGAATTGTTTGAAAAAAAAGTAGAGAAATAAACTTATACATCCTAATTATCTGAAGAGAGAAAAGAAGAACCAAAAAAAAAAAAAAAAAAGCTAAGATATAAGGCTAGCCAACAGAGAGCCTTCTGAGGGAACTATAAGAATAGTCGGGGAAGAAAGGACCAGCTGCCTTTTGATCTTCAAATCTTGCAGTACCTTGTGAGCATGAGCCAAAGCTTCCTCAACAACAAAATCTCAACATCAAGATCCTTGGAAGCCTTCCTCTGAAATAATGTGTGGGCTAAAGACCGCAGATATTCCAACAAAAAGGACAAATTGAACTTAGCTTCTATAAGGTCTTGCACCACTCCCCTTCACTCCAAAAGCCTCCCCTCGAATAAAGAGTCAAGAAAGAAATCCCTTAGAGAAATCAACACGGCGCAGAGGAGCTCCATCAAAATATTGCCCAGAAATACGCCTCTCCTGAATCAGCTAGTGAAGTCCATAAGAGCTTTAAACAATCCTTCCAATAGTGGAAAGCCCTCAGCAAGCACATAGAATCACAAGAAGCTGGCAAAGGGTGGCCCAAAATGGTGAAAATGGTTCGTAGGGAGACTATCGAACTCCAAAGAATTAAAACGGGTCAAGAAAATAGGAAACCCTGAGCTAGGATCTGAGACAATCATCTTTAGGGCTTACCCCATTGTTATGTCTCTGCCTTCAAGAACTAGAGGACTTTCAGGTCTTTGGGTGGTCTAGGGGATCCCTGGTTGAGCTTCAGTAGTCTGGACAATAAGAGTAGGCCCTTTGGCTTCCTCAGCAATCGTAAGCTCAAATTCCCTGGTACTTACATCAACACCTACAAGAGTAGACAAAGTTATGGCAAGGTATAAAGTAGACAAAAAAAAAAAAAAAAGAAAGGGAAGAGCAAAGAACAGGTACCAGGCCCTTGCGATATAGCTTCCTCATGAGCCTGGGTAACCATTTCAGCCATCATGGGATGTTCGTCCTCCTGTCCTTTTGACCCCTCAAAAGACTCTGAAAAAAGAACATAATGCACATTGAAAGAATGGTGAAGAAATCTTGGCAAAATTGCTAAAGGAGGGGAGGGACGCCGAAGGCTTCCCCATAAAAAGGAAAGGAAGGAGAATGGAAAAGAGAAGGGAGAAGATATGAACTAAAAAAAAAAAGAGGCAACAACAATAAGCAATACACACCTTTTAGAACCTTCTACCTCTAAGGAAGGGTTAGCTTCAAGGGCAGGTTAAGCACTAATTTAGCCTGAAAGGGGAAAAGAGAGAGAGAAACAAAAGTCCTTAAGAAGAAGGGATAAGGAAGACAAAATAATATAGGGACTAATAAAAGAGGAGATAGGGTTTACCTATTCGTGTAGATAAGGATGCGCCCCCTAAAGACTCTTTAACCGACACAAGTTCAACAATTTGCTCAATTGCTACAGTTTTGGTTGGGCTGAGAGTCTATACAGGATTGGGATCCTAAGTGATGGGAGAGGCTTCAAGATTCTTAATAACCAACGAAGCAAAAGATGGTATAGGCTCAACATCCTTGACTTGCTTGGCCTCCCCTACCACGTCACCACTAAGAGGCTCCTTTTCCACGCCTAAGGCAGCTGGGGGCTAAGCTGCCACCACTCCTTTCACCAAGGCACCACCAGTCACAAGAGGAGGCACCTCTACCTGTAAAAGAAAGGAAGGCAGGAAGAAACAATTAACAAGCCATCAAGAGAAATTTACAAGTCCTAAAAGAGGGATAAAGTAGAGAGTGAAGGGGAACAAGTGAATAATGAAATAGAGTGATACCACATCATCACCAGAAGAATGACTCTTTGTTCCTTTAGGGTCTGACTTGCTCTTAGACTACAAAAAAAGAAAAGAGACCACTCATCAATAGAGAAAAAAAAAAAAAGGAAGAAAGGGGACACAATAGAACGACAAACCAGAAATAAGTAAGGAAATGTCAAGAAAAAAAAAAGAAGAAGGAATGAGGCCTTGCCCTTCTCTCTCTCTCTCTACAAATTCTTTAACAGTCTTTTCCCTACTATGGGTACACCTAGAGGGTCCCTGGGGAGATTGGACGATAATGTCAAGGGACCCCAAAAAACCATGGGCTAAGGAAATGACAGCTACTGAAGATGTTCCTTTAATTAAGGGAACCCACAAGGATCTGAAGGATATAAGATTCTACCTTAGTCTTCACTTTGATCTTTGGGATGAGAAGATGGCTGACCTCCTTTCCAATAGCAGAAGGGTCTACTCCCTCAAGATCCTCAAAAATAACAAGTTACTTGCGAGCTTTAGCAGTTTTCCTCCTCTAGGTTCCATGGCCAACTTCTGTACCCTTAGCACTCTCCTTTAACTTTAGATTTCTTGACAACCTTTTGCTTGATTTTCTTTTCCTTACCCTTACCTACAGGGGTTGCAACACCAATTGCCTCTACCACTCCTTTTTTAAGCACACCAAAGGAAAAGCCCACAATGAGGTTACACCCTGACCAAGCATCAGGGAAGTCATTGGCGTAGCACACCCAACCACCCCTAGAGGCGTGCTACTTTGCAAATCTTGTTTTGCTTCTTATTGCAGCAGATACAATGCCAACAGTAGGAAGGGCCAAATGTCTGTTATAAAAGGGAGTAAAGAAGAGACCAGGGTCGGGAACCCTCCCAATCTTACTTGAGCCAAAAAAATCTAAGAAAGACTTTTGAACCCTCCTCTAGTAACCAGCAAAATCGCTAGAAGAAAAAACTCCTCACTGAGAACTCGGTACCACAAATTGGGGGCTCCTCCGTGACCAATAAGAAAAGGCTTAAAGCCTTAGAAATGGATCCAAAGAGGGGAGAAAAGGCACCATCTCCTTGAATACTGGTGGGATGTCCTGATCAAAGCCAAAATGTCTAAGTACCCTGTGTGCAAAATAGTAAGTATACTTCGGACCGCTTGATGAAGGTACTGGAAGCCATGAGGGGCCAGTACAGGCCAAGTACGCCAAACTGCATTCATCTCCCCAACAGAGGTCAAAAGTATGCCCTGGAGAGTTAAGGAAGGAAGACAAAATGGAATCACATGCAAACCCAGGACTAAACTCCCGGGGGGAACGACAAGTCAAATAACCCGCCTGGTCAAAGAGTTCTACCAGATTGAGTGTAGCACCTTTCAGGTTGGACCAACGAAAGATGATAGGGTGGCTATCGGTAGAGCTGCCACACAGACCCTTGATCACATTCGGGGATCTCTGAAACTTATCTTTCACATACTTCAAGTTCCAACATTTCGCCAAAGTGACAGAAGAATGGTCCTACATAAACACCTAAAGAATAGCACAGTGCAAGGACGAAGCAATGGTGTAATAGGAATTTCCTTTAACCTCATCACCATGAAGCAAGTCCAACTGAGAGTAGATGTGGCCCAAAAACATGGGGGCTAGAGGATACTGGACCCCCCTGGCCAACCTAATAGCAAGAGGGAAAAGGGTGGACTTAATCCCATATCTAGGAAACTAACTGAAAAGAAACTTACTGAGCCACAACGTCAAGAACCCGACTCACCTAATCATCTTGTCCTTTTCTTGAGAAAGGTTGCTACCCACTTTCCCATTCTAGCTGGTTTCCCCCCAGAAGAAACAGTACACCCACCAAAATGATTGAAAAGCTTATCCTCAACCTTGAGATTCTTACCAGAGGGACTGATATCAAAGGGATTTTCACTGCCAAATACTAGGAGGAGAAAGTTATTAACCACATCTTCCAAAGTAATGGTGAGCTCACTGACGAAAAAGAAGAACATGTAAAGAGAGGGGCACCAACGGCACACCAAATGTCTAAGGCCTTTAGCGTCCCTGAACCTTTAAGATTCCTAGAAATCACTACTGACTTCAAGATCCCAGCGCTCCAAACAGCTAACAAATTCACTATCAAAAAGTTCTTTATCCACCCAACTGGACCAACCAATAATCTTCCCCGGGACAAAATCGAAAAGATAGGAACTGCTTCTCAGGATCCTTGTTTGGTTTGAAGGTCCAAAATCTTCCTTGGATTTGGAATCTAAGTAGAATTAGCAAACCTAAGCTGATCAGAAAACACCCAGGTATGTGGGGAAGGAGGAGCCTCATCATGGGACACTTGAGAAAAAAATAGACTAGGAGTGTACCAGGGATCCCATAAAGGGAAGGCTGGGCGATCCACAACTTCCTGCACCTCTCCCTACGCCAACCCTACTGAAGAACCCTTGCCTTCAAAAGGAATGTGAGAACGCTCTCTCTTTTTTCATGAGGAAGAGGAAGAAGCCATGGAAAGATGGTGTAACGGAAAGTTTAAGGGAGTGTAGAACAAAAAAGGGCAATAAAGGAAAGAGCAGCAAGAAAGAGGGTGCGTTGGGAAATATCTCTAGAAGTGTAAGGATAGCTTGAAGTGACTGCAATAATGGTGTAGAGAAAAGTTGAAGAATATGAAGTATAGAAATATGTGCCAGTTTCCAATATTCAATTTTATAAGAAAAAAATTATTGTCAGTTATTAATGTTAGTTATGGGAAACGTAAAAAGTGGAGGAGGAAGTTTACCCAGACATTTAACTGCCACATTTTGTGGATGAAGGGGGAGTTACAAAAGAAGTGGGATACATGAAAAATCAGGTCGCCAGAGGATAATGTGAAGGAGCAAGATCCCAAGAGGCGAAGATAAGGGATCCCAAAGTTGACTAGTACAACAAGTGAAGATCCTTGTAAAAATCATGAGTCTCGTCTAGTCATGCATGGGCTACAGGCAACCCACGAGCTCGAGGGGGCTAAATGTTGAGATCCAAAATATCACAATATTGTATCACAACCCAAAGCAATACAAAAATAAAAATGTAAGAAACATTTGATCTTTCAAGGAAAGGGTAAGGCCCAAAATTCATTAAAAGTTAGTAGGAAGGGACCCAAACTCATGAATGGGCAAGCTTTAGGCCTTACAAAACAAAGAAAAAAAGAAGCTCAGCCCTGCCCTTAAAGGAGAAAATCGCTGGGGAACCTAGAGAGAAAGCTGAACCAGGATACTTGAGGATTCCCAGAAGCATAGGATCTTGGGGATATGTAGCAGGGCCAGGTTGGGATTGAGACAGCTCAAAGAGACATGCCCAAGAACACAAAGAACGAGAGCAAATGTGTCCTATCAACCACCCAATGATGCAAAAAAGGGGTAGAAGACTTAGGAACCAACAACTCATGAAAAAAGGTCTAGTACCTCAAGGAACCCAGGGAGATGGACCATAAGGGAAGGTGGCTAGGGATCTTTTGGCCTGATAGAAAGGAATCTGCCTATTTAGAGAAAATGGCAAAAGGAAAAGCAGGCAAAAAATGGACCTGAAAAGTGGTATCTAGAAGTTTTAGGAAAAGAAAGATTAGAAGTCAACCCTTTAGGACCTCCCATAGCAAGAAAGTCAGCTAGGGGCTTTTGGAGAGGGAAAGAGGAAAATAGTGAGAAAATAAGAAAGGGACCAGCCACCAATTTTGCTAACACAACATTAGTTCTGGTACCTAGAGCAACAAATGGAGGGAATCAATGGTACACCAAAAACCCTAAGATGGCACTATAAAAGGAGTGGGAGCCAATAGTGAAAATCATTTGGCAATAGTGAATTAGAGGGAAAAGATCCTTTAGAAAACTTCTTTAGAATTCAAAAGGGAGAAGAGATGAAAAACGCCGTCCGGGATCCTGAAACAGCCACTAAAGAATACACTTGGATTCAAAGGGATTCAAACTTCACAAGTCTTGGAAGCCTAAAAAGTTATCTAAGTCTGTGATTTTTGAACTTATTTGAACCTTATAGCATATCCTAGTGCAATAAGAGCATAATGTATTAAGAACTTAAGAAAAAAAATGATGCATATTTTATCCTAAGGATCCCTAACGTTTTATTTTATTACTTCTTTACTTATATCATTATTTACTGTTCCTTACTGTGCAATATGTATGTATTTTCTATGTGTTAACATATATATATATATATATTGTAGGATCCACGTTTTGTGCACAACTTGGTTCGAAATCAGCCAAACTTAGCTACGGTGAACCAAGCCCAGTCCCTTAAACTTAAGCATTAGGCCCATGGTTTTGAAACCTGGACCGGACCATACGGTCCGACCGGAAAAACCTCAAACCGTTCACTTTTGCGGTTCTTTTAGCATCAAGAACCGCTCTATGGGAAAAAAACAAGGACCCGTGCGAACCGCGGTCGAACCCCACGGTCCTGAGAACCGTGATGAGACCGCTTCTCACGGTTCCCTGCTTCCTTTTGAATCTGAACCTAAAAAAAAAAAAAAATTTACAGAAAAACAAGCTCTAAATTATGCTCCCTTCAGAGTACATCACGCAACTACAAGAATGGATTGATGATCCCATAGAAAGCAAGATACCACCAAGGAACATTGATAAACACCTTAAAAAAATGAAAAACCAAAAATCAAACCAAGTAATCCGCCACTGCCATAGGACTTCAGATCGTTATCAACTAAAGCAGGAGGAGAAGATCGTTCTCTTGGGCGTTGCTAGAAGCCGAAAGTAGCAGATCTTGTTCTCTAAATTGATGTTTTGGGGAATATTTCGCTCAGATCTGTTTTGAAAGAGAGGGAGAAGAGTTTGTCACGGCCTTCATCTTCGTCTTCTGCTTCTATTTCTTCTTCTTTCTTCTTTTTCTCGTTCTTCTTTTTCTTCTTTCCGTCTCCACTTCTATTGTTTCTGAGTTTCTCACCTTCTCTCTGTTTGGTGTTTGTGGCTCTGTGCTTGTTCTGATTTTTTTTTTTATGTTTCCCAAGCCCCTTCAGTAAAGATGTCCCACCCTTGATAAGTCCGAGGTGCCTTGAGAGTTGAGAGCTTTCCCCACTTGGCCTTCACGTGACTTGCCTTGGGAAAGATGGAAATTTTTTATTTTTGAATTAGTTTCAGCCGTAAGATCTTTGGGCATGTGATGTGGCACTAGCCACTTCTTTACATTTTTTCTAGTAATGGTACAATGAAGTGAATGAACAGACAGAGCATGGCTTTTCTTTTTCTTTTTTGGATGCTGCAGGTTTGATATAACGTTATTGTACAATTCACAAGATGGCCAAAATTAATAGAGTTGTTGTTAGTTTTGACCCTTCAAATTTT
This sequence comes from Castanopsis chinensis, assembly GCA_032878915.1. Lineage (NCBI taxonomy): Eukaryota > Viridiplantae > Streptophyta > Magnoliopsida > Fagales > Fagaceae > Castanopsis > Castanopsis chinensis. The sequence continues at coordinate 16,252,889 of JAVQMG010000122.1, forward strand.
GCTACATAATAATTGTGTGGTAAAAAAGTTGTGAAATATTTTATAACATTAAATTTTTTTTTAAAAAAAATTGTAAATATTAATTAAAAGTACTTATAATATTTTATTTGTTATATTTTTCGTGTGTGTTTTAATAAGTATTAGTATTTACTCAAAAAAAATTTTAATTGTAGAAAAAATATAGTAAGTTAATAGATACAATTAATTCCTATATTATTACAATATTACTATCAAGAGTTTAACTAATCAACATATAAACAAATAAAGAAATATTATATCTATGTAAGCTTAGGATATGATATTTCTTATTTGTCTTGTGAAAGTTATGATATGAAAAAATACATTAGAAAGATAGATTTCTATATTTAATTGGTTCATTTAATTTAATTTTTCTATTTATACTAATTGAATATATTTATTTGTATTTAAATAATTATTAAATTAATTATGACATCATCACGGTTCGACCCCGGTTCAACCTCGGTTCGACCTTAAAAACCTTGAACCTCTCCCTTTTACGGTTCAATGAACGGTCCAGGTCTGAAAACCATGATTAGGCCTAGGATCCTTATTTCTACTTGGCTCTATGTGCTGTTTTAAAAAAGATTTTAAAAATAAAGAACCCACACAAAGACATAAGAAGGAATTTCACATTTGTGAACATAGAAGTGGTGTTGCTTCTAGTAGGAGTAAAATGGCTTTCTCTTGTAAATGTTCACTAAATCGAGAAGAGCACAACGCCATAATACTACTAACAACAGTGAACTTCTAAATGTGTTGTGAATATTCTCATGTGTGTGTTGTTTCTAATCTCTACACATAAAAGTTAAGGTTTACGCACCAAGCCACCATAACTCTATTGATTTCTTAAGACAATTACACTAAGGAAAGGTTTAAGTGGAAAGACACCTTTATTTATGCATAATAGAATATCAATCAAGTGAGACATATATTATTGCAACCTAGTAGGTGATTGTTGTATATATAAGTATATACATGGATAAATTGTAATTATGATTTTTGATTTTTGGAGAATATTGTTTCATAAAGTTGACAAAGTATAATTTAAGTCCTGTAATTTTCTAAGTGAAAATTCAATATTCAATATTTTCGATCGATTGAAACTTTTGTTCGATTAATTGAAATGATAAGGAAAATGATCTTGGAGCTTCTGCTTAACTCAGTCGTTGTTTGATTCCCATTCGATCAATTGAGAAAAAGCCTTCGATGATCGATTCTCGATTCCCCTTGATTAGTCGAGACTTGTAAAACTGAAATTTTTGTAGAATTTTCTAGTAACTGTTTTGAATGTTTGAAAACGTTTCAAGCATTGTGAACGGTTTTATGAAATATTTTAACTCTCCATATGTGTTTTTTGATTATATATAACTTTATGGGTGTTAAAGAGGCGCTTATGTTCACTTGATAATCACTACTTCTTCTTTTCTCTCCTAAAAAAGTTTGTTTTTAAGAAACATAAGAAATCTTATGGGTGTTCTCTAGCATTCTCCAGAATTACTATTTATAAAACCCAACAACTTAATTGTATTTTGGAGAGAAGTTTGTAATAACCCTACAACAAGTATAGTGTGGGGGTAAATATTGTCTAAGGATAACAATTTTGTGCCTCCAATTATCTATTTTCTATTTGTCTTTTATGTTAAACTTGTTATTCCCTTATTACTTTGTATAATATTTCCATCACAAGACACGACAACATGGCCTCTATTTACAGTTACATCATTTTTACCAAACATCTACTTGTTTATAAACCATTATGTAAGTAATTTTTTTTTTTTTTTTTTACTTTGAAGAGTTAAATTTAGTGTCAGCCGTGTTTGGTTGATGAGAAATCGTAGGTAAAGAAAGGAAAATTGTCTGCCTTGGATGAGAATTTATCGATGAAATGGCTTTAGCAATTTCCAAGAACTAGTGAAAGAGACTGACCAGAAAAACGTTTAGTACTCAACGAAGTTTCTATCCTCCTGGGCTATCAAACCGCGTGGAAAAAAAGCACCACCTTTTTATATATTTATTTTATTTAAATGCTTATAGTTGACCGACCGTGGAGTTGACGAACATATTTCCTTAAATGTCCTTATGTTGTCAAGTGGTAGGCTGGTAGCACGATCATTGGATCACATACTGGAAGGATGTTTACGTAAATTCATCTCACAAATTGTTCCATAAAATATTCATGTAACTTTGTCTTTAACCAAATTGAGAGTTCCCAGACTTCTTCAAGAGAAACAGGAAAAACTTGTCTGATCTTCTCTTACAAGGTTCATTTGTAAGTGTCTCATAAAACTCAGATATGTTATAATTGATAGATTATGGTTTATTCTGATTCATTCCGATTGCTTGGTTCCAACTCTTGCTAGATAAACTCACTTGGTTTCATCAACACTGGGCTGCATCATTGTAGAAGAATTTAACCTGTGAACAAGCCAATTGTAAGTTTTAACATACCCAATTACTTGAGCTTCATTCTTTTCCTTTTTGTTGTTTTCTTAGTTATATGTTTAATAGTCTCTACCAACTTGTATTTTTACGGTTTCATTTCACTTGTAGGAATTGCGGTTACTGATTTAGAAACTCATATCTATATATATGGCATGAACACTTCAAATTATTTGTCTAGTTATTTTTGAGTCTTGGCTATTGGGTTCGGGCAATTTGTTAATAGGAAAGAAGATTCTTAGTGCACATCGGTTTGTTCGGGGATATGTATCCATTTCATGGTTCATATTGGATATTAAATGGCATGGTAGTCTTTAAACTGTTGAATCCAGAAAATAAAATCTTATCCATGAAACCGTTTCAAGTAAAATAGAGATTCCACAACACAAAAGAGTATTTAGGAGTAACAATAGAAGCTAGCTCAACCATCCACTTCTTAGACATAAGTTTTGGTGCAAAAATGCTTTAAAATTTATTCAAACTAGGATCACTACTTACAGAACACCCGCAGCTTAGCCACCTAAATTACAGCAGAATATATAAACTAATCAAGTAAAACAATTTAGCTCAATCGACACCTCCTAGTGTTTCTAACAGAGATATCTAAGGTTTAACTACTCATTTAGCTCAATTGCAACCTCCTAGCTCAATTATGTTATATTAACTAAATCTTCTCATTATTATTTATTATGGGACTTCACTCACATGTGTACACCTAACATTATGGTCCTTACTAGCTTCACTTAAACAGCCTGTAAATTCATACCATTAGGATAGTGATTCTGTGATTGGAGTTGATTAAAATTCTCTTTACCATCAACTTACGCTTTTCTGAAGAAGTGGTAATTTATCACATACCCTTTGAGTTTGTAGTTGTCCGTTGTAACTCCACATCCATGTGCCTTCTAATTAAGCACAAATGTATTACTTGCTTCCAATTTATTTTAAAAAAGCTGCTATCGTAAAACAAGTAATTCCTGCTTTCCAAAATTCTTCTACAAAATGGACAAGGGACATCCTATAATCCCATTTAAGTAATCTACCCTTTATTGAGAAATTGTTTTTGGAATTTAGCCAGATTATGAAATATGCTTTGGAATAGTTCTTGGATGCTGTATCAGCTTCAACCATTCAGCTTTAGGCAATGGTTATCTAATAAAATTTCAATATATTGTCAATATTTTCCAGCAGAGGCAGAGTCACATAGTTGTGAGTTAAAATTTAAAAAGTTCTGAGGTATATGTAAAGTATGAGGGAGTAATTGTTTCCTTCTTTTTATCTTTTTTTTTTTTTTTTTCAATTGCACTTATTAAGAAATTATTGTCAATTACAAAAGCAATTTAAAAAAAAAAAAAAAAAAAAAAATGAGAACTCCTGGCAATTTTAAGAATCTGTAGACTGATCAAATAAATAAAGAATAATGAAGAACATGTTTTTATATAGCAAAAGTGGTCCCTAAAACAAAACAAATGATTTTTTTTTTTTTTTTTAAAAAAAAACCTTCTCTTGAACCTAGTTGTTCAAACAAATAACCACTTTCCCCATTACTTATTACTTAACACACCCTGTCGGCTTATTCTCACACCCTTCTACAGTTCATCTGTTGGAGAGAGACAGAGAGAGAGAATAAGTGGACAAAGAAAAGATTGTGCAGCTAGGTGAAAATGATTTAAACCTTGAATCTTATATTGGGTTGATTTTTTTTTTTTTTTTTTTGAGAAACTTATTGAGTTGAATTTGTTTGCTAGTTTGACAAAAAATTATAATTAAGAGGTTTTGTCTCATACTTTATTTAGTTCCTAAAAAGTGAATATTCTAGGACCTCTATTAATTAATTTTAAATAATGAAATTTTTAGATTTTATAGGTTTAAATAGTGACAAGTCTAATTATAGTGTTTATTAATTAGTACAAAATTCATATTAAGTTGTCTCTTTAGAAAAGTATGGGTTATATTTCAAAGTGTTTGTGATTAAATTTATTGTTTATGATGGTATTGATGATGGGGGATGATACAATGGTTTCAAAATATACAACTTTGTTAAGAAAGTTTGTAACAAGGTATTGGTTTGTAATAGGAAATTTTATATTCAAAATAATATAAAATCAATATATTTAATTACAGACATAGGGAAAAAATCTTGATTCTATCATTGTTTCCTATAGGAAAGGGCTCCCATGCAAGGCATTTTCTTAGTAGTCATGATTGCATTTCTTGATTTCTTCATTCTTTAATGATTCTCGCAGTGGTAATTTTGTTAAATATTGAAGAGTTCTTTTTTTCTTCCTAATTAATTTTCTTCAAAAATTTTTCAAGGCAAAGATATGGTGGATGCTGTAGTAACCGTTTTCTTGGATAACCTGCTTAAAGCTCTTTCAGAAGAGAGCCGCATTTTGGTTGAATTCAGAGATCAGTTTGAAATATTACAGAGTGAACTCATATTAATGCAAAGCTTCCTCAAAGATGCTGACAGGCTCAAAAGGAAGCAGCAAGTCCTTCGTATGATCATGGTCACTTTGCGAGAACTTATTTTTGAAGCTGAAGACATACTAGCAGATTGCCAACTTCAATCGAGGGATAATGACCCCTTTTCCACTGGTTGGTTTATGTGCATCTATCCTAAAAAACTTCCATTCCAGTATCAGACTGGAAAGCGCCTTAAAGAAATCAATGAGAAAATTATCAAAATCAAGAAAGACATTGGACCCTATCTTGGAGTATCAATTTTGAACCAACCAGACCAAAATGACTTGTTTCCTAGATGGAGCTCTCCTGTGTATGATCATACACAAGTAGTAGGTTTGGAAGGTGACAAAAGAAAGATAAAAGATTGGGTATTTAATGCAGATGACGGCATACTGGGAATTGGAGTGGTTGGTATGGGTGGACTGGGAAAAACCACCATTGCTCATGAAGTTTTCAATGATCGAGAGGTAGAGGCACGCTTTGAAAGAAGAATGTGGGTTTCTGTTTCCCAAACTTTTACTGAAGAACAAATTATGAGAAGCATGTTGAGGAACCTGGGAGATGCAAGTTTGGGAGATGATCGAGGTGAATTGCTGAGAAAAATAAACCAATATCTCATAGGGAAGAGATATTTGATTGTGATGGATGATGTGTGGAGCGAGGATGTTGCTTGGTGGCAAAGAATTTTGGAAGGATTACCTAAAGGAAATGGAAGCACTGTTATTATTACTTCAAGAAATGAGAAAGTCGTACGAAAGATGGGAGTAAAGGAGGACAAAATTCATTGGCCTACATGCCTTAGTAGGTCTGATAGCTGGTTGCTCTTTCGAAAGATTGCATTTGCAGCCAGTGGTGGTGAATGTATATTCCCCGAGCTAGAGAATATTGGGAAGGAGATTGTAGTGAAGTGCAAGGGTCTTCCATTAGCAATTAAGGTAGTTGGAGGAATGATGCTTTGTAAACCGCCTCGATATTTTGAATGGAAGCGGATTTCAGACCATTTCCGCAATGAATTAGCTGAAAATGATGATTCTGAGAGTGGATTGAGGGCTACACTACAATTGAGCTATGATGAGCTCCCATCTTATCTGAAGTCATGCTTCCTTTGTTTCTCTATTTTCCCAGAGGATTGTGTCATAGGCAAAGATCAATTAGTCCGTTGGTGGATTGGAGAAGGTTTTGTCCCGACAAGGGGTGGCAGATCAACAACTGAAGCAGGGGAAGATTGTTTCTCAGGTTTAACAAATCGTTGTTTGATTGAGGTTGTTGATAAGACTTACAATGGGACTATATATAATTGCACAATTCATGATATGGTTCGTGATTTGGTGCTACAAGTTGCAGAAGATGATGCATTCTATAATGAAAATGGTTCAAGTTGTCGTCATTTGGGGATCAAAAACGATTTAGGCCCAAAGCACCTCATTGCCAATCAAAAGTTGCGGGCATTGTTGTCCACAAATAAGACTGCTGAAGTAAACAAGATTGCATCAAGCATGGCCAAAAAAGTTCACGAGTCTCGGTACTTGCGGGTATTGGATGTTTCCAGATCAATCTTTGAAGCATCTCTCTCATGTACATTGAATCAGATTGGTTCCCTTCAGCACCTAACCTACCTCAGTTTAAGCAACACTCATCCACTGATCCAACTCCCACCTTCACTTGAGAAGATCAGCCACCTGCAAATTTTGGATGTGAGTTATTGTCAAAATTTGAAAATGCTTCCATCTTATGTTGTGACTTTTAAGAAGCTCAAGGTTTTAGATGTAAGCCATTGCGGTTCACTTGAATTCTTGCCCAAAGGCTTGGGAAGGCTTTCAAACCTTGAGGTATTGTTGGGGTTTAGACCTGCCAGATCAAGTCACTTAGAAGGTTGTCGCATTGGTGAATTAAGAAATTTGACTAAACTCAGGACATTGGGTTTACAAATAACTCGGGCTGATGAGATTGGAGACAATGAGGTCAATGCATTGATAAATCTCCAAGAACTGCAATATTTGTCAATGAGTTGCTTTGATAATCATGGTAGTGACCTGATTACCAAGGTCGATAAACTCTTTCCTCCGCAGCAACTCCATGAGCTGTGTCTCAAATTCTATCCAGGAAGGATGGGTCCAATGTGGCTCAACCCCATATCACTTCCTTTCTTAAAGTTTCTTTCAATCTCCTCTGGTGATATTGCAGAGATGAATAAGAGATTTTGGGGTGATGATAATACTGTCTGGAAGATTGAGGCTTTGATGTTGGAATCTCTCTCAAATTTGGCAATGGAATGGTCGATGCTGCAACAAGTTATGCCTTCTTTAAGAGTTGTGAATGTGAGTTGGTGTCCGGAGTTGGGATCTTTCCCAGTTGATGATTTTGGCTTTAGAGGGGGTGTTTGGAAGGAGGAGGAGCACAAAAACTAAAACAATGACAAACGAGAGGAGGAATAAATTTGATGTAATTTTTCTTATTATTTATCATGCCATTGTAAAACTCTTGTTTCTCATGCGATTGTAAAATTCTTTTTTTTGAAAACGAATGCGATTGTAAAATTCTTGTTTCTTATTTATATCTAATATTTATATATTACTAAGAGCTGAAGCGTAATATTTAATGTTGCTATGCTCACATTAAACCATGTCATCAACCATGTTATTATCAATTTTTTTTTTCCAATTTTTTATATATTTAAAGTGAATTAAAAACTCTAATATATTACAATCAAAATATCATATTTAATTTATCTTATTATTAACTATTCTTATTTATTATTAAATTTTTAATTCAATTTTAACTTTTCGTATCTCCACTACTCTCAATATTACTATTTTTTTATCTTTTTATCTTCCTTTATTTTTGACTCTTCATATTCTTATTCTCATACTATAAAATTGGCATTCTCTCTCTTATTCCATACGTAATTTATATTTTTCCACGCACAAAACTCTCTCTCTCTCTCTCTCTCTCTCTCTCTCTCTCTATATATATATATATATATATATATATATATACATATTTTTCCCTTCAGTTTTTTATATATATTTTTTATTTTAGTGTAACAGGTTGACCATCAAAACATACTGATGCAATATTAAAAGCTCCATCAAATGCATCGCAGAAATCGATTTTAGACTACTAGAAGTCAGTTAGTTTGCTAAAATTGGAATTGACTGGTAATCTAGCTTGATGCAATTTAGTTTTGTGTTCTATGTTATTATTTTTTTTATTCTCATTGACTTTTAAATGTTATATTATTGCATTATAAAGATTATATATAAAAATATAATATTATTTTATTACAGCCATGTCATTATCAATTTTTTTCCAATTTTTTTTACATTTAAAGTGTATTAAAAACTCTATTGTATTACAATTAAAATATCATATTTAATTTATCTTATTTTTAACTATTCTTATTTATTATTAAATTTTAATTCCATTTTAACTTTTCATATCCCCACTACTCTCAATATTACTATTATTTTATCTTTTTATGTTCTTTTATTTTTGACTCTTCGTATTCTTATCCTTATACTATAAAATTGTCATTTCCTCTCTTATTCCATGCGTAATTTATATTTTTACACACACAAAAGCCTCTCTCTTCTCTCTCTCTCTCTCTCTCTCTCTCTCTATATGTATATATATATATTTTTTTTTTTTCTTCAATTTTTTATATACATTTTTTATTTTAGTGTAATACTCAATTATCAAAACATACTGATGCAATATTGAAAGCTCCACCAAATGCATCGCAGAAATCAGTTTTAGACTACTAGAAGTCAGTCAGTTTGCTAAAACTAGAATTGACTGGTAATCTAGCTTGATACAATTTAGTTTTGTGTTCTATGTTGTTGTTTTTTTTTTTTTTTTTATTCTCATTGATTTTTAAATGTTATATTATTGCATTATAAAGATTATATATAAAAATTTAATATTATTTTATTGCAGCTATGTCTTTATCAATTTTTTTTCCAATTTTTTATACATTTAAAGTGAATTAAAAACTCTATTATATTACAATCAAAATATCATATTTATTTTATCTTATTATTAACTATTCTTATTTATTATTAAATTTTTAATTCTATTTTAACTTTTCATATCCCCGCTACTCTCTACCTTAACTTTCTTCAACCTTTCTCAATCCATTTTAACTTTTCATATCCCCGCTAATCTCAATATTACTATTATTCTATCTTTTTATCTTCCTTTATTTTTGACACTTCATATTCTTATCCTCATACTATAAAATTTTCATTCCCTCTCTTATTCTATGCATAATTTATATTTTTCCACACACAAAAGCCTCTCTCTCTCTCTCTCTCTCTCTCTCTCTCTCTCTCTCTCTCTCTCTCTATATATATATATATATATATCTTCAATTTTTTATATATATTTTTTATTTTAGTGTAACAGGTTGACCATCAAAACATATTAATACAATATTGAAAGCTTCACCAAATGCATCGCAGAAATCAGTTTTAGACTACTAGAAGTCAGTCAGTTTGCTAGAATTAGAATTGAATGGTAATCTAGCTTGATATAATTTAGTTTTGTGTTCTATGTTTTTTTTTTTTTTTTTTATTCTCATTGGTTTTTAAATGTTATATTATTGCATTATCAAGATAGTAAATAAAAATATAATATTATTTTATTACATAGCATAACTAAAATATTATGGTGTTTATTGCTATACATTTTATTGTTACTATTTTTCTTCTCATCTTATTTTATTCAACATTTAAATTTAGCAACATCCTCCATATTATAATTATTTATATTTTGTCTCATGTTTTTTTAAATTAAATGTATAATATTTTTTTAAATTCAATAAATAAAAATTATTCTTAGAAAGTTTTCCCATGAAATGGTACACTGCATCAATGGAAAAATAATACAAAACAAATATCAATTTAGAAACACTCAATTAGAAAAATAGGATAAAAAAGTTTCTTATAAAGTATTTCCATAAAACGTTACAATGCATCAATAGAAAAAGAAAAGACAAAACACATGCTATTTTAGAAACACTAAATTTATAATAATAATAATAATAATATCAAACCAAACATATCATAAAATAAACTAATAGTTATGGATATACTAACTTCATGGCAATAAAATGAAATAAAATAAAAATAAAAATAAACGTTACAATATGCATATTTAGTACATTAGAATTATCATCAAATTTGGGAAACAATAGGATGTTAAGGAAGAGAGAGAGAAATAGATTAGTAAAAGAAATCAAACGTCAGTTGAATAAATTAATTAGTAACCGTTAATTGGAAAACAAAGAGGCTAATAGCTAAAGGAGTAAAAAATTAATTAAAGATGAACTTACAAATGTTATTAAAACTTTACAATTCAAATAAATAAATCACTAAATTCACTTTATTAAATCATATAATCAACAATTAATTACAATCATATAAAATTTAAACTTGAAAGTAAACAAACTCTAATCTAGAAAATCATATTTATTATCAAAACTAAAATAAAGACGTTCTTCTGTAATAATAGAAATATATAAGAAATAAAGATGAAAATTTTCAAAATCATATTTTTTTGACATTTCATTTAACATTATTTATAAATAATAAAATATAAAAAAATTCTTAAATGCTTATATTCTTCACACACCATGACTCTTAAAATCTAATGAAAGGTTCTAAGAATTTAACTCTAATTTAATACCTCTATTATGAAAATTACTAGCCAGTAAATTATAATAATAGTAAGAAACGTTATAAATGAGATCATGAAAAAACTAATTAGCCACTATTATTATGGAATAAATGTCTTTTTTTTTTTTTTTTGCATCTAAGAAAATGAAATGTATAGAGCTTACTTATTAAGGTATATGTAAAGATTCACGTTAAAAAAATATGTAAAGGTCTTTTTGAAAAAAATGTAAGGTTTTTATTAACTTAAAAGACAATGAAAACCCAATTTTTAATTACTATAACTATAGCTACTCTATAAATCACACACTTTTGGATATATACCACCATATTCAACTTATAAATTATAACACAAAACAATTATACAATCAATGCATGACATGTAACATGAATTAATTATTGCTTGGAATTTTCACAATTATTGACAGAACATCACCAAATTTAATTTTTAGAAAACATCAAGACAAGGTGAATTTTAATTTTTTTAACTTCCATAGAAAAAAATATTACCCACATTGTTTCAACCCTTATGGAAAAGAAGGTTTACATGTAGCATGGAAAACGTGTTTAATTGACTTAGAGATGTAAAAATTAGTTAATCGACTATGGTAGAATTTAAGTTTCAAATTTTAAATAAAACAATTCTACAATAATAAAAAACTATCTTGTGATAAATATGATCATGAAGTGCATTACTTTTCATTAAATTAGTTCAAATTACAAAATAATAATAATAATGAGACCACCTTAAAAAATAATCACGCGCAATGCGCAGGTCCGCGACTAGTTATATATAAACATGGAAATCATATATATTCAGCAATTGATGCCATTCATTAAAGACTCTTAGTTTCTATATATTGTTACAAGCAAATCATGGCAGCACAAATGTGTTCTTTCTTGTGAAGTTACATTACTTACATACTAATCGTTAAGCTAGAAAGAGCCTTCCTATCATAAATAAATAATGACATTGGCTTATGTAGGCATTAACACTGCTCTCAGGCTGTTTCTATTTAACAAGGAAATTGTGTTAATGGATATTAGTAAGGCCGACTATTTGTCTGGGCTAATGGTATTCAGTGAGGTAGTTGATTAACGGTTACTCTCAATGGCTTGATATGCGTGATCAAATATGGATTCTTGGAAAATTATTGGATAATTTCAGAGTACAATAATGTTGTACTCCTTTCTCTTATATGGATGATGAGTCTTATTATGAATTTAATTAATGTGATCTATTATTATATGATAGAAGAAAGAACGTTATTATTGTACTCCTAGAGTGTTGAACGACTTATATTTCTTGCATTTTCGGTCTCACAATGAGGATTAAGGAATCCCACATCATTTCGTGACCATTTTAAACTTCTTGGATGATATAAATATAATTCCATCATCACCTTTGAGTTTATAATTTTCAGTTCTACCTTACTTTTAGTCTATAACCTATTAATCTTCTACATTGATTCTGTCGGACCGTGTGCCTTACCAATCCATCCAATGACCAATTGGTGAAGGATGAGGGGCACAAATCTTTTATAGCATTCGATTGCAAACCAAGCCTATTGGTATTGGAGTGAATTATGAAATCCCTCACAATCCCTCCCTTACAATGCGGCTCCGACAACTCAAATCTATAACCGGGCTCTAATACTATTTGTCGGACCGTGTGCCTTACCAATCCATCCAACGACCAATTGGTGAAGGATGAGGGGTACAAATCTTTTATAGCATTCGATCGCAAACCAAGCCCAGTAGTATTGGAGCGAATTGTGAAATCTCTCACAGATTCTATTTCCATCAATCATACCAAGATTGTTTGTGGGATATTTTTCTTAACAAGTATAAGGCTCGGTTCTTAGTTTCTATATATGAACAACTTTGGCAGAACCATTTACAATAAATTTTACAAACGCTGAGTTGACAAATTATCATTGATTATAGGGATAATTACACTTTACACACCTCTGGTTTGCCTCTAATTTGATGTGCCTACCCGTGGTGTAAATTTTGGCACTTTACCCAACTGTGATTCTCACCGTTACTCTGCCGTAACCTACCTCTCCCTCAGCCGTTACTCCAACATAGAAAATGTAAAAAAAAAAAAACAAAGCCCAAACAGATCAAAACACGCTCACTCCCAAATGTTGTGTGGAGTTTGATTTGATTGATTCACTCAATGAATATGCTTTTTCTTTTTCAAATGTCTTGCATGATTAAACACACAAACCCAACAGATCCACCACAACATACCCAATGCCGGCAACAACGAGATCTAAACCCAGCCAAAAACTCCAATCCAAACACACAAACCACAGTGAAAAATGGGATTTAAGGAAGCAATTCCAGATAGTTCCTACATTAACACACACCACCAACTTTCAAATATAGCATCAACAAGAATTAAAAAAAAAAAATGATACAAATTACATAGAGCACAAATAAATAAAAAATAAAAAATAAAGACCACATAGAGCACTTTGAGGTTGTGTGGAGGCAGATCTGAGTGGGTCTGATTATGAAGTAGAGTACACATGAGGTCTGATTGTGCAGGGCCTCCACACCACTATTTGGAGCTCCATGCACCACTTATGTCCCTCCTAGGTGGTAGATCAAAGAGTGAGTTTGAGAGTTAGGTTCGGAAAGATCGGGTAGAGAAGTGGAGAGATGGTGGTGGCTGAGATCGGGTTAAGATAGAGATTCCGGTGAGAGGGAGGTTTGAGCTTGAGAACCACCATTTGAGGTGGTGTTGGAGCGGCGAAGATGTGCTGTGAATGGTCATCCATGGCTGGGTTTGGGGTTTGGAGAGAGGTTGTTGAAGAAGAACAGGTGGGCCATTGATTTTTTTTTTTTTTTTTCCTTTGAACAAATTAATAACCATTGTGGTGAAAGAGAGACAACAAGGCAAATATATATCTGTGGAGGTTGATTTGAGCTTGACTTTTCTGGGTCTACGTTCTTCATGTTCAAGATTTATGTGAATTGAGGGAGAGGTCAATACCACTTTTTGTTCTTGTTTCTCTTGTATTTTTAGTTGTATTTTGATAGATCTGTCGTTTGTACTTTGATGGCATTACTTGATTTAATTTGTATTAGTTTTCTGGGTTCATGCTCTTCACATTTGTGTAAGCTCTTCACATTTGTGAGTTATGAGAAACTAATACCATATTTTGATCTTGTTTTTCTTTTGTTTGTTTGTTTGGTTTTTTTTTTTTTTTTTTTTTCAAGTTTTGGGAAGAGACATAGAATGGGTGTTAAAAGACTTAAGGGGTGTTTGGATGGCCTATTTCCATAACTCATAACTCAATTTCCATAACTCATAACTCAAAATTGGTGGGACCCATAGCAGGAACTTTGTTTGTGAGCAAGATAACTCAATTTCCATAACTCTGTTTCCATCACTCAATTCTTTGATTTTTGAGTTATGAGTTATGGAAACTGAAAACACATTTTGGCTGTTTTCAGTTTTCATAACTCATAACTCAATGGCATTTTTGTAATTAAACACACATTAGGGGACCCACAACTGCAACTTTTGACCAGCTGACTTTTTTTTTTTTAGTTCGATCTTCACGTCATTTTTTTTTTCTGGGTTCGGTCTTCACGTCAGTTTTCTTTCTTCTTTTTTTTTTCCTGGGTTCGGTCTTCACATGAGGTTTTTTTTTTTTTTTTTTCACTGGGTTTGGGTGATCTGGTACTGAAAAAAAAAAAAAAAAAAAAAAAAAAAAAAAAAAAAAAAGGAAAAAGCTGCACTAATTGACAGACATGGGACCCACAAATAGTGTGAAAAATATGAGTGATGGCAACTAAGTGATAGTGCCAAACGGTTATAGTATTTTTAAGTGATGAGTGAAGAGTGATGAGTGATGGAAATTAAGTGAGCAAAATTTTTGATCCAAACAAGGCCTTATTTACTCCTTTTTTTTTATCAGATAGAGACTACACGGAAGTAACCTCAGGTGGGTAAAGTGTCAAAATTTAAACTACGGGTAGACACATCAAATTAGAGGTAAACCACAAGTGAGGAAAGTGTAATTATCCCTTGATTATAATATGAAGCCGCCACTAAAACTACTTTATTATCTACCTTTAACAAATTACCACCTTAACGAGCTCAAACAATCTTGCAAATCTGTTGTGAGATATGTTGTGTGACTAGACTTTTATTATTTCATTATTTTCTCCCTAAATAAAATTTTCCAAAGCCAAGATAGGAAACCCTAGGCCTGATCCTGGACCTTTACATTATGTTGAAATGGTTCGGCCCAGACCGCAAACTTCGGCCCAGACCCAGGTTTTGTTTTTCTCAATTCCCCCCTCAGTCGGTATACCGAAAATTCTCCCCAAAAAAAGAAAAACGCACCGTTTTATTTTTTGGGTTGTTGTGGTTTACAGGTTCCCATTTCTCAATTTTCTCTCTTCTTTGAAATTTGAAAGCAGTGAAGCTGAAGAAGAAGCCCCAGGGGGAAAGAAAAAACTGTGTCACCAACTCTAAAAGGTAGAGTCTTCCATTTCCAGATCTCTAAAGTTCTTAACTTTTTTTTTTTTTCATATAGTTCCGTTCAAAACAAATTCCAAAAATAAGTTTATAATGCTAAGATCTCATACTTCTCTGATCTCAATTCTGATATGCTTTTTAAAAATCTTTCAGAAAGAGAGAGTGAGAGAAAAACCAAAAAAATTAGCGAAATGGATCCGGATTCAGTGAAATCGACTCTGAGTAACTTAGCATTTGGAAATGTTATGGCCGCCGCTGCTCGTGATTATCAAAAGGTGTGTGTGTGTGTGTGCTCTCCTCTTCAATTCACTTTGCAATTTTTTTTCATCAGATCCATCTTTGTTCTTTTATTGTTGTATTTGTATTTGTATTTGTACTTTGTTGGGACAGATTTATTTCATCAGGCTAGAAATCTTTGAATTCACATAATTAAGAAAAAGCATCAAGTATCTTTATTGTTTTACAATTATGGGAATTAAGTCTGTTAGACTTAAAGTTCCCAAAATAATTTAAGGGAGTTGTATAAAAATCTTAGCTTTCCCTGTCTAGCTCACCAATTCTCTATTAATAGCTTTTCAATCTAGAATTTAAGAAGCAAGTGAATCCTTGATGCTCCATTGGAAACACAAGAATGCTACTTTTCTTTCTACGTTTCTGTTTCCGATTGCAATGTTAGATTTTAGTCTTTAGACAAAATGCCAACTTTTTTTTTTTTTTTTTTTTGAAAAATTGATTCTTTTGGACTTTTTGTATGTCACCCTATATTATACTGATGCTTAGCAGAATGTAAAGATCTTTATGCGGTCCTCTTAGGTCAAGAAGTATATCTATCCATTCGGGTTTTTCAACATTTCAATGTTCTATGATTGTTTCTGGTTGAAGTGGGCTATAAGTAGTTTACTTAATACTAAAAAATGTGTTTGCCAGGTTAAATAATACTTTCCTTGTGATTTAGAATGACTAATAACATGATTTAAGAATGTAGTGTTTGATTCTTACAGTTAGCGAGCAACATAGCTTCGGTTGCCAATCGTTATGTTGTCTCATGTGTACTTAAATAATCTTACAGGAAGTGCTTGCTCAAGGGAAGTCACAGGCATCAAGTTCTGTCAACCAGGAGGTCGACCTTGATGAGCTGATGGACGTAAGTTATATGGTAATTCGTGCATTTAGCATATTAATGCAATTTTTTCTATTTATAAGGTGTACTTGCATTGGGTGATATTAGGATCCCGAGCTGGAAAAATTGCATGCCGATAGGATTGCAGCTCTCAAGGTTAGAGTTTTGAATTTAATTTCCCCCTAAACTGACCTAGATGCATTATGATGTATAGATTTGGAGTAAGCATTCTATATTTATGATAGGATTTATTTGAATAGAAAGAAGCTGAGAAGCGAGAAGCATTAAAGAAGCAAGGGCATGGAGAATACAGAGAGGTTACTGAGGGGGATTTCTTAGGTGAAGTTACTGGTAGTGAAAAAGTGATTTGTCATTTCTACCATCGGGAGTTTTATCGCTGCAAGTAAAGCATTTACTTTAATCTTATTCTCTCTCTCTCTCTCTCTCTCATGTACACACATGAATGTCTGAATTACCAAATTTTTGGTGTTAATGTCAAATGGATTTTGTTAGGATCGTGGATAAGCATTTGAAAACCCTTGCACTAATGCATGTTGATACAAAGTTCATCAAGTTGGATGCAGAGGTCAGTATACATGAGTTTTTCAGTTAATATGATTCAATAGATCAATCTTTTGGTATTTTACTCAATTTGAGCATATCTGATTTCAATATCAGAATTTGAGGATTCATTTATAGCTAAACTTTGATCATTCAAGATGAAATTAAATACATTATTGAAAATGAAATGCAGAATGCACCCTTCTTTGTTGCTAAACTAGGAGTCAAGACTTTGCCATGTGTCATTCTTTTCAGGTGAGGCCGTATTTGTTGTCCTTTAATTGTTATAATTCGTCAATTTTTGTATTGGCATATCAGTACTGTACCAAAAGAAGTTGGAACTTGTGAAAAGGGAGCTCTCATAAGATTCTGGACTTCTTTTGTTTTTTAACTTTATAATGATAATGACATATAATTGGTGGTATTTGCCTGGATGTAGCCCAGACAAGCATAACTTGATCATTAGCCTAAGGTTATCAGTGCTGATATGCCTCATGTTTATTTCATGACCTTCAGATTATGCTGCTTTTTTTTGCATCATTTGATTATTGTCACAATGTTTACTTTCAGAAAAGGAATTGCAATAGATAGGCTGGTTGGGTTTCAAGATCTGGGAGGAAAAGATGATTTTTCCACAAAGACGCTTGAGGCCCTACTAATAAAGAAAGGTAATGCTTTTGTCCAGTGTGTTTTGCATTTCTTAGCTTGTCACAATATTCTCTCAACTATCATTGTACAGGTATTCTTATTGAGAAGAAGGAAGATGCAGATGCGGAGGATGATGGCAATCATGAAAATAGGCGCAGGACAGTGAGATCCTCTTTGAATCCTGATTCTGATTCTGACTGAAAAATGGAAGAACTGCAGATTTTGATTCTTAGTTCAGGTCACTTGGGAAGGCCTGGGGTGGGGGAAGTATCTAGATATTGAGAGAATTTGAGATGCTTTTAAATGCATGCTTGTGTTGTTGTAGTCACTTCTGCTTCATGTGAATTTATTCCAGCATGTTCTTTTTGCTCAATGATTAGTCACTAGGCACTTTGGCCATTTATATCAATTGTTGAGCCCTATGGAGAAATGAGGCACCAATTTTGCACAAAAATAAATATTTGGAATCAAACCCTAGGTTACCATTCCATAAATTCCTTGTTTGAGCAAGCATGTCTGACTGACTAACCAACTCGATGGCAAGTAATGCAACTTCATCTAAAGCCCATATTGGTGGTTTGAGAGTCCCTCCAAGACAGGAATAAGTTTATTGGTGATAGATTCTAATTATTATGGTTCTATTGATGGATTGATTGAAAATCCTATCTAGACTGCCTTATTTTCCCTACCCATGCCACAGTTGTTAAAACTTAAAACTGCAGTCCAAATTGTAGGATCGCACAATCCTATGAGAACTTTCCCGAAACAATTAGAATCTCATTTGAGTAGGCTACACACTCCTAATTTAGCGTAGAAATTAGGGGTGTGTAGCCTATCTACCAAAACAAACCCGATCCAACCCAAAATATTGGGTTAGGTTGGGTTTTAGGGATTTGTGGGTTAGGTTAGGTTGTGAAATTCGTTTTACATTGAGTCAGGTTGAGTTTAGGTCATAAGACTCACAAATCCATCTAACCCGACTTAACTCACGTATATTTAATATATATTTAAAATTTTTAAAAATTTAATACAATATTGTTATTTACTTTTTTATCTCTCTTCCTAAATAAAATGCAAACCTGAAGTTTTCCTCATATAATTTGTGTCGGTTTGGTGTTATGCTCAGGATTATTTGGTTATAAAGTTGCACTTATTTGTAGTGGTGTTCTAATTCTTCATTTAATATTAGTAATAGTAATTAAAATAAATAATTTGTCCAACTCGTATGGGTCCAACTCGATCCATGTGGGTTTGGTTGGAATTTTTTTAACCCACCATGGTGAGTTGAGTTGAAAAAACTCTTCATTTCGATCCAACCCAATCTATGCACACCCCTTACAGAAATTCGCTATCATTTTTTTCTTTCCTCTTCATTTAAAAATAGGATTTTACTATCCTTGATTTAACCCATAAAACATTTCCATCAATCATTGGTAGGATCTCAATTTGAACAACTTTGTGCCTTACTCAGTGTCCTCATCATGTTAGAATTGAGTTTGTAAGAGCATCTACATTGGTGGAGCTAAAAATTTAGCTATTTGACACGTACAAAAGTTACTTTATTTATTTTACTTCTTCACTCCTAACATCAATGGATTTTTATTTTTAGCTATTTGATTAAAATAATACAAATAACTTATTAGAATAATAATAAAAACATTCACTACAAACTTCAGTAACCAACCACAACCACCTCCACCATCAACCACAACCACAACCACACCCACAACCACCACCACTACCCACACAACAGGGAAAAAAAAAAAAAAAAAAAAAAAAAAAAAAAAAAGCAACCAAGTAGCCCGATCTAGCCACACAACTACCACCACCACCACCACCACAGCAGCCCATAGTAGGGGGAAAAAAAAAAAGCTGAGATGGGTTGGCGACATGGGCAAGATGGGACTTCAGCATGGGTCAGCAGCATGGGCGAGATGGGTCAAAGCTATCATTACCATCGGCGAGAAGAAGGATCCTCCGGTGTAGGTGTTGTTGTTTCATTCGTCGCCAGGCAGAGTCGTCGGAATGTCGAGGACTTAGTTGTTCGCCGTTGTGTCAAGTCTCGGGTTGCTCATTCACCACGTCATCCATGTCTGTGCCTTCATCGAAAAGAATTTAAGGGAAAATTTTGAGAAGAAAGAGAGAGTTTTGAGAAAAGAAAAGAGCAAAGAAAATGAAAGAGTAAAGAAAATGAGAGAGCCACGTGAACAAAGAAGAAAGGAAAGGAAGAGAAAAAATAAAAAATAAAAAAGAAGAAAGAAATGAAATCACTAAGAGCACTAGCATTGATAGTGCTAAAAAGCTATATTACTATTTTTAGTGTCATTAAATGTAAAAATAAAACTCCATTGATGGAGCTATAGCAAAATTTTTTAGTTTTTTTGCTACAGTGCAGAGCTATCTTTAACTGTATACTGTAGCTTAAAAGTTAAAAAAAATAAAAATAAAAAAAAAACATTTTTTTATTCTGTGTACGCACTACTTTAATTATATTAGTGATTTCTTTTCTTTCTTCTTTTCTTTATTTTTTCTCTTCCTTTCCTTTCATCTCTTTTCATTCGTCTCTCTCATTTTCTTTACTCTTTTCTTTTCTCAAAACTCTCGTTCTTCTCAAAATTTTCCCTCAAATTCTTTTCGGTGGAGGCACAGACATGGACGACGCAGCGAATGAGCAACCCAATACTCAACACAACGGCGAACGACTAAGTCCTCGACATTCCGGCAACTCTGCCTAGTGACATACGGAACAACAACGCCTACATCGGCGGATCCTACTTCTCGCCGACGGTAACGACGACTCTGACCCATCTCGCCCACGCTACCGACCCATGCCGCAGACCCATCTCGCCCACGCTGCCAACCCATGCAGCAGACCCATCTCGGGTAGCTTCGTTTTTTTTTTTTCTCTCTCTCTGCTGTGGGCTGCTGTGATGGTGGTGGTTGTGTGGGTAGATCAGGCTACTTGGTTGCTTTTTTTGTTTTATTTTTTTCTTGCTGTGGACTGGTGGTGGTGGTTGTGGGTGTGGTTGTGGCGGATAGTGGAGGCAGTTGTGCATGATTGGTTATTGAAGTTTGCGGGTGGATGTTTTTATTATTATTTTAATGGATTATTTGTATTATTTTAATTAAATAGCTAAAAATATAGGTCTATTAACACTGGGTGTGAAAGGGTAAAATAAATAAGGAGTAATTACAGTGAACTTATCCGTGGAATGGTTTGTTTTCGCATTGTCTATTTGTGGTTTAATTATTTACATTTTTTATCTATTTGTAGTTTAATCATTTACATTTTTTTCACTTAGGATAGTCCCGTTAACCTTTTGTAATCCATCTTTTCATTTGTCATTAGAAAAACACATTTTTAGGCAAAAATAATTATAACAAAAATAAAAAACAATTATAACGAGAATCAAAAAGTTAAGGTTTGAATTTTTTTTTGGAGAAACAAGATGGGTATCAAAACTGTGCAAAGCAAGAAGATCGTTCTTTAACTTCTCCGGCTTACAAGAGACGTATGGCCATGGAGCAAGGTAACAATATTGATTTTGCCCCCTTTGTACACTTCCCACTTGACTACTTTGCTAAAAAGGACAAACCACAGTCGGATGGGGCAGATTCGGCCAATAAAGCTGCTGAGGAAACTTCTTCAGTTTTTGGCATGGCAGAGAATAATAGTGTTCAACAAACAGGAAATCCACAGAACAGTTTGGAGAACTAGAATGCAAAAGCTTCTGGAGAGAACTTGAGTGAGAGTAGGACAAGTCCTGTTCACAGGGACCCAACCACTAGAAATTCAACAGAGACTTACGTCAATGCCAAGTCTAGTAGCAAGGACAATGTGAACAGTTGGTATCCTAAGAAGGAGAATGCTAGTGATTCACCAATTTTGACAAGTTCACCTCAACCATCTGAAAATCGAAACACTAGAAAGAGTTGAACTGGAAAGAGCTTGGAGGGGTCATTGGTGAAGGAACCAAACCCCCTCGACCTATCAGAGGAGGCCAAAGCAAAAAGGTGGTTTCAACGTGTTGCTCAGATTAAGGATATCTCAGGGCTGAGTCAGATACCTGATGAGGATTTTCCATCAATAATGCCAATGCGGAAGGGTGTGAATAGGTTTGTCGTCAATAAGAGGAAAACGCCATTGGAAAGGAGATTGACATCTCCTTAGTACAGAAGAAATCTACCAACAAAGAGCTCTGATTCTCTTGATTCCTGTCACCAGCGGTGTTATCGTTGGGATGATGCATGATTTGCTTGAGATTTTGGACCAAATCAGACAGTCTAATTCCTCCACCAAATCCAAATCCCAATCCCATTTCCAAAGGCAAGGTTTTGATGTCATTGCTGCTGTTTTCCCTATTATTAAGGCAATTCAAGCCGCTATCACTTTACGCACTGGTTGTTCTCTGGTCCTGAGGGTCCAAGTGTCGATCTTGGCACATCTTGTGCTAAGGGTTTCTTTGTTATGATGGATAATAGCAGTGATGGGGAATTGGCTCTTCTTGCTTTACACAGTTTTGATACCCATCTTTTTTCTCTAAAAAAAAAATTCAAACCCTAGCTTTTTTATTCTTGTTATATTTGTTTTTGCTTAAAAATATGTTTTTCTAACGGCAAATGAAAATGTAGGTTACGGAAAACTAATGAGACTATCCTCAAGTAGGCAAAGTGTAAATGATTGAACCACAGGTAGGCAAAGTGAAAACGGGTCATACTATAGATGAGTTTACTGTAATTATCCCAGTAAATAAAGTGACTTTGTAGGTGTCAAATAGCTAAATTTTAGCTCCACTAACGTGGATGCTCTAATTTTTTTTTTAAAAAAAACCTTTGAGCTACAGTGCACAACTAAAGATAGTTGTGCATTGTAGCAAAAAAGCGAAAATTTTGGCTATAGCTCCACCAATGGAGCTTCATTTTTGCATTTAACAGTGCTAAAAGCTAAAAATATCACTTTTTAGCGCCACCAATGCTAGTGCTCTAACACATCATGTTAGAATCATGATGAAGTCTATAACTAATGTCATGACAAAGTGACAACGCAAATATTGGTAATATGTGAGATGACTAAACAAGAATTAAATATGTTAAAAAGTGTCTTAGTTAACAATGAGTTGAATGAGTTGAGTTGAGTTCGATTCTAGATCATACTCGGTTTCAAATAAAAATTATTCAAATTTAAAACTAGCTAGCCACTATCTTTTATGCCCAAATTAGTGCAATTTAAGACAACCTATAGAAAGAGTTAATTTACAACCATTCAAATCAAATATATTTAAATTACAACCAAAATAGAAAAAATATTCCACAAACATTCACAAAACCCTGCGTAATTTTTTAGTGATCCAACCTTCTTTTACTATATAACCAAGAATTATATGAAAATTTAAAATGATCTTTTAAGTATATAATCTAAATTAAATAAAAACAAAAAGTTACTTTTAATACAAAATCATACCTAAAAAGGAAAAGCTTATTTTTATGTTAATATATCTTCTTCGTATCCTCAAAATGTGAAATTAAAAAATATCCGAAATTTACCCTTAATTCAATTACGAAAAGGTTTCTATGCCC
The DNA here is from genome assembly GCA_032878915.1 of Castanopsis chinensis. Classification (NCBI taxonomy): domain Eukaryota; kingdom Viridiplantae; phylum Streptophyta; class Magnoliopsida; order Fagales; family Fagaceae; genus Castanopsis; species Castanopsis chinensis. The sequence goes on from JAVQMG010000122.1 coordinate 16,275,894, forward strand.
ACTTGAATTACAAGAATTTTTATGTAACCCACTATACGGTGGTTAAAAAATCTATACACATATGCTTATAGTCACGTGACATTTTTAATAAGTTTTGTAACTTACTAAATAGTACATAATACATACTAATCTTATCACACGTTCAATGAAGCTCTTTTTATTATATTTTGAGTTTAATGTAATTCTTCAATTTGAATTTATCTATTGTTAGTAAGGTTACATCGAATGAAATTTTTAAGAGACTAAAATGGAATAAAAGGCTAAATTTAGTGTGTGCTAGTTTTTAAGAAAAAAAAAATGTGTTAAATGTGCGTGAAATATATATAAATAGAGAGTATACTAATTTTCAAGATAAAAGTTTCTCCGTTAGTTTTTTTTTTTTTTTTGAATTTTGTTGAATAACAATTTTAATCCTAGTTTTTTATTTAAGAATAAGAACTATCTAATAAAATTAGAAGTATTTTTGACATTTTCTGAAAAGTAACAACTAACTTAATGGATTCTTTTAATATAAACTTTCTAATAATTCAATTAAAAGAAATATAAGAACAGAAGAGACAGAATTTGGGCGGGAAACAGAAAAGAGACGTTGAAGGGGCTGTTAGATCCGTTAGGATTTGAATGGAACGGCCTCGCATGTCGGTACCTCTCTCTCTGTATATCTCATACCAATTTTTAGATTACAACCAAATGGCGTTGAAGTTGAGACTCGGTCGAGAGAGCATATTCTCTCTCTCTCTCTCTCCGCAAATTTCTATGGACGCTCACATCCTCACAATTACTTCTCTTCTTTTATGCTTTTTTACTTATTTCCCTTCCCCCAAAAACCCTCCCTTTCCTTATTCAAAGGTAAATTATTTTCTCTCTCTACCTGTAAATTTTGGGTTTCGGATTTTAACTTCTCTCTTTTTGGTATTTATTTTTGCTGATAAAAATTATGGGTTTGGAAATGTGTAAAATCTAAAATGTGCAGGCATTTTGGCGAGAAGCTTAGGTGTTCTGGCATGAGCGGTTGATCTGTTTTTGTTTTTGTTTTTCTTATTTATTTATTTTTTCCATCTATCAAAGCCGATCACACAAATTACCAAAATGAGTGTCACCATGTCTGGAACAATTTCTCCCAAACCAGGTTATCCAATTCTATTCAATCTTTTCATATGTATCTCTGTCTTTTTTTAGTGTTAATACTTTGTGTTGTTCCCATGATTGCACATTATTGACCTTAAAAAAATTAATAAATAAATGCTGCGAATACAATATTTTTCGCAATTGCTGGTGTGACTTATTTGAATAGTTTAAGCTTTTAAAACAATTAATAATTTATCATTGTATTACGGTAGGAGATCCTAGGTTCAAAACCATGTCTTCTTCTTACCTTCCATTTAAAAAAAAAATTCCTATGTGTTGGGTCTCGCTTACGAAGTGCAATTTAAATTATTAAATCCATCGTTTTCTAATAGTTTAAGCTTTCGGTACAATCGATAATTTTATCAAGGTCATGTCATCAATTGTGAAAAATATTGTCTCTAGACTAATTGGAAAAAAAATTGGTATGTATCTGCTGAAGAATAGTAATGAGTATATGGAATTCTAATAAAATTGCACAAAAACATGTTAGATTAATATGCTTTGGCATGCTCCTAATGAAAATAGCAATGATAGGAAAACCCTTTAATTTTAATTTTTTTTTTTTTTTACAATTTATGCTAAGTCATATGTGATGTTTATATATATATATATATATATATATATATATATATATATTTATATCATGATCACGTGTTTACATACAGCCATTGAAAGATCTGATGCTGAGAACTTGGACCATGAGAAGAAGAATAGAATTGCAGCTTTGAAGAAGAAAGCAATCAATGCCTCTGCCAAGTTCAGGAATTCTTTGACAAGAAAGGGTAGGAGAAGTAGCAAAGTGATATCTGTTGAAATTGAGGACGTACATGATGCAGAGGAGTTGCAGGCTGTGGATGCTTTCCGTCAAGCACTTATATTGGAGGAGCTACTGCCTGCAAAGCACGATGATTATCATATGATGCTCAGGTTACGTTTTTTTTTTTTTTTTCTCTTGTTTCCATCATGAATTTTGTGGATGAAATTGGCCTTCGATAAATTAACCTGTTTATAAAAAAGCATAGAAAAAGGGAAACTGTTCTCTTAATGGAAAAGGTGGATACAGTCATACTGATTGTGTGTGTGTGTGTGTGTGTGTGTGTATTTCTGTCAGATTAGAAAAGTTTCCTTATATCTTTTTCTTTTTAAGCTCACACTTACTTTAATGCCCTGAAATTAATTGAAACTGTTGCTAGAAGATTAAACACTTTAGTTAATGTTTGAGTACAATTGATGGTAATTTGGGTAGTAGCATGTGTTGCACAGTTTATGAAGATTAATTCTGTGAAAGAGGAGATGAACATAATTACTGTACTTCTTTTTTAGTAAACTACAAAATTTTCATTTTATTCTTTTGTCAAGTAATTTGAAAACTTTTCCTTTAATACTACAGATTCTTGAAGGCCAGGAAATTTGATGTGGAGAAAACAAAGCATATGTGGTCTGACATGCTCCAGTGGAGGAAGGAATATGGTGCTGACACTATTATGGAGGTATTTATAGCAGAAATTGGTGGCTGGCGCTAGAAATGCTTTAAAATTTCATATTATTTCTTTGATTTCCCTTTTTCTCTATTATTCTTTCTTTTTGTCTTTGAAGGATTTTAATTTCCCAACAGTGTGCCCCTCTTGCTTAGCTGCTTTTCCTTTTTTTTTCTCCTTGCTCCTCTTTTTAAAGGAATTTGAATTTAAGGAAGTCAATGAAGTCCTGGAATACTATCCGCATGGGAATCATGGAGTGGATAAGGATGGACGACCTGTTTACATCGAGAGATTGGGCCAAGTAGATCCTACCAAGCTGCTGCAAGTCACAACCATGGAACGATATTTGAAATACCATGTAAAGGAGTTTGAGAAGACATTTGCCGTAAAATTCCCAGCTTGTTCAATTGCAGCAAAGAAGCACATTGATCAAAGTACAACCATCCTGGATGTGCAAGGAGTGGTATGTGAGAACAATAATCACTACTACGGGAAAATTAGATAACTGTAATCTTTCATAAAAATATAAACTAAAATGTAATTATCATGGATCTTTGGAAAAATGACTGTCACTCTTTAAAAGGTGCCAAAAGTTGAAATAGTGTTCACACTGCACATAGTGTGCTAGAAAGTCTTTTAGTGAATTTGAATTGCTTTGGGTGCCCCCTTCTCCCCCAACAAACCCAATCTTGTAAAGCAAAAATAAGGAGATATAGAACATTTTACAGAAACTATATTAGTTTGAATCAATGCCACAGGGACTGAAAAATTTAAACAAAGCTGCCAGGGAACTTCTTATGAGCCTTCAGAAGATTGATGGTGACAATTATCCTGAGGTAATTTCTTTCTGATTTGTATGTCTATGAATCTTGTCTTTATACTGTGGATCGCACGAATATTGATGCCATGTGAATTGTTGTCCTCACTGCAGACCTTGAATCGCATGTTCATCATCAATGCTGGTGCTGGATTTAGAATGTTGTGGAGCACTGTAAAGTCGTTCCTTGATCCTCAGACTACAGCCAAGATCCATGTAAGGATACATCATATGCTAAATCTGCTTGTTTTGATCTAGGGAATATACTAATCAGTAAATGGTACTATCCACCAGGTTCTAGGCAATAAATTCCAGAGCAAGTTGCTTGAAATAATTGATGCTAGGTAAGTTTTTAATGGGTAATCTATTTTGCACTTCTATCTCATCTTGTTTCCTGATCTTACTCTTATTCTAATTGAGTGAATACTTCTTTGATTCTTTTTTTTTGGGTTTCCTTTTTGTACTAGAAATAATTTGTTTGTTTTGTTGCGTCAGTGAGTTGCCTGAGTTTCTAGGAGGCACTTGTACCTGTGCTGATAAAGGTGGCTGCATGCGTTCTGATAAGGGCCCTTGGAAGGACCCAGAGATCTTGAGGGTGACCAACAAAAATCTCTTTTTCATTTTTTCCTGTTACTTACAATTTGATAAATTTCTTTGTATAGTTTACAATGGAATTAGTAACCCTCTTTTTTTTTCAAAATATGGACTTGCAGATGGTTCAAAATGGTGATCATAAATGTACAACAAAACTTGACAATCAATTTGCTGATGAGAAGACAATTTCTGAGGAAGAGACAGTGTACCTTAAGGTCTTTCTTGATCTTTTAACATAATTCTTTTGTTCTTCTTTTTTCTTGTTGATATGCCTACATAATTATCATATTATTGGTGCTAGATTATCTCTGTTCTCTGAAGTATTTTAGCTTTCCAATGGCTTTTGGTCCTTCTGGTCAATGATAACTCCCTAATTTATTTTATATCTATTTTCAGGGACTTAACTTTTCTTCTGGCATGGACGCAGCTCAAGATGTACATGACATGCGATCTTTCCCTTCTAGACTTTCAACAGAGCATATCTCTCTTAGCCATAAAAAAGTAAGTGTAACAGATATCTTGTTTAATCTTGTAAATAGGGGTTTGAGGGATAAACCAGTGGTTCCAACACCTCTTGTGGTGCCTGGGAACTGAGGTTCAACCACAACCCCCCCCCCCCCCCCCCCCCCCTCCCCTCAGTTTACATAATAAAACAAAAATAATGTCAGTAAAAAAAATTGTCTCTGTTAGCAGCTAGAGCAAGAGTGGCTTAAGGCATCTGGAAAACAGTTTTTCTGCCACTGGCATACATTTGTTTGATGATGCCAGTGAGGCTAAATGTAGAAGCGAGGAGTTTATATTGGTTGCGTGAGGTCCAATTTGGATTCTCTAGTGGCAGGTTTTTTCACACCACTTTTTCTACATGGATGCATGGCCCAGAGAAGGCCAGAACTTCATTTGTTCCTGTTATGACACTAGACTCAAAATGCCACTCACCAAGTGGAATCTGCTGTTTGTCTTCATACCTAGGTGTTGGGGGATCTGAAATGAATGAAATTTCACTTCATTATATTTGTGTTTTGATACACATGCACTCTAAAGTTTTTATCTATGGGTTACAGATTTTTAGGAAGTTCCAAAGCACAGAGGCCCCACTAAGTACCTTCAATTTAATAACTAGCCTATAACCGGTTTATGCGCAAGTTCTTTTATTTAATTTACTTTCATTGTAATTATTTTTATACTAATCTTTTAGCTACATTTCCTGTGCTGCCATGTCAGATGGAAACTTGATTGCATTTTGTAACTAATTTCATGTAAATTTTCAAAATGAAAATGACCAATGAAAAAACTTCGTTTAAGATGAAAATGAGTTACAAATATCAACATTTTCACAACCTGCATTGCAGCAGCTATAAGACATTTGAATAAAATTTAGGAAAAAAATACATAGAAAAGCATAACCATGTTATTAATCAGCAACATTTTCCCCCACAAGATCGCTACAACCAAGATATCTTAAATCTATTTCATGAAAAAGAATCCACATCTCAATTTGATCCTGAAACTTTTCTTGAACTACTGCTCTTATTTTTTAGAAATTGCCTGAATGATTTTTCTTCCTTCTGTCCTCTTTTAATGTTGAATCTTCACTGTTCTCCACTAATTTTTAAGGAGAACCTGCTTAGATTAATAGAGCACATTAGTACCAAACAGTAAACCAAATCAAGTTTTTTTTTTTTTTAATAAAAAATAAATGTAATCTATGCCCTTATAGTGCGTTTAATCACTAGCTACTTTTGCATTTGGGTATATGTTGCAGCAAAACAAAGGCTTGCCTATCAAAAATTCAAATAATCCTGCTAATTCTCCTTTTAGTAGCTCCCTAACAATATTATCAATTAATCTATGAGTTTTATTTACAATTGAAATGTATCTACTATATTTATTATAATCAACCAAATAATGAATACAACTAAAGATAGTCAAGTAAAGTTGTTCATAAACAATATGTTTTACACCTAATTAATATCACTAAGAAACAGAGGAAACTACTGCATTGCTTACGCTTACATAAAATAAATATTCTAAAAAGAAAAAAACAACATAAAATAAATATAATTCTTAATATTCTCAAGACGGGTAACTATGAAAAAATCAAAAAGCACATTATTTGTACATGATTGTAATTCAAAGCCTTAGCACTTAGATCTATAGCTGCAAGCATCCCCTGCTCCTTTCCTTCAATATTTTTCCAAAGATGTCATCTTTGTTGGTACTTTGTATAATTGTCCTTTTATGCAATCTGCAAATGGATTTGTTCTTTTGCACCTCTTTTTTTATTTTAGAACAAACTGGTATTTAGAGAGATTTTGAGCATTCCAACTTTTAGTTTTTGAAGTTGTCTTGGATATTAGCACCAATAGAATTCCAGATTTTCATTGCACAAGATAAATTTGCTTTATATATTCTCATTATTGTAATTACCATTGCATTGCTCTCTCCTTTCATTGATGGCACTTATTTATGGTCATCTCAAGGTTGCATTCTTGAATAGAAGAGTTTCTATTAAACTCAATTTTCTTAGAGCCAAAACTCATCCAACAACTTATCTTAAGGATTTCTGTGATAGGTTATTAAGTTGTACCCATTATCCAATGTTTTTTTTTTATTATTATTTTATTTTTTTTATTGAGAAGTCTTTTAGTTGTTGGACAAAAATTTCTGTAAATTTAGCTATGGCACTTCGTGTAACGTGAGACACTCTAAAGTTTTGAAAGTTGAACATTCTCTTAGTGCCCGTTTGGATTGAGGGGGGAATGAGGGGGAGTGGAGAGGAGTAGAGTAGAGTTGGCTGAAAATAAGCTAATTTTGGGCTAACTCTACTCTACTCTCCCTTCCTCCCCTTCAATCCAAACGGACCATTAGCTTCTGTTTTTATAAATTATGCTCACTCAATTACTTCCCCCCTCCCCCCTTCCACCCCCCTCCCCCTCCTTTTTCTCCTTTCTTTTTCCTTGTTCCTTTGTATCCTTCTCTTTTGTCAATGTGACAGTTTTAACTTTTGATGTACAATACACACCACAGCTTTCCATTACAAAAAATTACCAAGAAGCCTACATGTTTGAAGACTTAGCCCCAATGGTTGATAAAGGTGTGGATTCGACTTGGCAAAATATGGTAGATAATGACAGAGTTTCCCTCTCAAAAGGTACATCACCTACATTTATAGTTGCATACATACTGTTTTTTTATAATATTTACTGGCTCTAATCTATGTCATGAGAGGTGCTGAAGTAATTGCCGATATCTGAAAATTACTATTAGGCTTGCCCTTTTTATTTACCTGACATGGTTTGTTCTAGAATTGCAATAAGAAATAAAAAAAAAAGGAACGGCAAATCAATTCCCGACATCTATATTGAGACGTGAATTGCTTCTGGGATCATTTAAGAAAGAAGGGGGAGGGTGCAGCTGGACTTGGTGTGTTCAGCATCTTCCTCCGTCTAACTTGAGTATTTACAATGTTGTGAACTGATCTAGTATCTGCATATTGGATGGTTTTACAGTATGTTACAATATGTTAGCTAAGAAGTACATACAGTCTAAGAATTGAGGCTTAGAAGAAGCATTGTATTATGTTGCAATTGTTTTATTCCACTAATCAGCCTAATAATGGTCAGGAGGAGTATTATAATTCTGTACAACCATTTTGTCCAATTGATTGATAAAAGGAAAAAAAGGATGATGTTGCTAATATAATCTTACCAATGCTTTATTAACTTTCTATCGTTTTTTTCTTTAGAAGTCACAATATGAAGGTTTTTCCTGATAGGGATTCCCTCTATCACACCAATCAAGTGGTATGTTACAATTGTATATCCATGTACCATTGTCTGATAGATTATATCCATGATTGTATTAATATTTGAGGGTCATATGCTTACCTTACGAAAGAAACAATGTTTAGCTAGCTTAAATCTATTCTTTGTCTTTCATTTTTTAAGTCCAATTAATACGGGTTATATTATGTTTAAATAAAAATAATATATATGATAAATTTCCTGCAACTTCAGCAGCAGATTGTTTTGCCATGCATGATGCTTGCAAGGGTACTGAAGGGTTCGTCTCTAAATTTTTTGCTGGTCTAATGGCCTTTGTTTTGGGCATTTTCACCATGGTTAGAATGACACGTAACATGCCAAAGAAGCTCACAGATGCCACTATCTACTACAGTCCTATGTACTGTGTCGACACAATGTTTAAAGGCCAGGCACCTTCGCACCAGCTTCCTGAGCCTGCCATCTCTGTCTCTGATTTCATGTCTGTCTTGAAACGCATGGCCGAATTGGAAGAGAAAGCGAATGTTTTGACCATGAAACCTGCTGCCATGCCAGCAGAGAAGGAAGAAATGCTGAATGCTGCTATATGCCGGGTTGATGCATTAGAGCAAGAGCTTGAAGCAACCAGGAAGGTACACTTTGTTGGTTTCTATGAATTTCCTTGTTATTAAATAATTAAAAACACCAGTAAAAGCTAGCCTAAAATGGGTGAAAATATAAGCTTTAAGCTGCATGATAATCATGTTCTCTATGCTTAGGCTTTTGGTGTATTGACCTTTCAAAAGGGGCATCTTCTTCCTTTTATCTATAAAGTAAAAACAGTTAAAAGTACGAGTGGTAACTTTAGTAGTGGTTACTGGATCAAGGGTCATCATGGAAAAGCTTAAGATGGTATGTGTTTTTCTTTTCAAAACAAATAGTTTTTGTTTAGCTTGAAATCAATCTTTTTGATGTCCAGGTTCAAAATAATATCTCGTTAGCCTATAACCAAACAATCTCATATGATTCTAATTTTCGTATTTTAAAAGCAATTAAGTACTTTTTGTGGCACTGACCAAATGGTGCTTAAGTCGTTTTTTAATCTTTATTCATCCTTCTCAATATAAACTGCACCCTATCATTTGGGCATTGAAAGAGTTGCCAAAATGGTTTTAAAAAAAATTCCACCTCTTCAAGACTTTTCAGGAGTGAATACAAGACACAGTTTTCTTTTTGTTTTAGTAGTCATAGGCATTATTTAAAAATATTCCAACATGAAAATTTATTGCTGCCACCAAGTTGACAAATTAATTTGTTTAGAAGGTGAGTTATATCTGTTTGGGAAATGCTTGCCAAAAGAATGGAGTTGTAAAAAAATATTGCAACATGAGTACACGACTAGTTCTAGCAGCCAGGATTAAATTGATTTGTTTTTAGTTTTCATTTGCTTCTTTCTCATGCCATACATCTTGAGTGTCAACGCTCCCAAACTGAACATCAAGGAATATTTTGTTCAGAATATCATGTGTCTAAGGTATTAATGGTCTAACACTTGGTAGTCACATGTATTGACTGTCTCTTTCTTTTGATAGTATGCCATGGATACTTCTTGCTGGTTGTTTTAAGGGAATTGATTCTTACACTATCCTTATTGTATATTGTCTATACTCATCATCCATTTCATGTTTTAAATGTGGACATCAATAAAAAAAATATGAACGTTGTGTGTAAACAATGCCCCTCTTTCCGATAACTTTTACAAGTTATTCATATTATTAAAAAGTACAGGTAGATACATAATTGCATTGAATTTAATTGTTCTTGAAATAGATACTTTGTTGGTCATTAATGCAACTATAGGTTTGAGTTTAATTAGAGAATCAAAGTACAATATTCAAGGAATTGTACCTAAGTTTTCCCATCAATTAATGTATCCTAACCATGGCCATGCTGATGCTAGGCAATTGATACTAAATAATACCTAATAATGTTTGAGGGTTTCCATTCCATATTGATGATTATTGGTTTTTCAGGCTTTAGAGCAGTCACTTGCCCAACAAGAAGAGCTTCAAGCTTATCTTGACAATAAGAAGAAGAAGAAGAAGATGAATTTGGTATGTTAAGAAGACCATAACATTGGTATTTTAATTTTGTTCATCGACATTAAGTTTAAGATGGAGTTACCTAATTTTCAAACTCTGGCATGTAATGCAGTTCGGGTGGTGACGGAAGAAATGCTGGATGCCTAAAGGTGCTCAAGATGGATGATGTTCAGTTCTCCAGAGCCACCCAAACCAAATATACTCTTAATATTCTATTACAAAATATATAATTTATCAAAAGCTTTCATGTATAAACTTCCATCCTAGTCCTATCACGATCATATATATTTTAAACAAATTTGTGTCCCATTACTATACTTTAATTGTGAAACAGCCATTTGAACTTCAATTTTTAATACATTGTCCATAGGTGTGTAGGACGACCAAAGAGAGAATCGCTCAGGTGGATCACTTGAGCCTATCACAAGTGTTCCTCTCAATGCCTATGCTCCGCAATAAGGAGCCAAGAAGCAGTGACGAAGATTTAAGTTTTCGGAATGGCGAAACACAGAGAGAGTGTGGTGTTTAACAAGAAGAGCAATTCCACTCCACTAAACATTAACATCTCTCATATATGGAGGTTGACGTTAAAAATAAAATAAAAGGATAAAGGAAACATTTTCTCATATATGAAGGTTGACTAGTGTGCAATGAATGGAGCCAAAAACGTCACTAGTGGAGTTCCAAAATAACGCTGGTGAGCATTTAGTCCATGACACTAGCCTGTTGGTACGAGCTTATGAGAAAATTATTGGGTACTTCAAGGGTATATTGATGTGGTACTCTTTCCGTTCACATAAAGGGTAAATCTCATTATGAATTTAATTAGTGAAGCCCCTTATTATGTGAAAAAAGAGAGTATCATATCATACTCCAAAAGTACTGAATAATTACTTGAGCTTATGTTAAACATGTCTCATAATTTTAGCATTATTCGTCTTGAATCACAACCTTCAATTCAAACTATCTCCTTTATCAATGAACGTGGTGTCCAAAGCCTTTTACTCATAACCACTAATATATGATGCATAAGATAGGGGCAAAAGGCACAGTCCTCTACTTTTAAGGTCTTGCTCTAATTCTGTTCCATCCTTATCGCTCAAACCCTGTCATCATTAACAATTAGAGATTATGCAAATTGATTTTTCAAAGGAAAATGACTAGTGTACACGAGCTATTGAATAGTTTTTAAAACTGAAATTGTGTCATGATTTTAGTTTTTGAAAAATTTACAAATGTAACTTTGTGTGTAATAACAATACATGTGTAACAGACATTATTCTTTTATGAAAATTGTAAATGATGTGAGTCTTATTAGAATCCTATAAGCTCTTATTCATTTTAGCATCCTTGTTCAAGGGCCAAAGTGTGGAAATAACACTTAAATACAGAATCTGCCGGTCTATCAAGGGGGAGGGGGAGGGGGAGGGGGGGGGGGGGGAGAGAGAGAGAGAGAGAGAGAGAGAGATGTGTGTATATGTGTGTGTGTGTGTGTGTGTGTGTGGCCACAAGAATATCTTACCGTTTGCATGGCTATATTGGGCTTGCTGTGCGATATATTCATATAAGGCATGCTCAATGTCTGCAGAGATTAAAACTTATTTGAGTTCCAAGAAGACCAGCATGTTCTTTAATGCAGCCTGTGTGTGTGCATTTTCTTATTATGTGTAAGTACTTTATTGTAGTAAAAGGGTAAAAAAAAAAAAAAAAATTGGCTAAAAGGGTAACACTCTTTTATAGAGCTTTAACCTAGATGCATGGGTATTCTATTCCCACCTTTGTTTCTTTATGTAGTTGCATTTGTAGTGTAACCCTAGACACCACACAACCCTAGCCTTTCCAACCCCATTACTTTCTCCTTGACAAGATCATATAAATGATTCAGAAGAGATCAAACGTTTGGAAGTGAAAAAGTGATCACCTGGACTTGGTCATGAAGGAATTGAATGTACCCAATAGCTTCTGTTAATACAGAGGCTGTATCAGTCTGCAACCTCCACATCGATTCAAAATGTTAAAAACAGTTTATAGAAAGCATGGCCAAAAAGATATTATATTGTGTTTCTATATATTTATAAATACAGTAGTGGGTTCTGATGAAGAATGAACTTAGAAAATATATATATATATATATATATAGTACCTTTCTGATGAAGAGAAATATATATAGTACCTTGCCAAAAGGTGCTACCAATCTCTGAAGAGCTGCAATTCTGTCTCCTAGTTTCTCCTTTCGTACCTAATGGAAGGAAAAGCCAATTCCACGATAGCACAAGATTATAAAATGGAGCAAAGTTTAATAACCTGAAGATTTGATGGGTATGTTATAAAATATTACTCACCTTCAGTGGTGGGCATGAGCATCGTGACCCTGACTGCGACTTCTTAGCTACTGCATGCGACTCTTTTGGCTCAGAAACACTACTAGCCCTCTTCTTTCTTGTAACTCCATTCATGAAAGCTGTTGTCTTTTAAAATTGAAGAGAAAAGTTTAATTTTTGGATCATGGCAATGAGAATAATGCTGTTCAAGTCTAGAATGTATATATAAAGCTGAAAAGAATCTTCCACGTGTAGAAAATTAAGGGGAAAGAAAAGTAAAAAACTGAACAAAAAAAAAAGTTGCAGAGTCCCTCCCGATAATCAAATAATACAAAATCGTTATCACCATCTATCTCTCCTTCCAAATTTTACCTCACCAAATGTCTTTTTTTTTTTCCTTTTTTAATGGATGAGAAATGGAATCAAAACAACATTTCAAGTTCTTTGCTAAGTATATATTTTTTCCAAACTATATAATAATTACAAGTGGAATTCGAATCCTAGATGTCATAGGCATACAATGAAATGCTAACCAATTAAATTACAAGGTTTTTGGTAATACTAACATTGTTGATTATATCTATATTGGATTTAGTAACTATACGCTATAATAGTAAGCTTTTGCTACCAAAATGTCATGTTTCAATAGAAAAAAAAAATGATAAAATAAATTCATTAGCGATTGAGAGTGAAAATCTATAAGACATTTCAAGATATACTGCAAGAAATTTCCAACTTCACTAAAATGCATTCTCTCTCTTTAGGATCTAAACCTCTAGTCCATTATTATTTGCCTTATTTTTCTATTGTGCAATTGTGAAGAAGATTATGAAAATTTTACTCACATAAGCAAAAAATCACATGTAGCTTTTTTGTGAAATGTTTGTTAAAGTATAGTTAATCTAGAAAAAAAATTAAATTTTAAAAATTCATAAATAAACAAATAAGCTAGAAAGTTAAAGAAAAGAACCGATTCCAAATTGACACCAAGAAGAATAAGATACTCACTTTGTTGTAGCTGTTTGATGGACTATCCGCAAGTTCTTGCATGTGATCAGGGCTAAGAGACATCCTATCTCGACGAATGCCAAAAATATCATGTGAAGATTGGCTAAAACTCCCACCATAATTGGTAGATGTCAAAAGATCCAAAGTCTGCAAGCTCAAGCCCAAAGAACTTGATGAAATTAATGAAGATGACAAATCTGAGGGTGATGAATTAGTACTTGGAAAAACATGGCTGAAGTTACATCTGTTGGATCCAGCTACACCTACAAAACTTGCAGGGTTCTGAGTATTAGAGTACAAATCTCCTGTAGAAGGTTGTCCAATAATTTGGCGACCAGAGGAGGAGTTGCTGAGCCATAGATTATTAGGAGAACATTGCAACTCATTTCTTATGGAGAGTGAATGTGATTCTTCTGAACTAGAGGGATTGCATATCATTTCACTCAATTTGGGGAAAGTGTCTGGCATCTCCTCTTTGATTTTTGCAACGAGAAATTCATCGGCTGATTGTTGGGTACTTCTTGCATTAGAAAAACTTGAGTCTTCATTCATGCTAGGTCTAAGAAGCTGCTCATTGATGGTACACTTAGGCCACATTTCCCGTGAATTTGGGATGCTTTCAGTTAGATAGCTGTTGTAGTTACTACCATTATTTCTGCACAATTATTTAAGAAAATAAGGAACTAGTGACTGTAATTATATAGAACTTTTGAAGAGCAACATCTTCATATTAATCCAAGGACTCAAGAATTTCAAACCAAGATAAACTCCTAACCCCAGGCAACCAACTTTGTCTAGCAAAGTGCCTAAGCTAAGAAGAAACCAATAAATTGAATTTTGAAAATCGTACACATATTGACTCACTATATTCTTAAAGAAATAACTTGATTGAGAAGTAGGATTTTCTTTATCATAAGAAAAGGTTTAATTACTATAACTATTCAACACCAATTTCATCTTCTTCCTTGGATCACTATATTCAGCAACCAGTTATATGTGTGTGTGTATATATATATATATTTATTTATTTATAGCCACGACTAATCATCATATATACTTCTTTCGAGTAATCATCATATATACTTCTTTTAGGTAATACTGAGCACATCAGAAAGGATTGACTGCTTTCTTTTCTTTTCTTTTTCTTCTTTTTCTCCCTAGTGGTAAGAAAAACCAAGACCACTTGTATGGTCAGGACGAATATAGTATAAAGTTTGGACACTTAAATCTGCATGGATTTATTTCAGGAGAAGTTAAACCACGAAATGAAGATATATAGATAGAGGTACTTACAAAACGATGCTTGGGATCCAGTCATGGGTAGTAGAAGCTTTATAGCCAGATTGGGCTGCTGAAGTAAAATACTCAGCCAACTGTTCTTGGAGCTGATGCTGAAAATTTGCAGAGTCCATTATATTTTAGTATTTAAGACTTGAAATTCCCAAGATGAGTATATGGAAAAACTAGCTCTAGTGAAAAACTGTAGCACTTGGTATCCACACTCGCTTTTATCGTTATCAACTATCACTTGATAATATTCTCTCTACTCTTCTAAGCTTAGAGTTGCTTTCCAAATAAAGGAGAACAAAGATAAACGCCTCTCTCTCTCTCTCTCTCTCTCTCTCTCTCTCTCGATAAGAGACTCTTCTTATGTATAGGAAACTTTATCCAGTTTAACTTGTTCTTGAAACCCTAAATCTTTCACATTATATTGGAGGATGGGTTTTGCGCACTCTGCCACAAAAGTTAGTATAAGTTGTTAATTCCTCTGTGACATATACATTATATATTTCAGTATAGAGGCCCAAAGTAAAAGAAAAAAAATTACGGTGAACAAGGTTATTCACTTATTCTCCCTCACATTTTTAAAGGGCCGTACATTTAGTACTAGCTAGAGCCTCTTAGGTTTTAAATGCTGGTAACATCCATTTGATAAAACTAGTGTCAAAGTGTTGGGCTTTGTGGAGCCTAGTTTTATATATATGATCCGGTGGATGATCCGACCCGACTCGAATAATGTTGCGTGGTTTTTTAATGGGAGAATTTTTAAGGCTTAGTCCATGGAGCGGAGGCTTGGGCCAATAGGCCCAAGCCGGAGTGCTCATGGACAAGCCTTCTGGGGGTCCGGGGGCAACGCCCCCGGGAAAAATTTTTTTGGCCCATTATAAATCCGGTTTTGAGTAGAAAACGTTGGTTTTAATTAGGGTTTCCACGTGTAGTCGGTTGGGAGTATAAAAGGTTTTTTTTTGTAGCTGCAATTTGTAATTCTCTCTGATAATAGTGAAATCTCTGCAACTCCGTGGACGTAGGCAAATTGCTGAACCACGTAAATATTGTCTTGTGCGTGTGATTATTTTCTTTGGCGTGTGTTTTCTCTATATTTTTGTTTCTCACAGGTTTAGGAATTCGTGGAAATTCCCTACACAAAGAGGTTTGAAATTGATGCATTTGAGTTAGGTTAGAAGTATGTCGATAAGCTGATTGAAGTACCTGAAGAATAGCATAATATCGGTCTAAGGAAATATTAAAGCTCGTGTGACACTCCGCTCAAGCGAGATAATTGAAATCTAGATCGTGAGCAAGGTTTGTTCTGTGGGGGAGATTCATGAAGAATAATTATAAAGATTCTAAAATCACTAAGTTGGGGAGGCAACATTTGTAGAGATTATATTTATGAGTCTAAGTTCAAAGGTTTTGTAAGTAAATTATTGTAACGGTTTCTTTTAGTGAGTTCTCTAAGGAATTGGATCCACTTTGTCATCAAAATCTAAGTGCATCTTACTGTTTTTACTATTTTTGCTTTTGGTTATGTTTTAGATTACTGTGGTTAAATTAATTATTGTGTTCGAATATCTACGTGGAATAACTTGTTGAATTAATCATATTAATCCGCCTCATAAGCATTTATAGGGTCTAAATAAGATTTTTCTTAGCCATTGGGTGCGAATTAAACATGAAGTGGATACACGTGCTTTTCCCATCTCAAAACATCATTTGGGACCTTGTAGAAACTACCTAACCTAGATTTAGGAGCATCATCGTACAGAAAAGGTTTGCTGCTAAATCAAGGAAGGGAGTCATACATATATTAATCTTTTTTCTGGTATGGATGTTGCATTTATAGCGATACCTGTTATATTGAAGGTACGCCATGTAACTATAAATTCAAGCATTCCCACTGAATTCGATTTGTTAATGCCAATTCTAGTAAGATGATTAATACTTAAATGATGTTAAGCGGGAAATTCCATAAACAGATTAATTAGAGGATAAGATATCATTTTCTCTAAATGCAAACACCAAGTACGTAGGATTACAAAAACTGTCCTACCAAACCTGGTTCTATATATCTAACGCATTGATTCATGAAGATTAGAATTCAGTTGTATGAGGACCATATCCCCTTTTAAAAAACCCATTTAAGCAATTAGAAAATACAAGGTATAGCTTTGATTCTATGAAAGAACACAACAAAATTACATCCACTGCAGAAA
Source organism: Castanopsis chinensis (assembly GCA_032878915.1). NCBI lineage: Eukaryota > Viridiplantae > Streptophyta > Magnoliopsida > Fagales > Fagaceae > Castanopsis > Castanopsis chinensis. Next base: position 16,292,597 of record JAVQMG010000122.1, read on the forward strand.
TCCTCAAACCACTACCTAAGAGAAAGACAATAGCGGTGATATGTAGATCAGTTATGACAAAATTTTGTTAGTTTATGTTGTTTTTCTTAGTTGAATTATGACTTTTTGTTATTTTTCTTTACCTAGTTAATCTGTTTTTCTTTCTCTATTTGAAGTAGGACTTTAGTTCTTTTTCTTAAAAGAGTAGGAGGAAATCTCTCCCTTTAAATACTAGTGTCACTGTGGTATTCAAATCTTCAAGAAGAGTACTTGGAGTCCATAGAAGTTCCTCTCATGAACATATATGAAGAGTTCAGAAGTTTTAAAAATGTTGTAGGTCATAGCAGTAAGTTCCACTACTGGGTAGTGTCTAAAATCAAAGGATTTGAACTAAAATTGCAACTTTTTTTCCTCTAGAGAATTACCATAATTGAGGTAGGTTACTCTCGGATTTTTTTTTTTTTCAGAGTCATCTTCCATTGTCTTTCACTTTGTCACTGAATTTGCATGCTCCTATCGTTTATTGCTTTATTTTTTTCAAACTTGGTTTTTGTTGTGGTTGTGGCTAAATTGTAATCACACAATTGGCTAATTTGGTAATTAAATACTTAAATAACCCACTGAAGAATTAACTAAAAGGTCTAAACAAGCTTTTTAGGATGTCATCCATGACAAGCAATAAATCAACGTTAAGCCTATAATAGTGGTTGATAGGGATGATGACAGTAGAGAGCTAGATCTAGGGAATAAAGATGGTCATAGAGGTAAAGCGAAATACAGTTTTGATATCATTTTACAATAAGGAAATATTATGCATAAGTAAAGACAAAAAGAAAAAAAAAATCAGGAATACAAAATAATTAATGTGTTCAATCTTAAAGGTATATACTCATGATCATAGAGAACTCCAAACAACTACATCTTTACTTTTGAATTCTTTATGTATTAAACTACCATTAATTGCAATAAACCCATTTAACCTTATATGCATTGAACTAGACCTAGATTCACCCTTGAGTTATATTACTTGGATCGTATAATTAGGGATATTTGTAACATAGTTAGGGACTATAGGGTTACTTACACTACTAAGTAGGATCGCTTGCACTATAGTATAAACAAGATTATAGCTCTTAGTATAATGAATTTGAAATAAAGTAATATGAATCTTACGTAAATTCACTTGACTTTGACCTATTTGGAAGCACATTTGTTGACATGCAAATTCTTTTTTAGCATACATGAATCGAATTCTATGACTTTCTGAATTTAGGGGCATAGCATTGTGGAGCAAAGTGGATTCCATTGACACAAATCGTTATCTTATAATGCATCCAAAAGATTAGTATATATATGGTATACGAGGAAGACACCAGTCAGCGCCCTAAGTTTTAATATGAGTGAGAGATAGTGCTGAATTATTATTACATTTGATTAATTTAGATAGACCGAGCTGTCTTTCACTAATTATAGAGAGACTTATTTTAATCACATCAGCCCCACAAAACTTAACATCAGAGAATAAAAATTATGGGAGAAAGTGCAATAAAGATTATGGGCAATTTTGTCGCCAACTCCAGAGTTCAAATCGATGTTTCTTTTCAGCCTGTTCTTTATTCATCCAGCTTGCTGATTTTGCCGACCTTTTTCTCTCCCTCCTTTTTTATTCTAAAGATTACACTTGTTTAATTTTTGTTTAATAAAGTCTGACTACTCTTTGTTTACAATTTATGTGTTTATTCTAAGCACATTTTCTATCAGATGAATGGGATACCAATATAGTTTGGGTACTGGTGTTGGTATTGGTTCAAGTTTTCGTACTTCTTATGCCGTGGAGCAAATAATTTTTCTCTATCTAGTTATAAATTTAAAATGTGCTAAATTACGTAATTATTGCAACATCATTGGGATCCCAAGATGCCATTTGCACACATGTTATAAGTTGCAGAGAATTTAAAATTACAAAGTGAAAGTCTCTTGTACTATCTAATCCACTTGCTTATATACATAGCGACGATTTGGATCCACGATGGATGCATTATATATATATATATATATATATATATGATTCGACAGCTTTAAACATGCTGTACATTATTAAAATTTTAGGTTGATAGGGAGGAATTATTATCTGCTTCAATCATTGCTACCAAGCTCAAGATTCAAGATGCAACTCCTCAAAAAAAGCTCAAGATGTAACTAAAAATGTCTCATCAGCTTTTTCTTCTTATTGAGCACATTAATTTGCTCTTACTTTGACAGCAATTGTAATGCTAAGGATTTATTTAGAGTTTGAGGGACATTAAGAGATTGATTGATCAGAAACTTTAACTTTCAGATAGGAATTTATAGCTATCAAACGCTACTTCAAATGGATATGTATGGTTTATCTAGATACTACTTACTTATAGATGGTGAAGATGTGCATATATAGGGTTGAGTTGAGTTGGAAAGTTTTTTCAACCCAAGGTTGAGAAATTACAACCCAACTCAACCGATTACATATATAGAAACCAACCCAACCCATTATAATTGATCAAATCTCAATAGGAATGCATGTTGTTTGGGCAAACATTGTGTTAGAGAAAACCCTTGATTTCTTGCTCTAATGATGTGCTCTCATCAAGTCATTGAATGAAGGTTTCTAATATCCTATTCAAATAACATCTTAATTTGAGAATAAGTACCATACCCACAACCATCCAAATTAAAATTTGAAATATATATCAGATTTTAATAGTTGTGTACAATGTAAATGCTCTTATAGTTTAGAGTCATTAGACTTTGCGAATACTCTCATTATTTATGTGCACATTTCTAAGGTTCTTACAATTTATGGTGGGTAATCGCCCAGTAAACTATCAATTTGTACACTATTTTAGATGTTAGATGAACATTGCAAGTTAACATTGAAGTAATATATTAATTGCAATGTTCCGAAGTTTATGGTGTATATTGCAAAGAGTCCAACGGTTTAGGTTGGATTATTGTTATTAATCTTTTTTACTATGAAAATTCATTCTTCTCGCTTATGATATTAAAATTATGGATTAATTTTTTAAATTAAAGGTTTTTAACTTTTCATTTTCAATTGATAATAACACTAATCCATATAATTTTTCTTGTAACATATTCGATTGTAAGTGGGATTTTATCAATTTTAATTTTTAGAAAAATGTTGTAAAAATAACTGTAATAAGTAATGTTAATAAAATTACAAAATTTTTATATAGATTTTGTAAAATAATAATATATTTTTCATAATTTAACATGTTAATTGAAGTGTTGTATTAAACTTGTAAAACTTAAAAAATAATAAATAGATAAAACTTTTAGTTTTAAACATAAATCTAAACCATCAATATTTTAATAAATAATCATTATATGTTTAATAAAACATTTAAGATTTAAGACAATATTTTTACAAACATCATCTTCTAGTAAGAGCTAGCTTATTGAACTATTATAATGGAGTTATTATATTTTATTTCATGTCAATGACCTTGAAGTAAAATGACAAGTTTCAATATTTTTAATAAAGACATTGAAGGTTTGAATTTCCTATTCCCACTTACAATGTATCAAAATAATAATAATAATAAATAACATTTTATTTTATTTGGAGGATGGAAAACCTGAATTGACAAAGGATTCTGCATGTAGAATGAGACATATGGTATACGTGTTCCATATCATATTGTCCCTATTTCTGCACGCAAAAGTTACCGAAAGTACCAAGGTTATTGTTTAATGTATTATTTATACTATATAATAAAAAGTTAAGCTTAGATGTCGTGGTTACACTAAATAACTTTACCATATTGCAAAAAAAATATATATATATAGATTTTTAGATTTTAAAAAATATATATATATAATTTTTCTTCTCCTATAATCTTTATGTTAATAAAAATCTTAATCTGATTACAATCCAAATTCTTCATCTAAAAAAATCTAATTTATCTTAAATTGCAACAACATATAATACACTAAAAAAAGAGAGGTATAATGCACCTTGAACTGCAACAACGTAGACATAGTGTAATCTAATTCTTCTTATTTTTTAATTACTATACTAAAAAAAAAGGTCTAATGCATCTTAAATTGCAGCAACATAGGTGTAGTGTAATATAATTTCAGTTTCGTCACAAAAGCATTGTCAAACCTCAAAACATTCAAATAGCATTTTCATAATCTTATTCCAATACCGCAAACTCTTCAACTTCCTCTCTATCTCTTTCCCGAACAACAACAACAAGAAAGGGGTAAAACCCCATTTTGGCCGAAAGACATATGAAAAATTACAGGGCGAAAATCTAAAGAAAGCTGTAAGCAAGGTTTCTATGTATTCCCTGGCTATTTTTGGATTCTTCCATAACACATTAGGTCTTTTTTACAATTCTGGTTTTTCTTTTTCTGTTTTGAAAACTCTTCTTTTAAAATAGCTATGGTTGTCTTTGGTGGTTTAGAATGATGGAGGAGAATATTGGTCACAAAAAACTATGAAAACTGAACCCACGACACCATCAAACGATGATCGGAGAGCTCAACTTATGCCTACTATTAGACACAAGTTTGTCAATAAATTGTAATTTTCTTCCTTCACGCTAAATTTATTATTTTTATTTTCTTAGTCTTTTTTCTCTGTCTTTTTTTTTTTTTTAATCCAAAAAAGGAAGAAAAAAAGTGACTAATGAATGCTTATTTATTTGTAGTTCTGTCAAATTTCAAATATATTGTGTTCAAATATATTGCGTTCAATAAGAGTGTGATTGCTTAGGCGTCATTTATTTATTTATTTTCATACTTTTAAAAGTATCTTTTTTATTTAGGCCAAAGCGATTTTAGTACTTCTCTAAAGTTTAAAACTATCGTTTTTAGTCCCTAAAAACTTAAAAAGTGATTGATATTAATCATGATTTTTTTTTAGTCCTTATGGAACATTTTTAGTTTGACCACGTCATCTAAGGACTTAAATTTACAGACTAATCATGTATTTAAGCCATTAAGTGATAAACATGTGTGTTTAAAGAATTGATGTATAGTTGTGTCTGGGTCATATTTGTATGGTTCATGACATAGGTCCCATTGTGTGGGGTCTTACAAATGGCAACACTCCTTATAGATTGGGAAAAGTACAACTTACTCACATATGGTTTTAAATTTGATACTTTACCTATCTCAGGTTAGTTCAGTTAGAGTTCTGTAACTCACATTTGTTAAAAACATGGCTAAATACATAGTTTTACTCCACTTTTATATATCTTTCCTCCCAAAACACAAAAAAAAATATAATTATATAAGATCAAATAAGATTAAAAAGAATTTTGTAGAACACTTGTATCATGGATTTTAAACCACAGGTATGCAACTTAAATTTTGGTTAAACCTTAAGTGAATAAAATATCAAATTTTAAAGCATAGGTAGGAAATTTAAATTTCGGTCAAACTACAAGTGAGTAAGTTGTGATTTGTCCTTACAAAATTTATAGAATCACTTCCATTTTGTCAATAATCTTTCGTATTTCATTTAGTTATTAATAATCTACATTATTAATAAAGTTTATTACTCATGAAAAAAATGATGTTTTAGGCGTAACTTAAGACTTAAAATAGTAACATACTATTAATTAATACTTTTAAAAGAACAAATTTGGATGAGTGAATCATTTGTTTAATCTAATTTTTTTTTTCCATCAAATTGAATATGTTTTGTGTATTTTTGTTTAACCTAATTTCCTTTAGTTTTATCCAATTTATATAGTTATGATTTGAGAATCAATCATTAAATATGCTTAGACATGGGATTTTTTTTTTTTTTTTTTTTTTTTTTGTGTACATGTTATGACAAGGGTTCAATAATGAAATGTTGCTTTCATCCTCACAATTTTGATTTAGAGAACAATCTTCTTTTTAGCTTATTATTAAGCACATCTTGTTATAAATTTGATGATAAATTGGTCATAACAATTTGATTTTTTTAGCAATCATTAAATTTTCTATTATTTTGTATATCGCTAAATTTAATAATAGTACTTTTTTTTAGCTTTGAGAACTGTTATGGATTGCATACTTATATTACAGGGACTTGATATTTTATGATTGAAGTTTCACGGGATGCACCCTACCCTGATGATATGTGCTACTCCTTCCTCTAAATCTCCAGAAATTAGCATTTAGCTAAATAATAATAAATAAATAAAACACTTCCTATATATGAAAATATATATTCTACAAGTTATGATAAAACCGTCCTACACACAAGCCTTTAACTAGGTATGTTACAATATTTCTATTTTCACTTTATACACATGACTATATAATTTCATGTCAAGCCCAAGAGATTTGCAGCTGGTCTTACATTTTACATTTTTAGTATTTTCAATGAAAACGTTTAAAATTTAAATTCTCATCTTATATTATTAGAATTATCAAGTGATGATGCCAAAATCATCAGTAGTTTAGGATCATCTAGATGATTCTGGTGTAACCTGCAAGGTAATAAGAAAATGTAACAAATAGGTCACCGACATGGTGCCAGCCGATGAGCCTCCAATGGTAAAGTTAGAGTGAGAGAGAAAGAATGGAAAATTCTTGTTGATGGGAATATTATTCTAATGATGTCCCTTCCCTTTGGTTGAATGTGCCTTATATAGGATTCCTAACAGATATGTCACTGACATGGTGCTTCTCGTCCACTGCCATGTCTGGACGAACAATACCTCCTGGTTCATCAGTTGCCCCCCATCCCTTGGTCGTCAGGCCTCTTGACGATCTAAGGAATATGAAGGGTCCCCCCACGTCCAGTGTGGCCTCTTGGGTTTCGTTTCCATTGCATTTATGGCGATGTGACGACGCTACACACTCGACGGCCACATGTCGCATTTTGATTGGCTGGACGTGGGCACGTTCCTCAATGAGGAGTTCGGTTTTCCCGCATCTTAGTTTTTGGAGAAGCATTTAAATTTTTTTCTCTTTCTTTCCCTTCCTTTACTTTTGTTTTCTTCCTCATTTCTGCATTTTCTTCATTTTTGTGCTTCCTCCTCTCTTCGAGCTCAGGCTGTCCTGCTTTTTCTTTTTTAGCTATGACTTTTTTGTTTTCCTTACTTGATTTTGCTTCGTTTTGCTTCAAATAGAGACTTCTGTTTTTCGTTTCCTTTCCTCTTGTTAAGACATATGTAATTCATGTTAAGAACATATGTCAACATTTTATGTATTGGCTAATCCTTTAACAAAATACACCTTATTTGTATTTTGGTAGATCTAGGATGTGTTTAATATTTCAAAGAACAAGGTTTCAAGTTCAAGTGTTAAATCCATGCAAGTCTGTCCAAGAATCAAGTAAAAAAGTGCTGGATTTTAAATCTCGACAGCTAGTATCTATCGAGATTTAAAAGCTGCTGAAGCCTATGGCTCAACAGTTATCTCAATCCATGAATGTATGTTTAGGCTTTCTTTTCTCACAACCCTATACATATATAAGAATTATTTTAAGGGTCGTCACAGGTTGTACATTTGCACAAGAGCATAATTCCACAAGTGTGAAGAAAAGGGTCACCTGAAACCTAGTTTGCCCTAGTTCTTCTTTTCGTTGAAAAAACTACTGTGTTTATTCACTATACGGTTTTGTGACCAAGTAACTTCATGATCTTTATCGTGTGATGAACAGAAGAACTTTGCAGCCAACATCCTTCTCAAGTTAGTGATCAAGTTGCATACTGGGATTTGTGTATCTATTGGTTAGTTACGTAATAGAAGTTGTGCAATACAAAAAAGAGATTGTCACTACAGAATAAGTCCAATTGGATATTGGGGTAAGAGTTTAACTGTAGGTTGGTAGTTGGTATAAGGTATTGGGATTCCTTTGCTTATAATCACTTGTTGTGATAATAGTGAATTCTCGAGAGTAGTAATCTTGAAATTACCCAATGGGATATTTGCCATGTAGGTTTTCCTCATTCGTAAATAAATCACCTTCTCATTTAATTTCCGCTAAATATTTAGCTATTTGATGATTTGTTTGTGTTGCCACGTACATTGCATGTTAATTTGATTAATTAATAAACTAGGCTAAATAATTACTTAATATTTCACAATGAGTCAATACATTTTGGCCTATCACTTCTTTTTTTATGTGTGACTATTATGAAGTTAGGCGCCACTACCCTTCTATTTCCTTCCTTTTTGCTCATTTAAGGGCGCTTCTTAGGTCTGCTGGTGGTTGCCGGGAGGTTGGGTCTTTTACCCCTAGAAGTAATGCCTTAGGGTTGGTCTTAGTTGATCTTTCCCCTTTACTGCGTCAATCATTGGATTGGTTTAGATCCCTTCAAGAGATGTCGATAAAGGTGAGGTCTAGGGAGTTGGACACAGGTTTGTCATCTAGCAACAAAGCCATGGAGGTTGATACTACAGTTTTGGCATCTCCATCTTTAAACCCTTTATCCTCTTCACCTACTGTGCTGAGGGCTTTTCATACCCTTAAGGAGGTATGCTCTTTGGACAAGGACACTCTTTTCAAGTTTAGGGATAGATTTCAAATCCCTAATGAGACCAAGATTCATCTTCCTTATTCAAGCGAAAAGGCTGGTGCTTTCAATCTTGGGGAGGTGTGTTTTTATGAGGCTGTCTTTTTTAGTGACCTCAGATTCCTCGTCCATCCCTTTGTAATAGAGCTCCTCCACTACCAAGGCATAGCCCCTGGGCAACTTATGCCGAACTCCTAGAGGATCGTCATTAGTTGCATAGAGATCTGGATGATAGTGACGGAGGGAGATATGATTTGGATGGATGAACTTCTGTATTTGTACAATTTAAAAGAGTCAAATGAGTTTTGATACTACGAACTAGTGCCTTGGGATAGGAAGGCCCGTCTTATCACTAGTCTTTCCTCATCATTTCGTTATTAGAAGTTTAGATACTTCTTCATTTATGGGATGCTTGGGAGACCCTCACGAGCAATCTTTGGGGAGACATCCCTAGATTGCTGCATAGGTGGGGGACACCCAAGCTTGGCGCGTATTCTGTCATTTCTTTTTTTGAAAGGGCTTACCTTTGTTTCGTCTAATCTTAACGCATATTCTTTTCCTTTCTTCACAGCCAAGACTCGTTAAAAGCTGAAGAGTAGGTACAAAAATCACATCAAGAACACTTCAGATTACGCGAGGACCATTGAAGATTTCAATGAACTAATTGACCCTAGAACTTTAGCCCATCATTTCCTGGGTCCTGAACCTTCTCCTTACATCTTGGGAGCAATAGCCAAAGAAGAGAAAAGTAAGTTTTTGGTGTTGGCATACCATTTTTTTTTTTTTTTAATTGCCATCATCCTGTTTATGCCATTCCTTGCAAAGACGACGACGAAGTTCAACCAAGAACTGTACGCCAAGCTGAGGGCTAGGAAGAATGAGCCCCTGTCCAGCATCGGCCAGAAGGGACCCCAGGTGGCGAAGGAGGTCGTCGAGATTATTGCGTCCACTCTCGTTGCATCTGACACCAAGGCTACTTCCCTTGTTGTTTCCATTAAGGAGATTACTCCTCATCCAAAGAGAGCTCACAACAACGATAAAGGAAAGAGTAAGATTGATTCCAACGTCTGAGATGACGCTGCCACTACCATGGGGAAGGCCTACAATGTTGTCACCCCTGACAAGTTGAAGAGTTTGAATGTTGTTCCCTCTCACGAGATGGTGAGTTGTCACATTCATAAGCTCGTCCAGGTACTTTTCTGCCCAAACTTGTTCCTGTCACAGTTTTCTTGGTTTCTTGAAACAATTCCTATTCTGCACATCCTATTTTTTTAGGTCTTAAGAGAGGCGATTCACCTTACCACTAAGTATCTGACCACCGAGGACAGCGTCGTTATGGCTAACTCTAAGGTTGACACTTTGGAAGCTAAAAGTTCCACGTTGAGGAAGGAGCTGATAGCGACAATGGACAGTGAGAACCGAATGAAGAAGCAGATTAAAACTTTGACTGACGATCTTAAGGCGGAAAAGTTGCTAACAAAAAAAAAAGACGAGCAACTTCAGGCGGCCAAGTGTGAGGCTTTTGTAGCTAGAGACGAGGTGGTGCTTTAAGGGTTTTAAGTTGCTGAGGAGGTGTCTAGCGAAGCACAATCCTGGAGTGGACTTAGAAAATTTGGACATTGAAGTTGTGGACAAGGAAATGGAGGCTAAAGAAGCAAATATTGCTAGAGAGGCTGTTCCCGAGGGTGACATGGACAAGGGAGCTGGTGACGGTTCGGACGACCCTATTACTTAAATTTTTTGCAAGACTTGTTAAAAATTTCTCTTTTTCCTCTCTGTTTTTTTTTTGGTGCCCTATCTGTTTTGGGGCTTTATACTTTTGTTTCTGAACAGTTTATGCTTTGGGTGCCCTATTTGTTTTAGGGCTTTGTGATTCTGAACACTATCTTTATGCATGCTTCTTGTTTTGAACATTTCTTTTTATTTGTTCAGGTAACTAAGTAATGGCACATTCTGTTTCTCTAGATTTCGCTAGTCATTTTCCTTTGAAAAGATAATTTTAATGCTTGAGTGGCTGTTAGGCTTGTAGTTTATTGTGCTAGCTACATACTCATCTAGATTTTGCGATGTGTGTTTGCTTTGCATTTCTCATGTGATTTACACCATCACTGGCCTCATTGTGTGATTTATATCCTTTGAAGGATTTACATCACTGGACTCTTCATGTGATTTATATCCTTTGAAGGATTTATATCACCGGTCTCGTCATGTGACTTATATCATTTGAAGGATTTTTATCACTAGTCTCATCACTTGTTAGTGTTCTCGTGGAAGCTTATGACTTGAATAATTCCTTTATTGAACTGCTTTTAGAGCGAAACAAGAACTCGTTAATGATTACACTCCTACTGATGATACCTCTTAAGGTGTTCTACATTCCATGGCCATAGTAATTTGTTACCATCCATGGATTCCATGTGGTAGATTCCTTGTCTTGAGTAGTGAGTGACTTTATAGGGGCCTTCCCAAGTTGGCCCTAACTTTCAATAAGCTAGATTCCTTGTCACAGGCATAAATTTTCATAAGACGAGGTCTCCTATGTTAAATCTCCTGAGTTTTACTCTCTAGTCATAGTACTCCGCCATCTTTCGTTGCTGTGTCGCCATTCTCCTAGACGCTTCATCTCTAATCTCATCCAGGCAATCTAGATTCATTCTCAGTTGATCATCGTTGGTTTCTTCGTTGAAAAACTCCCTCCTTATACTGGTGATTCCAACCTCGATGGGATCACAGCTTCCATATCGTAGGTAAGGTTGAATGGCGTCTCTCTCGTTGGGGTTCTGGTCGTAGGTCCAAAGGACACTTGTTAATTCTTTAGGCCATTCACCCTTTGCCCCCTTCAGTCAATATTTGATGGCTTTGAGCAAAAGTCAATTGGTTACTTCTGTCTGTTTGTTAGCCTAGGGGTTCCCAGGAGATGAGAAGTGGTTTCTAATTCCGAGTCCTGAGCAGAAGAATCGAAACACCTAGCTGTCGAACTGCCTGCCATTATCTAATATAATCGTCCTTGATATGTAGAACCTGTAAACATTGTTCTTCTACAAGAAGTTCTGTATCTTTGCCTCTGTGATTGTTGCTAGAGCCTCTACCTCCACCCATCTTGTAAAGTAATCAATTACTACAAGTAAAAATTTTACTAGTTTTTTACCTTAGGATAGGGGACCTATTATGTCGATTCCCCATTGTTCAAATAGCCATTGGGAGGTTATGACTGTTATTTTCTCACCTAGAGTTCTCTAGACGTTCCCATACCTTTGGCATTTGTCACATTTCTTGACGAAGTCCTTCGCTTCCTTTTGCATTGTTGTTAGAGCCTCTGCCTCCACCCATTTTGTAAAGTAATCAATTACTACAAGTAAAAATTTTACCTTTTTTTTTACCTTGGGGTAGGGGACCCATTATGTTAATTCCCCATTGTGCAAATGGCCATAAGGAGGTTATGACCGTCATCTTCTCTCTTGGAGTTCTCTGTACATTCCTATACCTTTGGCATTTGTCACATTTCTTAATGAAGTCCTTTGCTTCCTTCTGTATTGTTGGCCAAAAATAGCCTGCCTTGGTGATCTTTGATATCAGGGACCTCAACCTCAAGTGACCTCCGCAAATACCTTCATGGACTTCTTCTAAAATATATCTTGCTTCGTCCTGTTCAACGCACCTTAAGTAAGGGAGGGAGAATCCCCTTTTGTAAAGCACGTCATTGAGTAGTGTGAATTGGGTAGCCTGCTTCTTTACCCTTCTTGCCTCGTCTGAATCTAAAGGCAAGTGATCGTCCTTTAAGTAAGACGTGATGGGTGTTGTCCAGCTCGTGCTCCCTTGTATTGCAAACGTATGGAATTCCTCGATGCTAGGGAATTTTTGTACCTCTAGTATTATCCCCAACAAACCATCTTCGGCTTCTAACAATGCTTGTCTCGCTACTTCATCCACTTCTATGTGTAAACTTTGCGAGAGTTGTGCAAATTCTACCTGTTCTATGTCCCTACAAGTTTGTTCGTCAGCTTCAGGTACTTTTTCATTCTTTGGTCCTTCGCTTCATAATCCCCTTTGATTTTTCCAATTACTAACTTGGAGTCACTCTTCAAGAGTACGCTTTTGGATTCCATAGATTTGGCTAACTTGAGCCATGTCAGTATAACTTCTTACTTCGCTTTGTTATTGGTGGCTGGGAACTGGAGTTAGAACCCATACTTCAGGATGTCCCCTTCCGACGAAGTTATGAAGACTCTGACTCCGCCCCTTCCTTTTTTCTACAATCTGTTAGTTTATACCGTCCATAACTCCAACTTGCTCATCTCCTCAGGCATTATAAACTCGGCGATGAAGTCTGCTAAAACCTTGGCTTTTATGGCAGTTTGGGGTCTGTATTCGATGTCGAATTGGCTTAGTTCAATTGCCCATTGTATCATTCGGCCAGTTGCTTCTCATTTGTTCATCGCTTTTTTGATGGGTTGGTCCGTCACAATGAAGATTAGATTTGCCTGAAAGTAAGGACGCATCTTCCGAGAAGTGATGATCAGAGCGAAAGTAATTTTCTTAATGCATGGATATTTAGCCTCTACTCCCTGGAAAGCTTGGCTGACGTAGTATACAAGGCGTTGGATCCTTGATTCCTCCCAAATTAGGGTTACGTTCACTGCTATGGCAAAGATGACTAAGTATAGGAATAGTTCCTTGCCTTCTTTAGACAGGCTTAACAATGGCAGGTTATCAGATAACGCTTTAGCTTCTGAATAGCCACCTCGCATTCGTCGGTCCATGTGAAGGCCTGTTTCAAAGTTTTGAAGAAGGGGAGGCATTTTTCTGTCGCTCTTGAGACGGAGCGATTGAGGGCTGCCACTCTCCCTGTCAACTTTTGTACCTCCTTGACGTTTTTCGGTGAGGTTATTTCCAGCATGGCTTTCACTTTCTCTAGGTTGGCTTCTATTCCTCGTTGTAACACCATGAAGCCGAGGAACTTTCTTGAAGAAACTCCAAATACACATTTTGTTGGGCTCAACCTCATTTGGTATCGTTTTAAGGTTTTAAAGGTTTCCTTGAGGTCGTCTAAATGACTTTCTGCTTCCTTGCTCTTGACGAGTATATCGTCCACATACACCTCCATGTTTCTCCCGATTTGCTTACTAAACATTTGGTTCACCAACCTTTGATAAGTAGTTCCTACATTCTTCAATCCGAATGGCATTTCCTCTGTAATAGTAGAGTCCTTGACTGGTGATGAAGGTCGTCTTCTCTTAATCTTCTTCTAAATTTTGGATCTGGTTGTACCCTAATAACGCGTCTATAAATGTTAGAAGCTTGTGTCCTATCGTAGAATCAATAAGCTGGTTAATTCGTGGTAAGGGGAAACTGTCCTTTGGAAAATCTTGGTTTAGATCCTTGAAATCCACACACATCCTCCATTTCCCGTTGACTTTCTTTACCATAACGACGTTGGCTAGCCACTCTGGTAGTACACCTCTCGGATGAATTTGGCAGTCAGGAGCTTATTGACTTCGTCCATGATGACCTTGTTCCTCTCGAGCACAAAGACCCTTCTTCTTTGTTGGATGGGCTCTTTCTCTGGATCCACGTTTAACCGGTGTTGAATGATGTCCTCTGAAATTCCAGGCATGTCTTCATGGCTCCACGCGAACACATCTTGGTTTCTTTTCAGGAACTCCATTATACCTTTTTTCATATCAGGATCAAGGTTAGGTCCTATGTTTGTCACCTTCGTAGGCTCCCCTTCCACCAGTTTAACTGTCCCTAATGTTTCTACCATCTCTGGGCTCTTTTCTTCAATCATCCATGTGTGGTTCTCTTTTGACACCAATACTGCTTAATTACATTCACAAGCCAGAACTTGGTCCCCTTTGATCACTCCTACCCCATTTTATGTAGGGAATTTTACCTTTAAACAGTATATTGAGGTCGCAACTTTCCAACGGTTAAGAGTTGGTCGTCCAATGATGACATTGTATGACAAGGGACAATCAACCACCAGGAAATTGAGTTGGCTCGCTATTTGCTAGGGTATGTGCCTGCTGTGACTGTCAAGGTTACTATTCCTTTTGGTTAAACCCTATCCCCGTTGAAACTGACGAGGGGAGATTCGAATGGATGAAGCCTGCTTAGGTTTACTTTCAACTGTTGGAAGGCGGAGAGGTAAATGATATCAGCAGAACTTCCATTGTCTACTAAAATTCTTCTAGTGTTAAATCCTTCTATTATTAGCATAATGACCAAGGGGTCGTCATGTGGTTGCTTCACCCCTCTAGCGTCTTCTTTTGAGAAATTCATGTCTATTGCTTCTCTTTTCTTGTGTTTCGTCGATGGTATCATGTGGACACTGTTGACCTATCTTTACTGTGACTTTTTGAGGGATTTGATAGAGCCCCCTGCCGTCAGACCACCATTGATCATCCTTATCTTTCCTATGGCACTTTTTGGTCGCTTTCGTGACTTATCATTGTCATTGGGCTTCTCTTCTAACCTGGTTCGGTCTTCCTACTTTGGCCATCCATATATGTTTTTCTTGACGAACTTCAGCAATTTTCCTTTCTAGATCAACTATGTTATCTACTCTTTAAGGTCTCTACACTCGTCAGTATAATGTCTGTGGTCTTGGTGGGAGTGGCAATACTTTTGCTTGTTTCAGGCATTGGGTGATCCACTCAATGGCTTTGACCACCTGAGCTAATGGTCTTCCTTAATCTACATCAAGATTTGGTCAATGGGCATTACCAAGGGTGTGAAGTATAACATTTTTTTAGCCTTGTCATCCCTTCGCTTACCCTTGTCATTGCTGGGCAGGTGATCTTTCCTTTCCCTTTCTACCCTTTCTAGTCGTCTTAAGAGCCTACCTTGGATGTCCGAGGTCCGTCCACCTCTATCATTGTCAAAGCGTCCTCCGCATTCATGTACTTCTGAGCTTTTATAACCAAATCCGTCATTGATGCTGGAGGACTCTTAGCAAGTGCCATGACGAACTCTTTAGATCTTAGCCTAGCCTTAAACGTCGTTAATTGTACTTGGTCCTCGGCTTCGTCCATTTCTAGCACTTCTCTGTTAAACCGCTTCACGTATAATTTCAAGGATTCTCCTTCTCCTTGTCTAATCGCCAATAAATAATCTGCTGGTCTTTTCTGTGCTACCCCCTTACGAAGTGACACATGAATAGGCTACTAAGTTGATCAAAATCGTCAATAGAAGATTGTGATAACTTACTTGACAGGCCACAAACGCGTTGACCCCTTGTGATAATTTAGATTAATTAATTAGCCTAGTTTTTAATTAATCAAATTAACATGCAATACAACGTGGCAGCACAAACAAATCATCGAAACTAAGTTATGCAGCGGAAAATAAATAACACGGTGATTTGTTCACGAATGGGGAAAACCCTAAGGCAAAAACTCCACCGGGTGATTTAAGGTCACCACTCCCGAAACTCCACTATTATCACAACAAGCAGTTACAAGTAAGGAATCCCAGTACCTCACCAACCTACAGTTGAACTCTTACCCCAATACCCAATTGGACTTGTTCTGTAATGACAATTTCTCCTTTTCAATGCACGGCTCCCAGTACGTGACTAACCAATGTGATGCGCGGATCCCAGTACGCGGCTTACTCCTTTTGCACGAATCCAAGTACGTGACTCACTCACCAACTTGAGGAAGAAAGAATGTTGGCTGCAAAGTTCTTCAAATCATCAGAGATGAACTAGGGCACAAACTTTGTCTCACAAATCACAATTTGCATGAATAGAGAAGAAGCAACTTGTGTCTTGTGATTTCTGCTTGTTGCTCACTTTGACGGCCCTTAAAATAATCCTTTTATATGTCTAGGGTTAGGAGAAAAGAAGTCCCAAAGACACACACACGGATTGGACTTGAAACAGACTTGGAATTCTGTTTTCTTTAATTCTCGACAGATAGAGGTGTCGAGAGGTGTCGAGCCAGCTGTCGAGGCTCGGGCAAAACAGCTTCTTTAAATCTCGATAGATGTATCTGTCGAGGTAGGTGTCGAGATTTAAAAACCAGCACTTCCTTGCTTGTATCTTGGACAGACTTTGACGGCTTCAACACTTAATCTTGAACCACTGTTTCTTGAAGTGTTTAACCCATCCTAGTTCTACCCAATTACAAGTAAAGTGCGTTTTGTCTAAGGATAAGCCAATTACATAAAATAGCGACATATGTTCACAAGCTTGAACAACTACATATGTCCTAACAATCTCCCCCTTTGGCAATCCGTGACAAAACCACAACATACAAATGAAGATATGAGAGAAGTCATAAATCACTCAACTCATACTCACTTGTTACATACAGTAAAATCTATCCTAACACAAACTCTTGAAAAACTTTGCAAGAAGAGAGTTCATGGCAAGAAGACTTTGACAACCTGTATTTCTGAAACACTTATAAACAAAACACATCAAGGCATCTTTGTGTGAAACAGAAATAATAGATTGCATACAAGTAAAGAAACATGTGTATAAAGACAGAAAAGAAACAACACATGAAAGGTAGGTGAAAGAAACAACATACATCATCATATAGAGAAAGAGAATAAACAATGTATGTAAGTACATGATCAATGTATCTCTAAAAGATAAGAAAAGAAAAAAATACATAGATCACCTCACTACATCCCTCAATCCACACTCCCCCTAACAAAAATGTCCTATGTCCTATGCTAACACTCCCCCTAAGTATGACTACTCTCATACTAAACTACTCCCCCTTTTTGTCACGAGTGACAAAGGGTAGAGTGTCAAGTAGACATCTCATCCGATGAGCTAGCATCTTCATCATCATCATCGTCTGAAGCATCATCATCATCGCCATCATCATCAGCCTCGGTCTCAATCGACACATGAGGTGGCGGAGGAGAGACCTCTGATGCAAAGCCGCCCATGGTCGCCTGTCGCCTGGCGATGCGACCAACACGGACATTCACCTGATACAACTCGGTGGAGAGTGTATCTAGGCGAGCATCCATGCGCTGTAGCTGCGCCATGATGTCTCCCAAACTAACATCGCTCGAAGAAGTAGAAGCAGAAGCTCGAGCGGATCTGGAGGTGGTAGGACGGGTGGAAGGAGTGGCATCGTCGGACAGTCGCGATCGGAACTGTGCCTCGCTACGTTTTACGGTAGCGGCGTCTATGGCAGACATGACGCGGTAAGGATCGGACGAAGGGAAGGGAATGGAAAAACGACTCAGAATCCTCGTGATAGCGGAAGGGAAAATGAGCTTATCACGGGTAGCCGTATCTCTATAGACATCTATGATGGAACAAATAAAGTGAGAAGGAAAGTCTATAGAGAGATCCTCAAGGAGGGACAACAAGAACCGAGCACGAGGCTCTGTGATCGAGTTGTAGTGAGACAGTGGGTGCAAAACAAAGGTCATCACCATGTTAAGAAATCTAAGACCTTTAGCAAAAGATCGACATGGTGTGTACATGTGATCTCCCCAAAGGGTAGGACGTTCACAGAACGCCGAGATCATCTCGTCTTTGGACACAGTCCAGAGACGCTCACAGCTAGGGTAATCGGGATGATCCACCCTAGGGACATGGAGAACCTCAAAGACAAGCTCTGGGGTGACACAAAAGCGCGTACCTCTAACGCAAGAATAGAAAGAAGGTACTGAAGAATCTATCCTGTGGATGTTGGAGTAAAACTCCTGAATCAACACGAGAGGAGATGTGACCGGGACGTCACACAGTGACTCCCAACCCCGAGTGTGAATGACATCGGGAAGGTCAGTGTCGGCAAAGTCTGCCAGGACGACGTGGCGTTCCGAATGAACACCGCGTTTAGAAAAGTTCTCCGAGAAGTCCTTATGGGCTTTCTCATCACGGAACCGAACAGACACAGGGGTAGAATCAGAAGAAGACTGCCCCTTAGAACGCACGGGGTTCCTAGGAGGAATAGACTTACGTTTAGGAGCCATAGACGCTACTAACGTAAACATAGAAGAGGGGGAAAGAAGAGACAAACAGAAAAGTCCCAAACAATTCAATATTGGCAGAAAGAAATATTGAAATGAAAAGAACGTATGCATGAAAATGCATGAGCATGTGACATGCAACAATAAACACATCATGGGCTCAGCCCAAATCCAAACCTAACAGCACACAATAGGTAGGCACACATCTAAATGCATGAAAATACAATTAGAATGCTAATGTGATGCAATGCATGTGGTTTTGAAGATCAAAACTCAATAACCAACCCAAAAATTTCATGAAAACCCAACAATTTTGAAAACTCCCAAAAATTTTTCAAAAAACACAAACCTAGGGTTTTGAAAGCAATGCAATGCATGAAATGAGGGATAAAGGCTTACCAAATGATGAAGAATATGAAGAACCACTTGAGAAAGCCTTGAGAGAGGTTTGGAGGGAGAGGGAAGTGTTTTTGAGAGAGATCCGAGAGATTTCGAGCGAGAGAGATCGAGAGAATGAGCAAAAAAATCGCGAAGGTCCAATATATAGCGCTTCAGTAATTCTCGACAGCTGTAGGTATCGAGAGCTGTCGAGGTAGCTGTCGAGGGAAGCTATCGAGAAATGCACGTGGACAGATGCAGCTATCGAGGTCAGCTATCGAGGTAGAAGAAACAAGCAAGAGGGAACCTCGATCGATCCAGAAGCTATCGAGGAGCTATCGAGCAAACAGAAAGTTTCTCGATCGATCCAGCTGCTATCGAGGTATCTGTCGAGACTGCGATAAGAAAGAGTCTGGGGATCTCGACAGATAGCTATGTATCGAGAGGTATCGAGGAGGTGTCGAGATGCCTTTCAAAACAGTTTTTCAAAAGAAGAAAAACACAGACATGAATGCAATCATGCATGCAGCTCAATCAAAGATACAACCAACACATTAAGCTTTCAAAACATCTCTCAACAAGAAATATGATGCACATGTATCTCAAAACACGCACACACACACTAAACAAGTCTAACCAATTTTATTTTTCAAAAACAAGTCAAGACAGTTTAGTGAACATACATTAAAGCATGTAATCCTTGTGATGGCCAAATCACATTGTACCTGCACATGTATCAAGAATAGCAAAGAGTATTGTGTGTTGTGTGTGAAAACATCGCAAGATTGCATAAGTGTCTCAATGTTATGACGATTTGAGATATGAGAAAATCACTTTAACTCACACACAATCATAACTATTTGATGGGGACTATCACCTTCGAGGTACATCCTATAACTCCCACATCTCCTAGAAAACACGCTTGCAACCATATTTTAAAGCATTTTTAATCTTTTTGCTTTTTATTTCTTTGCATATTTTCTTTTTAACAAGCATATCATGCATGGGCATACAAGAGAAAGAAAAGAAATACCCAATGATGTTAAGCTTTTGACACTGCACTTTTGCTATGCCGAAGCATACAGGTGTCTTATGACATTGCACTTTTGCTATGCCGAAGCATACAGATGTCATATTATGATTGGCGAGTAACAGTGGTGAGATGGTTATTTATGCCTTTCTCTTAGGATTTTCTAGTTCAACCCGTCAAAAAGAGTGATACGAGTGTTAAGAAGAAGAGATTACTTAACCTTACTCATCACAAACAAAGAGCTACAAAGCTCACTCGTTTAGTTGTGCAAAAGAGTGCTCATCTAAGCTATAGATGATACAAAGTTTAGAAAACTCTGTTTCAATGGCCATTACAAAAGTTCACATGAACTAATGCACACAAACACACACTGTTTTTGTATTTTTCAAATTTTCAATTTTTTTTTTATTTTTATTAGAGAAGCAAAAATAAAACACAAAACTGAAAACACACAAACAAAAACATGTAAAGCAAAACAATGCATAAAACTAGACTGACTCAAAACAGTAAAGAAACACACAAGTAATGCAACACACAAAATAAGAGAGAGAAGAAGAAGTGACTAAAATCACTTGGAACCCTTCGGCTTCCACACCTTGGAAGATCCTTTCCTTTTGGTTGACTCTTGAACCGGTGTAGGGGGAGAAGAATATGAACCGTTCAAGTTCGAAAGGAACATGAGGGCTTTTAGAATATCTCCAAGAGGAGCGAGATGACTGAAGCTGATTCTGGCTCCCAGATGCTATTTCGCCATTGCTCTTTTGAGTGGCAAGCCACTTGTAGCAATTTGGTCGAGTGTGACCGGCAAGACCACAATGATAACAGAGATGCGACTTCTTCTGTTTGGCCTTTTGAGAGTTATCCTTCTTATTCCTAGGGTTTCTAGATTCCCTTTTCTCAATTTTAGGGGGTGCTCCTAGGATGGATTTGCCCTTGCCTATGTTCTCACTAGCTAAATCAGTTTTAACATTATTTTTCTCAGTTCTAATGTTATTAGCCGGTGGAACAAAAACAGTAGTACTAGAAGTAGGAGTATTAGAGAGAGAGAATTTATACCCCAATCCAGTACGATCCGAAGAAGATCTCTGAGCATCTAGCATTTTGTCCAGTTTGGCGCTTGACGTCCTCTCCAGTTGTGCTCTGACTTGAAACAGCTCTGCTTCAAGCTTCTTGGTCCTCTCAGCCAAGAAATTGTTCTCGAACCTCAGTGCTCCAATGGTTTGATTCGCTTGATCAACCTTTGTGGACAGTTCCTCACGGTCAAGTTCCACATCACTGAGTTTCTTGGTGGCCAGCCTATAGAGCTTCTCATGCTTCTCCGAGAGCTTGTATAGCTTCTCATAGGCAGTGTGGATATCATCTTGATCATCCATGATCTCACACTTAGATTCCACCAACTCTTCTTCTTCATCCACTTTTTCACTAACCCCATCAGTAGGATTAACAGTGGCAGTGAAGGCATTTAAGATTCCATCGTCTTCATCTTCGGAATCGTCCTCTGGCTCTGTGTCGCTTAAGGTAACAGCAAGTGCCTTGCTTTTCCCTATACTCTTGAGGTACGTAGGACACTCTTGTTTCATGTGTCCAAAGCCTTGACACCCAAAACATTTTGGCCTAGCTGGAACAGTGTATTGACCGCCATCCTTGACATCTTTCTTCCCTTTATCTGAACTCTTGAATTGAGAAGAACTCGATTGTCTACGGTCTTTGTTGAAACCCTTTCCGTTGGCATTCTTCATAAACTTCTTGAACTGCCTTATGATGTAGGATTTCATCTTGGAATCTTCATCATCTGACGAGTCATCCGTGTCACTGTTTTTGGCCTTTAGTGCCAAACTCTTGCCCTTGGTTGACTTGCCCAATCTGGTCAGCCCTAACTCATAGGTTTGCAAGTTTCCAACCAGCTCAGTCAAAGGAATTCTGTCAATATTCTTCGACTCTTCGATCGCCGTGATCTTAGCATGGAATCTTTCTGGCAGCGATCTGAGCACCTTCCTTACGATCTTGGGTTCTGGGATGGTTTCCCCAAGATTGAAGGCTGAGTTCACTATGTCCTTGAGCTTGGCATAGAACTCATCAAACGACTCATCCTCCTCCATCTTTATTTCTTCAAAGCGTGTGGTGAGCCTCTGCAGCTTTGAATCTTTGACAGCCTTGGTGCCCTCATAGGTTGTCTGGAGGATGGTCCATGCTTCCTTAGCAGTTTCTGTTGAGGATATTTTCTTAAACTCCTCATTGGTGACTGCACTGAATAAGGCATTCAATGCTCTGCTGTTGAAGTTTGCCGCCTTGATCTTAGCATCATCCCAATTGGCCGGCGCTTCTGTAGGCTTGGTCCAGCCTATCTCCACAGCTTGCCACACTTTCTCATCTAAAGACTGCAAGAAAGCTCTCATGCGTACTTTCCAGTATGCATAGTTAGTGCCATCAAATAAAGGAGGTATAATTAGAGATTGTCCTCTATCCATGACAGCAGGGTCAGTGGATCACACACAATAGATTAAACCCTAATCAGAGTGTGCTTGCTCTGATACCACTTGACAGGCCACAAACGCGTTGACCCCTTGTGATAATTTAGATTAATTAATTAGCCTAGTTTTTAATTAATCAAATTAACATGCAATACAACGTGGCAGCACAAACAAATCACCGAAACTAAGTTATGCAGCGGAAAATAAATAACACGGTGATTTGTTCACGAATGGGGAAAACCCTAAGGCAAAAACCCCACCGGGTGATTTAAGGTCACCACTCTCGAAACTCCACTATTATCACAACAAGCAGTTACAAGTAAGGAATCCCAGTACCTCACCAACCTACAGTTGAACTCTTACCCCAATACCCAATTGGACTTGTTCTGTAGTGACAATTTCTCCTTTTCAATGCACGGCTCCCAGTACGTGACTAACCAATGTGATGCGCGGATCCCAGTACGCGGCTTACTCCTTTTGCACGAATCCAAGTACGTGACTCACTCACCAACTTGAGGAAGAAGAATGTTGGCTGCAAAGTTCTTCAAATCATCAGAGATGAACTAGGGCACAAACTTTGTCTCACAAATCACAATTTGCATGAATAGAGAAGAAGCAACTTGTGTCTTGTGATTTCTGCTTGTTGCTCACTTTGACGGCCCTTAAAATAATCCTTTTATATGTCTAGGGTTAGGAGAAAGAAGTCCCAAAGACACACACACGGATTGGACTTGAAACAGACTTGGAATTCTGTTTTCTTTAATTCTCGACAGATAGAGGTGTCGAGAGGTGTCGAGCCAGCTGTCGAGGCTCGGGCAAAACAGCTTCTTTAAATCTCGATAGATGTATCTGTCGAGGTAGGTGTCGAGATTTAAAAACCAGCACTTCCTTGCTTGTATCTTGGACAGACTTTGACGGCTTCAACACTTAATCTTGAACCACTGTTTCTTGAAGTGTTTAACCCATCCTAGTTCTACCCAATTACAAGTAAAGTGCGTTTTGTCTAAGGATAAGCCAATTACATAAAATAGCGACATATGTTCACAAGCTTGAACAACTACATATGTCCTAACATTACTAAACCACACCTAGGCTGCTTCCTTGAGGGTGGTTGGGAAAGATCGACACACTATTTCATCCGGGGTTTTTTGTAGGCTCAAGGTCATCTTAAAGGTGGCGATGTGATCCAGTAGGTCCTTCAACTTGTCATACGATTCTAGCTGTGGAAGCCAAAATTTTGGTGGGAGGGGACATTGGATGACTTTTTGTGTGAACGAGGAATCCGTTCTGCTCACCATCCCATCCAAATTCTTTGTCATTTTCATTTTCATTGCATTCTTGAGCTCGTTCATCTCTTTCCTCATGCTCCTCAAGAGGTCGTTGCTTGCCTCGTCAGACCGCTCTGTTCTCCTCGAATCGTCTCTCCCTTGGCTTCCTTCTGGGTCTTGTGCTTCATCCTTGTTCCTATTGTTTTTTTTTCTTCTTGGTGAGTGGTTTTCTTCCTATTGCAGACGCTATCTCATCTCCTGGTTTTGTTTCATTAGTCCTTCTACATTGGCAATGAGAGCTTGGACATGCAGTGCCAGGGCAGTTGACTCTAGTTGCGTACTGGACTCCATTTGGATGACAACAAAGGTAGGGCAAGGTATCTGTCCTTAAGATTAGGAAAAAGATAGTTGTCCCCACAAACGGTGCCAAATTGATGATACCAAAATCGTCAATAGTTTAGGATCGTCCAGATGATTCCGGCGTAACCTGCAAGGTAATAAGAAATTGTAACAGATAGGTCACTGGCGTTGTGCCAGCCGACGAGCCTCCGATGGTAAAGTTAGAATGAGAGAGAAATAATGGAAAATTCTTGCTGATAGGAGTATTAGTTTGATAATGTCCCTTACCTTTGGTTGGATGTGCCTTATATAGGCTTCCGCTCTCTTAGCCGTTGGAATCACCATTAATGGTGGTTTAATTCTCTGTCTAGGTAACGCATCTGACACTTAATGCTAAGATATGGACACCTCTGAGCCGTTACCCTCTTTACTTTGTCTAATCGTAATGGCTCAGTCAATAAAGGCTTCATTTATGGCTTGCTTCTCATCCACTGCCACGTCTGGACAAACAGTATCTCCTAGTTTATCAGCAAGTTTAAAAAAATATTTAAAATTTTGTTTAAGTTTGCGTAAAGTGAAATGTAATTTTCAACCAAAAAAAAGAAATGTAATTGCTGTATAGCCATAGGTAGCTATTAATTATTGTCCTACAACTTAAAAGTTCGTTTAACGCCATATCTTTGACTTTCGTTCTTCTTCTTCCTTTCTTTTTTTGATTGGTGATAAGATTCGTATCAAAAATCAAATCAACCACATCTGATAATTTAACTAGAAAAGTCAGATGATTGCCTGAGCGGTGTTAATGATCTATCTATATGGTTAACGGAAACTATTCATAGACTGGGCTCGAAACTTTCATTATTATCCATGGTTAATACGAGTGATTATGGATCGGCATGGTCCCCTGGCCTTTTTTTTTTTCTTTTTTTTTTTTAAGTATTTTATAATTTTTTTATGGTGTAGATAATAAAAATTTAAAATTGGTCCCCCTGCCTTCAAACTTTTTATAAAATATTATTTATAATGATCGATTTTTTTAATATGTATATATATAGAGTAAAAATTAAAAGTTTAAATTAAGAAATGCTACTGTTAGCTTCCTTTCAAGAATTAAGTTGGTCTAAAGATCTTCTCAAAAAAAAAAAAAAAATGGTCTAAAAAAAAAAAGAAAAACCAATTAGATCACACTTATGGCCTCCCATAAAACAAGAAAGAAGATATCTTCTAATTAATAAATACCTAAACTCAAGTTTTGTTACTATATTAAAGGCATCAATGAACTTAATAAGAGATATCAACTTATGAGTTTTAACTAACTCAACTAGCAAAGTTTTTGATAGTTGAATAAGAAATTTGGGTTCAATTCTCGTCTACATCAAAAATTGACTGATGTCTTGATCTAATGATAAACTCTCTCTCAACAAAAAAAAAAAATATATATATATATATATATATACACAGACCATCTTCTCAAAAAATACAAAAAACTTATACACAAACCATCATTGCGTTAAAATAATTAAAGGGGTGTTTGGTAGAGTAGTTTGAATTATGTTATTTGGATGTTTTTGATATACTTGTAAGTGAAAAAGCGTGTAAAATATTGTTTAAAATATAAGTTATTATGTTAAAACTCACATGCTAAATAAGCCCTAATTAATTAGATGCCAAAAAGTTTCAAAAGTTACAGTAATTTAGCAAATAGTGAAAAGTGGACAGAAGAATCCTATTCCAATTATATAAATACAATGAATTAATCCTATAAAAAACATTTAATGTAATGATTTAAACTTAATTATTCAGCTATAAGTTTTACTATTTGTAAGAAATGTAAGTGTAGACCACACATCTACAGACTACAGATGAGTACAAGAGAGCTCCTAATATATACTGTATATTCTTCTTATTATTTTCAATATTGCAACCAAAATAATGCTCGCGTGTCAATAAAATAAGTAAATGATTTTAGGTTTTATGATTTTTTTTTTTTATGAGAAACAGGTTTTATGAAAAATAAGTTACTTTTTATCATTTGGATTATATTAGCTTATGATTATATATATTGAAAAGTGCCATTTGTAATTTGATTAGTTTAAATACATATTCTTGTATAAGCACATTATAGTAAGGCTGACCACCAATTACATTTTCTAAACTTTGCAAAATTTGGAGTTTTAGACACGAGGTACAAACTTCTTATACTTATGTAATGCACGCACATATGTACAACTTGTTTAAAACAATATTCTTATAAGTCATAGTCAATTGTATGTCATGTTGCATACTTTCCGTGTGATATCTATATATATATATATATATATATATATATAGTTATATAGTTATATACACACACACAAGAATATGCATACTTCCCATGCGATATATACAAAAAAGAAAGGGTTTTCCTGCAACAATGTATTCTAAAAATAGAATGAAAAGGAAATGATGAGCTAGAATTCCAAACATTTTTTTTTTCTCTAAGTATTACAGTATTACTTATTTACTTATATTCTTTTCTATACAGCGCAATTATTAGGAGAGAATAAGAAATATGAACTCAAACTCTCTCGTAAGAAGAAGATTGAATTGAAATAGCATACCACTCAAGCTAGCTAAGAGATTCAGTGATTTATATATTTTTTTTTTTTACTAAACAGTGATTTATATTCATAAGTCTTGTTAGTGACACATATAATTCCCAATTCTCGCATTATTTGAAGTAACTTTCCACCCTAAAAACTGCCATTAAATTTAGATCTTCTTTATGATAAAATGATAATTGGGAGATACAGATTTTTTTTTTTTTTTTTGTGAGAAGAGGAAGACAGAAAATTTAAATCTTATACGTCTTTTTTAAAAACATTAAAAGGTAAAATATTACTCAACTTAATTTTTTTCGTAACTTTTATCTTGTACAATTTTAAGGAATAAATGATGAAAACAATTACAGATAGTACACATATGATAAAAGAAGATTTGTTAATTAAAATACCTAAGCAAACAGGAACCTTACCTTGACATAATATATGAATTTTTTTATTTTTTTCTCCTTATCTCCATAATAGAACATTAGTCAAAACTTTTTTTTACTTTTTTTATTTTTATTTCATAAAAGTCAAGACTTAGTTTTTTTTTTTTTTTTTTGTTGAATTGCAAGTCAAGACTTAGTTAGGAGAACAAGTTGTGTACAACAATTATATATCCACAGTTGCAAGAATAAAAAAATAGGAAATTCATGAATCGTGAGTGATGAGGCAAGGAAACAAAAGTAACCGGCCTCAACTACTACTTTCCACGTGGTGCGCCGCTTGCTTGTGGCGGAAAAGTGCGTACAGAATGTCTCCACTTTGACACATTCACGTTCTAGATCAAGGAGGGTTGAATGGATTAAATGACAAGCAAAGGCTTGTTTTGTCAAAGCATATGCTGTCTTCTTAGGTTATATTCCAATTCCAATCCATCTGTTTTGCCCACACTGTCTCATCTTCTTGCTGCCAAACTTTAGCTAGCTCCACCCATGGATAAATGCTCATCCACGCATCCATTTGTCCTCCTTTCCTTTAACACAACACAACTTATTTAAAAATATATATTTATAATAACAACAAGCTAGGTAACTCTTTTCTCAATTTATTGAAGTGACTGATTTTAATTTTTAAGTGGTGGGTCCTCATAAAAATATCATCTACCACTTAAAATCATTCACTTCAGCAAATTGTAAAAAACATTGTGATAAAAATTATGTCCCTCTATATCAACTTATTATTTTTAACTCATTCATGATCATTCCTGAGTATGATATGAAGACATCAAACTATCGAAGTGTATCCCTTAAGATAAAACTAAAAAAATAATAATAATAATGAATATCAAATACCCCAATTAATTTGATTAAATTTCAAATGGAAAAATAAAAAATAAAAAATAAAAGATGGCCAAAAATATGTCATATTAAATGACACCAAAGAGTTAAATTGATCATTAATAGTAATATTCATAATCAAGCTCTGGCCTTATTAAATTGATCATTAATGGTAATAACTTAGTAGTATTCAGTTCTAGATCTATATGGTGTCTGATGTTTGTGATTCGAATCCCACCTTCCTCTTCCCCCACTCTTTACTTATAAAAGAATTATATATTCCATAATTTTAGGGTTATAAATAAGTCAAATAAGGTCAGATGAAGCATTAGCGTGTTCAAACTTGATTTGTTTACTTTAGTTATTACTTTGCAATCTATCTTAAGTTCTCAAGCTCAAGATGGAGCTTAGTCATTTTGATCAAACTTTTTTTTTTTTTTTTTTTTGAGAAACAATCAAACTTTGTTAATTAAATTCCAAATATGCTCAAGCTTATTCACAAACCCTATTAAGATGATCTTTTTAAAAGGAAAAAGGATCCAAATAAGGTGGTTGATTAACTTAACTTAATCTAGTTTTTACTTAAATACCCACACAATTTTTAGGTTCAAGCTTAGTTTGTTAATTTCTTGAATGATCTCAACTTATGCATAAGCTCTATTAATTAAGTTGGTTAAATAATTTAACTTACAGTAAATTATAGAAACCTTCCTCAAAGTTTCTAAAACAAAACTCTTCCTCCCAAACTTTTGCCGAAATGATTTTTAATCCCAAAGACCATATATATTAATTTGAATTTAACATCAATAACTTTAATTTTTGTAAGGTTTATTTTAGTGTTGGCAAATTTCTTGTCAAAGTTTAAATTTTAATCGTATCAATTTCCATGTATCTTGTTCTTTTGAGTTGTAATCATTTGAGTCACCATTACCAATGAAGAAAGAGCTGCGAGTTTGTTGTTGTGAAGATCTTGGTCAAGCAAATTAAAGTTTGAAGTGTCAAGTGCAGAGACGGAACTATTCATGGGCGGCGGCGGGAGGGGGCGGGGGTGGGGGGGGCCAACCTTTAAAAAAAAAATATTAGTATGTGTATTAACAAAAAGAGTTTTTATTCTGACTGTTAAATTTATATTCTTGGCCCCTCTCTCCAAAAAATTTACAAATTAATCCAAGAAATTCAACAAATAGATAACAAGCAAAATTTATTTTAAAAAAAAATGCATGTATACAGATAATAATAAAAATCTTTGGACAAATCATAAATCCTATCTAAGCAAAAATAATAACAACAAATTAATTATAAATCTTGGTAAAAAAAATTACAAAAACCCAATAACCTTTACCTAATTTCTCCCTCTTGCTTGAGAGATTTATACCCCTTTCAAATGACTCTACCCTCATAGCCATAGAGACAACTCATATGCAACATATTGATTGCTTCATCCACACATTAGTTAGATTTTGAAAATATTAAGACGTGTCAATTGACTTGCAAAACTCTTAATTATAAAATCCTATTATTAAATTTTTTCAAAAGAAAAAATACAAATAATAATTAATAAATTAATGCTAATAATGCAACTTTGTCATCCTCTAGTATTAATTTACCAATTTTTTTAAATCTAAGAACAAAGAACTTTAGCCCCTCCCTAAGTTTGAATCCTGGTTCCGTTCCTGGTCAAGTGAGTGAAATAATATGGACTTCCAGAGAATTAAACCATCCAACCCTTGATTTGTACTCATTATAAGAACAAAAAATAAACCATAATCTGTAGAGAGCAAAGGTAGATTAGTGATGCATGGCATGTACTAACCTACCATTGGCCAGTGACGTATATTTTCTCCCTAATCAGGTGATAAAGAAATGACTAATTTTACACTTATTTTTTTACAATCACCATGAAATCATCATTTTTCCCTCAAAAATACATAAAGAATAGTGACACTGTCCATATGATCCATTCTTTCTTTTCTTTCATTTTTGTCTTTCCCTCTCCCACTTCTTATTTTTCTCTTTTTAGCCGTCCCTCATTTTGTTTCATGGAATCATTGTTAATTTTTACGCACCATTTCATTTGCGTATAACCCTTTATTGCATCCTAAAATGGGGAAAAGAACAAAGAAAAAAAAAAGGCAAAACATGGAGTGTTTTTGTTATTATTTTTTATTTCTCTAATCAAAAAGTATCTAAAGCCATGCTTTTTACCAAACTTACATGTCATGCATCAGTAATTATATTGAGGTTGATATAAAAAAAATAAAAAAAATAAAAAAAAAAAAGTTAAAAGGTGACACCTTTATTCCTAACTCCTAACTAGAAAAGGGTGATAACTTCAAGTGGCAATGCTTTAAGTGAACTAAAAAAGAGTCCAAATTATTGGCGAATATTATTATCTATCAAATGTGTGCTTAAAGGGAAGGCTCAATGCTGAATGGGTCTAAAGCTTTTCATAGCCAATTCAAGCCAATTTTACACAAGCACGCATAAAGAATAAACATAACAAAATAAAGCACGCGTTGTTATTGTATCAAGCAAAAGGTGACCCAATGATAATGATTTTTACTTTTTACTTTCTAGAGAATGTAAGATAACAAATAGCAAAAGTATTCACTTAACAAACATGTGAAACCTTTAAGAGGGGTGGCTATAATTTCTTCTTAATCATGAGTGGTGGCTATAGTTAGCCATTAATATAATATAATTTTAACTTCATTAATTAATTTGACTTAAGACATAAGTTGAAAAAAAAGTACAAGTATACCTTTAGAAAATCAGACAAAATTTACAACCAAGAAAAAAAATTATATATATATATGAAGTATGAATACAATAAAATCTTATAATATTTTTTACAACAATTTTGTTTTGAGTTTTATATAATGAATCTGTTGTAATCCAATTTGATTTGATCTTGACTTGAAATGAGCTAGCACTTCACTATATTGTGGAAAATATTATTAAATCTTGCTATATAGCAGTAGAAGAGTTCAACAAAATAAATCTGCTTATAACCATTTTTTCATTTAATAATTAGATAATTGGGAAGGAAAATTTGAACCTTTACATTTGTTTTTTTATTACTAAATTTTTTTTTTTTTTTTTTTTTTGAAAAGATGCTAAATTGAACGTGTACATTAAGAGGTTATAAACATCAAGAAATGACATGAACTATAACCTTAACAAGAACGGAAATGTATGTATCATACTTGATAACGGAAAGACATCATTAAAAAGTTTTTTTTTTTTTTTTTGTTTTTTTGAGAAAATACCTCATTAAAAAGTTAAAACATCGACAATGGGGAAAGTGAGCCGAGCCAATAATAAGGCAGTTGTGGCGTGAAATACTATATGAAAGAATATTATGAGATATTATTATCCTATATACTATTCCTATATCCATTAGGAGTTACAAGCTAAGATCATTTACACCGACTTTTAATTTTTGTAACTATTCACGAAAGGGACAAGAAGACTCTGTGGTATTTCCTACGACCTAAAGCCAAAACAAAGATCTGTAGCCATAGCTGTTAGAAGTTTGGTTGAGTAAAAGCGTTTGTGTATTATGTGTAAACAAAAAAGTGTATTGCCGTGTGGGATGTGATGCCTCATAGTCATTGTTCATGACAACAAAACAAAACACGCCCATTGCCGCAAACTCCCCCAAACTTTTTCCACATATACAATCCATCATCTGTCCCTCTCTTTAGCTCTCAACTCCATTACCGATCTGAGTTCTTTGTCTCACCAATTATTCAGGTAAAGTCTTTTACTTTTTCTCTCGAGTTTTGAATTTTAAAATACACTTTTTTTGTATCCACAAGTGAATTTTAATTACTTGCTTTTAATTGGGTTTCAGTTTCAGAGCTTTGTTTTTTTTTTTTTTTTTTTTTTTTTTTTTTTTTTGGGCTTTCAAGAATCATGTGAAAGTTCAAAACTTTGTGGCGTACTTGGAATCCGAGAATGTTTTCTTGGTGGGAAAGCTTAAAAAAGTGAAATCTTTTACAATTTAAAGTTGGGAGAGAAAAAACAAAACTAGCAAAGAAAGCAATCTCAGAAAAGATCCACATCCCCCAACCCAGAAGTTGAATTGTCAAGTAAGGATCGATGCTTAACCCTTAAAACTCTCTTTCTTTGTTTTTTTTTTTTTTTTGGGGGGGGGGGGGTATAATTAGCAAATATTATTAGATAGTTAATTTAAGCAATTCCTATTATTTATGCTGCTAATCTTTGTTAGTTAAAGTAGTTCGTAGTTTTAGTCCTTTGCTATATAGTAAATTTGGGTTGTACTATGTTGAATTATAGGAGGGGAATGGCTACTCTAGTTGAGCCTCCAAATGGGATTAACCAACGAGGGAAGCATTACTACTCAATGTGGCAAACTTTGTTTGAGATTGACACGAAATATGTGCCGATTAAGCCCATAGGTAGAGGGGCATATGGGGTTGTTTGCTCTTCCATCAATAGGGAAACCAATGAGAAAGTTGCAATCAAGAAGATCAACAACGTGTTTGAGAATCGAATTGATGCGTTGAGGACACTGAGGGAGTTGAAGCTTCTTAGACATATTCGCCATGAGAATGTGATTGCTTTGAAGGATGTTATGATGCCAATTCACAGGACGAGCTTCAAGGACGTGTATTTGGTTTACGAACTTATGGATACGGATCTTCATCATATCATCAAGTCCTCGCAGCCGCTTTCCAGTGATCATTGCAAATATTTTTTATTTCAGGTATTAATAAGTTCTCTCAAGTAGTAGTATGGTGTTTTTTCAATATTTACTATTTTCAGCTATGTTGGTACTTGGTACTAATTTGGCAATCGAAAAATACATGATGATGAGGGACTATGTTTGTA
This sequence comes from Castanopsis chinensis, assembly GCA_032878915.1. Lineage (NCBI taxonomy): Eukaryota > Viridiplantae > Streptophyta > Magnoliopsida > Fagales > Fagaceae > Castanopsis > Castanopsis chinensis. The sequence continues at coordinate 16,325,251 of JAVQMG010000122.1, forward strand.
TTTGGTTCCTTAGTATGCAGATTAATACTAGTTTGCTGAAGTATGAATTTCGATTATTCTGTGCATAACAAATATTTGGCCAATTCTAATACTAGGATTAAATTACCCTCCAGTGGAATTTATTTAACAGAGAAACACTGTGTTTGATTAAAGTGTCCGATACAATCAATCGGAACATACATAAAGATATAATTATTAAGTTCACATGTGTTGAATTGAAATCAGTCTTAAAGTGGTAACTGGTGAATACTGTATTACAATCAGTGTTCAACCTTTAGCATGCAATGTGTGGTTTTGACATGGACAAAGCCCATACAAATCTTGGATATTCCATGGGTAGTTTCTTCTTTATAATTGGACTATTTGTGAATTCTGAAATTCGTTTACATCTGTATGGGTATCCATGTTTACTTTCTCCACTTCTCCTTTAAATCCCTTCAATCTGTCTGTCATTGTGATGACTTTGATGCTCATATTTAACCCTTAGTTCTGATATTGTTGGAGTTGCTGCAATATTACAATGTTATAGCAGTCAAGTGATGCTCAAACATACTTAAGTCAATGCATAGTTCTTCGGTTCAGCATTGTTTATAAAAAACTGTGCTCTTTTAACTGAACATGCTTGTCATTTCACTGCAAAGACCAGGGTCTTCTGTGATTCATTTGTTTTGCTTTCTGGAAGAGTGACAAGTGCTTCTCTGCTCCTAATGTGGCTTCATCTTGTTTTAGAACAAACTAACTTTGTGAATCATCTATAAACTGAATTAGAAAACCATTTATGCTGATCTTAAATGTGCCCACATATAAACAATTTCAGAAAGATACAGCAGTCCTTGCATTTTCCTCTGTGCAACTTAATCAATATGCTTTCTAGAAGACTGATCTTGCATGGCTAAGATTTAATGCGTGTGTCACTATACAAAATTATTAATTAAATTTGAACTCTCTCTTTATTATTTTCTTTTTCAAGTAATTTTTATTGTCAATATTCTTGGGACTAATTTACATCACTCATTTTAGTTGCTTCGGGGGCTCAAGTATCTCCATTCAGCAAACATCCTTCACCGGGACTTGAAGCCTGGCAACCTCCTTGTCAATGCTAATTGTGACTTGAAGATATGTGATTTTGGGCTGGCAAGAACTAGTGAAGGAAATGGTCAGTTCATGACAGAGTATGTTGTCACCCGCTGGTATCGTGCGCCAGAGCTCCTCTTGTGCTGTGACAATTATGGAACATCCATTGACGTCTGGTCCGTAGGATGCATCTTTGCTGAAATTCTTGGTCGGAAACCAATCTTCCCTGGAACTGAGTGTCTCAACCAACTGAAACTGATTATCAATGTTCTTGGAAGCCAGCATGAATCTCATCTTGAGTTCATTGATAATCCAAAGGCCAGGAAGTACATCAAAACACTGCCCTACTCTAGGGGGATACATTTTTCCCATTTATACCCCCAGGCTGATCCTTTAGCTATAGACTTATTGCAAAGGATGCTTATATTTGATCCAACTAAGAGAATTACTGTCGATGAAGCACTCCAACACCCTTACATGTCAGGGTTGTACGACCCCAGATCCAATCCTCCTGCCCAGGTCCCAATTAATCTCAACATCGATGAAAATTTGGGGGAACGGGTGATAAGGGAAATGATGTGGAATGAGATGCTGCATTACCATCCTGAAGCTGCTGCCGCCTATGCATAAGTGCTGCAAAAGCTTCTTTTGTGTTTTGTTGTATGATGTGTCTGTGGAACTAGCTCTATTGCTCGGTAAGGAAACATGTCTTTCAGAACTGTGCTGTTAAGACTTCATAATTGCACCAAAGATTTTGTTTATCATATTTTTTATTAGTTTGAGTTTTTTTATATGGGAGTATGAGATTGAGACATGGCATCTTGTAACTTGTAAATAGTTGATGCTATTATTTCTAGTCTAGAATTGTCCACTCTTGTATGACATTATCCTTTAAAAAGTCAAAACAATGAAGAGTCATCAATAATTATGATTATAATTTTAGCAAGTGTTATTATCCTTTCCTTTTTTGGAAAATTGGATTCTCACAATCATTTACGAATTATGAACATCAAATTTTTCGTTTATGCTGATACAACTTGGATAGGAAAAGGTACTCTCTTTTTTTTTTTTTTTTCAGGAAAAGGTATACTCAAGTATATTTGATTTGTAAAATTTTATGAGGTCGTGGACACAAATACTAAATACTTACTGTATAATATTCCTCTCTAAAATAGTTATATTGTTTCATTTGGTATCAGGGCCGAATTTAAAATGGATTATACTTGTGGATTTAATCTCATCCCGCCATATAGGTGAACCCAAACTTTGGGGCTGAACAATGGACTGGACCAGTTCCTTCTTTTATCGTAAACTTACTTGGTAAACACTCCCAACGACTTAATGAATCCCTCAGTTACAAGGCCCATGCAACTGGGCTTACAATCGACTTAAACTTTTAATTTAATCATACGAGCCCAACGACTTAATGGTATGGCATACAAATATTCCTAAGACAAAAATTTCCACGGTAGTTAAGTTGACAAGTTGTTATCTACCACAAACAAATTTTTTCTTTTTGTCAATAACAACTTACCGCGTCGATCATTGTTAATATTTTTTGTGAAATGCTTTGTGTATAACAATAGCATAGTATACTAGAATACATCAAGAGCCTTGTAACTCAACCAGCCGGTATATTTTGGTGTTTTCAAAAAAAGATATCCAGATTTAAATACATTTTTTCCCAAAAATATTGCAGTAGAGGTATGAGATAGATATTTGGTAGAGGTATCCAGATTTTAATACGAATGGCGTAATATCATTTAATACAAAATGGAGTATTTTTTTTACCAAACCACGGGCATATCTCATAAAAGAATCAATCCAGTTGGCTCTTTAAGCGTTGTTTTGGGATGAGACAGTACATGTGCATATATTAATTATCATTTAACGCTCAAATGTCAGAAATATATCAATTAACTATAATAAGGCCGTAAGAATAATATATAGTGGGAAGCTTGCAAGTTCCAACCTTCCAGCTGGCTTTTACAGTTCCTTCTGCCAACTTTCAAAGAAATGAATATAATGCATTTTTATGATTAGATTTCAATTGTGAGAGGCAGTCAAACTTTGGAGAATCTTATGGGCCGTTTGGAATATATGTTTAAAAACTGAAAATTGTTGTTTAAAAATATTTATAAAAATAAGTATGGGTAAAAAAGTATGTAAAAATACGTGTAATGTTGTTTAAAAACTAAAAATTATTGTTTAAAAATACAAACCAAACACCCCATATCTGCTTCTAGCATTTTAGACCACAGAAGAAGCACATGATGATAGTGTTCACATAAAATAGAATTAGATTAGCAAAGGATTTGATGCTTTATATCTCTCACAACTCACAAGGTACAGTATCTTTAGTTTGTTGGATGGCACAATATGTGCGCAATAGGGGGGAATTTTCCAACTAGCATAGGGAGGGGAAATAATATTATAAGCTAGCATGCGGAGGAAAGAAAATTTGAAACTAGCATCTCGAGTGTTTGAAGGTCGAGTTCAATGACAAATTCGAGCTCCAAAGACTCGAGTTCTGGTTCTGAGCTAGACCTATACGTCCACGTGGAACTCGAGTTTGAGAAACTCGAGCTCTATAGAAGAATCTGCAAGAATAGAACAGAGACCTGAAGAAGCAGAGGAAGAGTGGAGAAGTGCGGAACCAGATGAGAAAAAAAGTACTACCCAGATCAAGAAACATGATCATAAATCAAAAAAACGTTGAAAGAAGGCGATCGAAAGAGATTTGGCAGAAAAAAAAAAAAAAAAAAAGTTGATCAGAGCGAGTGTGTGAAGTGAGGGAGCAGATCGGCGGCGGCGGCGATGGCAGCGAGGAGGCTTTTGTTGACGCCATTGAATGCGAGGCCCAAAATAGTGGCATTTTCGGGGAGGTCGAGGTCGGAGATTAGCATTTCAACGACTCCGACATCGGAAACGGACTCGATTTTGCGGTCGCAGATGGAACCTACGAGGAAGTGTTGGGCCGATGGGTCGTAGGTTAGGCCTTTTGGGTAGAGGTTTGGGGACCGGAAGGTGATGACGTGGGGCTTTTTGGCGTGGGTTTGATTGGGGTTTGATTGGATTTAATCAGAGCCATCTTTGGGAGTTATGTTCTGTGACGGGGGAAGAAGAAGAAGACTGACGAACAGGCTGGGTTGAAAGAAAATGGTGGAACTCGAGTCTTAAAACTCGAGTTCCATGCAAACAGAGAAATGGTGGAACTTGATTTTTAAAAACTCAAATTCCACGTGGATTTTTTGTCACGTCAAACACCACTGCTTGCAACTCAAGTCTTAAAAACTCGAGTTCTATCTCGGAATTCGAGTTTCTAAAACTCGAAAGGCTAGTTTGCTCAATAATTTTGCAACTAGACAATTAACTAAATTATTAAAAAAATAAAGTTAAAAGCAAAAAAAATTGTGCGCAATAGGGAATGTATTGGAATTTTTTATTTGAACTCTCTCCTTCACCGTAGTGGGCTTTTTTCCATTATAATAAATCAATACCGGAAGGTTCTGAAGAAAAAAAATATTCTCTTTTGATGAGCTTCAAAAAAAAATTATACAGTAAAATTCATCTTCGATAACTGGTTGTACTTATAGAACCATGTTCATATCAATGTGCTTGGATTAGTTTTTTTTACTTATTTATTTATTAGATAAAGTGGGCAAAAGTAAAACTACAAGTACATACACAGTAGATTCTCAAAACAAAACCAAAAAAAAAAAATTACATACACAGTTAAAAAAAATGAGGTATAATATATCAACTTTTTAAACACAATCATGGATGCATTATTTATGCTAATAGTAATATTAATTCTTAACCAGAAGGGTACGCACGATCGATGCATTGAGTAATTCAGGAAGAAAAGCAACTAGAGGAAGAAAAATAATAATAATAATAATAATAATATTGCTACTTTTAATTAAGAAATTGGATTGCAACTTTTGGCAAAGAAAGGACACTTCCTGCCATTATTGTGAAAATGTGGAATTCATTAATGCCAAGTGCACGAGCATGTATGCACAAAGCACACTTTTTTCTTTTTTTGATTTTTTTGGTATTACGTGAAGAATATTACGTAAGTTTGTAGTAAGTGTGTTCCTATTTATTCAGGGGAAAAAAAAACATATTGCGTGAAGAATAAATATTTATATATTTTTTTGAAGATATATATATATATATATATATATATATAAAAGACAAAGTTGTTAACAATATCCCAAATTACTCAATAAATAAAAATAAGGGTTGTGTTTAAAATACTATGTGAACTAATATTTACCCTAAAATAATTGCAAGTTCACGTAATAGCACTTCAGAAGAAGCAAAATTTGGGTGGTCTAAGGAAATTTTTTTATTTTCGTTAAAAAGAAAAAAAAAAGTGGGTGATCTAAGGTTTTTTTTTTTTTTTTTTTCTTTGGCTGTGACAGAACTGATGGTGGATTAGGAACTAAAAAAATGCTTCGGAACATTATTAGTCTTTAAATTTAGATAAAGCTCCTATAAAAATAAATAAATAAATAAATGATAAAGTTATGCTTGAGTAAAAGTTATCACCGCACACCTTAGTGCAATGGTCACTTTACAAGTATAAGTACTTGTGTAGTATGGGGGATAAGGGTCGGAGCTCAAGGCTCAAGTTTTCAGGAGGGAGTTTCACACACATATTCATTTAGATTAGGCTAAAGTATAAATTCTATCTTGTATAAAAAAAAAAAAAAAAAAAAAAAAAAAAAAAAAAAAGTTAGAAAGGTACATGGCATCTTTGAAGGAAGATATTACCTAAATTTATGCAAATATTACGCTACTAGCATCTAAAACAAGGACTATGCTTTTTTCATTACTTAAATTTGCATATGGTTACTACTCAAATTTTTTTTTTTTTGGTTGAACTATTCAATTATTTAGAATTATTGAATGAACCACCAAGCATAAAGTTCTCTTGTGAGGTGATGAGAAAGTGTCAGGATTTAAGCCCCCAAAAAAATACTTCACATATATATTATATATATCAAATTATCAAGTACTTCTAGAATTTTTACTTTTTGTATATATAACTTTATCAATAATTTAAATAGTTATTAAAATTGTAATAGTTTATATTTAAATTTTTGAAAATTCAGTCCATTCATTTTAAAATGAATATATATAATTTTAGAAACTTTATACTTATCCTAAAGGTCCTAATTCTTACACTTTTTTTTTTAGCGTTGATTAATCAAAGTTCGTGGAAAAAGAAGCCACAAATGTCATCCAAAATATGATGGATTCCCATCGGATGGACCCAACTAAAACAAAAAATGATTATCTTTTTTTTTTTGTCCTAAAAAGACTAGAAGGCCATCTTTTTTGAAATCGTTGATTGAGCATTATTCTAATTAATGTTAATACTGTTTTGAGAAGTTTTAAATTTCAAATTATTTATCAAATTAAAAAGAGAAAATTTCCAATATTTCGAAATGAAATTAGCTTTGGGCAAATTTATTTTATCAGCCGCTGAGATAAGTCTTCTCTTATAAAAGAATTGAGAATCTCATTTTAAAAAGAGGGTAAATTTACAACTTACTCATAAATGGTTTGATCTAAATTTAAGTTGTCTACGTGTAATTTGAAATTTAATACTTTACCTATCTGAAGTTAACTTAGTTAGAGACTTAGAGTTTTGTAACTAACTTCTATTAAAAATAGGGTAACATATGTAATTTTGCTTCACTTATATGTCTCTCTCTTCAAAAACACAAAAAACATAAATATACAAAATCAAATAAGATCAAAAACATTTTCTCAAAAAAAAAATAATAATAATAATAAAATAAAAAACAATCCAGCAGAACACTTGCATCATGGGATTTCAAGTCATAAGTAAGCAACTTAAATTTTAGTCAAATCTTAAATGTGTAAAGTATCAAATTTCAAACTATAAGTAGGTACCATAAATTTCAACCAAATTACAAGTGAATAAATAATAATTTGTCCTAAAAAAATAATAATTTGGGAGTTGAGGTTGTAAATGCATGAATACATCTATTATTTATTAATAAAAAAAGTATATGCTCTTTTAATATATAATAAATGTTATTATTGTTAGAAAATTACTTCTGGACTATGGTGATTGTTTTAGTGATTATGAGTTATGACTTACGAGCTACTGCCATCTTCTTTTATTTTATTAGAAAATTATTGTGTGTTTTTAAAGTATCATAAATGCGTATTTTTTCTTCTCATATGAATGGTAAGTCTCACTAATTAAATTTATGATGGAACTTACTATTTATGTGTGAGAAAAAAATATGTATTTATGATACTTCGAGAGTATCTAATAATTTTTCTATTTTTTTGTGAGTTAAAAATGAAATAAAAAAATAAAAGGACAATTGCAACTTTAATAAGAGATGGCTTTATGCAGAAGGCTAATAAAATATTGGGGCCATTGTTCAGAACTCTAACATGGAGGCATGTGATATTGTATGGACAAGATCATAATAGATACACAGTACTGGTACTGTGGTACACTGATATATAGCCTAGTGCGATGACAACTTGGGCAGTTTCTAGTCTCCCTCTCCACAATACATTTTTTTTGCTGAATTTCTCTATAATAGTTTTTAGTTTTACTAATATGTGCTTTTAGTATATATATTAGTAAATTATTTTAACAAATATTTTATAAAAAAATTAAAAAAAAATTGTTAACTTTTTTAAAAAAATAATTAATTAATATGTGCTATAAGACCTACATTAATTGGACTTATATATCTAATACGTTATATACGTTTTTTTCACTTCTGGGGCACAGTCTTTATGGCAGTGGTTTCACTATCACGTCCAACTGTACGTGTATATAATTGTATATCCAAACAAAAAACCACATCAGGATCGTTTGAAATCATCACGCAGATGGGACGCTGCCACGTTAAGTCCTTGCCTTCTTGGATGCTACAAATGTCAATTGGCCATAGTACTAGAGGTAGTGTCCTTTTGCTGTCCCATAAATAAAAGATATAATTTCTGGTAATTTTTTTATACTAAATATGTGATAAGAAAACTAAAAATTAACTTATTTTAAAGAAAAGGTAGTTTCGTTAAATTTTAAATAAATAAGAAAATGTGAGACAAAAAAAAAAAAAAACAGCAAAATTCTTTTTGCTAAATGGACACTAATTTTTTTAAATAAATAATTAAAAATATTGTGGCTTTTGTTAACCAATCCTTCTACCCATTCATTAATGGGACATTTAATAGGCACCATTGCATTGAGAAACAAGCTAATCCATTATAATAAAAAATAGGTCCATAAGAATTTATTATATTATAATATCATAATATGACTTCAACCATACTACAAACACAATATTTCTAAAAAAAAAACTCAATAAATTTAATTTTTTTCATGATTTATTTAACTATAATTAGTGCAATATTATTATTGAGTATTACAATCGATATCATTTTTATTGTACACTAATTACAGCCACCCACTTTAACAATCGTGCAATTCAATATGTCTTTAGACTTATTATATGACTCCAACCATCAATAGCGGCTCCTAAAGTAAAGAGGAGAAAAAAATAACGAAATTCATTTGAAATGATTTTAATAAAATTTAAAATAAATTATTTTGATAAATTTAATTAAAATATGAACACCTGACTAGTTTTTGTCACTCACATCACATGCGACAGAATTGAGATAGATAAATTTTATCATTTTTAATAAAACTATATTGAATGTATAAGAAAATGTTAGAAATTAACTCAAAGCTCAGGACTTTTTGCATTTTTCTCGTAAATCAATAAATCAATATATATATATATATATAAATAGAGATTTCATATGGAAAAACATGAGGTTTCACCAAATGTTGCATTCTTTGCAGAGAGAATTGAATTATTCTCAAGTCTCACATCAAATATAAGGACAAATTAAATATTAACCTTTTGTTTCATTTGGTTCAATGTTTCAAGATTTTTCTAAATAAAAAATAAATATTATTTGTTTCCTTTGATTCAAAGTTTCAAAATTTTTCTTCTCTTACACGTATACACAAAATTCTTTGGATTTCAGTTCACAATTTTCATCTTTTGCACAGGACTTTTTGCATTTTGCTCGTAAATCAATATTCTTTTATATAAACTTATCTGCAGCCATTTACATCATCCTATGTCAAATATACACATTTGGTTCAATGTTTCAAGAAAAAAAAAAAAAAAAAAAAAAAAAAACAATGTTATTTACCTTTAATCTTTCGATGACACCTACCTAACTCTAGCATTGCTGTCACATGATCAATATATCAATATATATATATATATATATATATATATATATATATAAGCAAAGATCTAATGTGGGAAAGTATGAAATTTTACCAAATGGTGCATTCTTTGGAGAGAAAATTGAAATATTCTCAAGTGTCACATTAGAAATAAAAACAAATTAAATATTGACTTTTTGTTTCATTTAGTTCAATGTTTCAAAAATTTTCTAAATAAAAAATAAATATTATTTGTTTTATTTGGTTCAAAAGTTCAAACTTTTCTTCTCTCACACATATACACAAAATTCTTTGTATTTCAGTTTACCATTTTCATCTCTTGCACTTCTACTATTTTATATACTTATCCGTAACCGTTTAAGTCATCCTATGTTAAATATACACAAATAAAAAACAATGTTATTTACCTTTAATCTTTTGATGACACCTACCTAACTCTAGCATTGTTGTCACATCTAATCCTAAGACGGATGAGTTGGCTACAACCAAGAAATGGTGCTTGTATATTATATTGAGTGACAATGGCAATTACGATTTTGATGTTAAGGTCGGTCATTGTAAACTTGTGGGTTTTGTAAATGATGTGATTGATTGTAAATGTTTGAGATGTGTATTTTGTTTTAGAATTAATTAAGGAGAAAGAGAAAGACATATTCTATATTAACTTTTATTCTACAATATTCATCCAAAGTTGGTTTTTTATTTATTTATTACTTGAACTAAATAATTATAATATATGTTTGAGTGCAATTTATAATTGTTGTTTCTTATAATGAACTCATTGTTAACCAAGCTTTATAACAATTATGCTATAATGTATATACAATATTTTTCAAAATTATATTAGATAAATGTGGGATACAGCAATTTAATAAGATAGTAATGCCACGTGTTATGCCCAAGGCCGAGGAGTCCAGTGCAGTTCCAAGGAGACCATACCCTCGGACAGTGAGGTTAAAGAGGCGAGCCATGGCCACGTCAATGGCACATCACCAGAGGAGGCCACATTGTAGAGGAAGAACTTGAGAGAAGGGGTTAATGGCATTAAATGTAACTGCCACCACATTTAATGCTCCCCACCAAACCCTTTGGCCTCATTTATATGGAGAAGACCCTTGAATAGTGTTGTCTTGGTTTTCGCAACTCAAAAAAAATTTGGGAGGGCGTCTGATGGGACAAGCACTCGAGTAGTGGCCTACATAATCAACAAATTGAGGGCCAAGATGAAATAAAATGGGCTATATAATGTAAGAGATCCTCCAAGAATGGGGGTTCATTTGAGATTTCGTAGAGAAAATACTGTAGCAACAAGAACTGAAATTGTAATCAAGCTCAAAAGAGACATATACGAAGGCTATTCTCCTCAGACTTAATCAAGGAAAAGTTATTTTGCATAAAACCTGTTTATCTTAGTTTTTCTTGTCATCTAGATTCACTATAATTGTTGTCAAAATTATCAAAACCCAATTTCCAACCCACTCTCTATAAATTAATTGTGTCGGGCTTGTTGGGCCTTAATCCTATGACTTTTTGGGCTTAGGATCCAACTCGTGACCCTACAATTGGCGCCGTCTATAGGGAATACTTGAGTTTTGGTGAGATCAACATTTAGCTATGGTGGGTTCAGGTCTCAACTGGGAAGAATCTGTTAGTTCCCAGCGCCAAGATCATTTCCTTAACCTTGAATGTAAGAGAGATCGTGAAGTCAATATACACACTACTCAAACTAGTAGGAGCCAGTCTCGAGGTGGGAGTCACGTCTCTCATGAAGAGAATACTAGAAGCATGCAGTTGGAGATTAACCGTCTGCGTAGGAGGTTACGCCACAAGTGACGAAGAAAGACTCCTTCAAGCTCTGATTCTTCTTCTAATGACGATGGAGATGACAATTATAGGCCTAGGTCAAAGACTCCTCCTAGTGAGTCTTTTTCGTATAACGAGAATCTCTATCACAAGTGTAGGAATAAGAGTCCATCTCGTAAAGGCTTGGGCAGCGATGTTATAAGCAAAGCTCTTAACCAGATTTCTAAATCTCCCTTTACCCGCATTGAAGGGGGGAAGCTTTCTCGGCGGTTTACTCAACCAGCGTTCACCATGTATAGTGGCAGGACGGACACTTTGGAGCATGTTAGCCACTTCAATCAGAGAATGACTGTTCACTCAAAGAAGGAGACTTTGATGTGCAAAGTATTCTCATCTAGTTTGGGACCTGTGGCAATGAGATGGTTTGATGATCTGCAAGAAGGTTCTATTAACTCCTTTAAGGAGCTTACTAAAGCGTTTGGGGCTCGTTTTGTTACTTGCAGTAGAGTTTATCGACTCTTAAACTCCCTATTATCTACAACTATGCGAGAAGGGGAATCCCTAAAAACGTATTCTAACAAATACTGAGAAATGTTTAATGAGATAGATGGGAACTTCGATGATGTGGCTATAAGGACTTTCAAGGTCAACCTACCCACCAAGCATGATTTGAGAAAATCTTTGACAAGGAAGCCTGTTAGGAGTGTACATCAGCTCATGGACCAACAGTAAAGCAGGTCGAAGAGGACCAACAGTAAAGGAAAGGGAAATCTAAGGTGGTCCCACAAGATAGAGGGGATTTTAGGTCGGATAGATACAATAGTAACTGATCTCATAGAGATTTTGCTGGGCAATCTAGATCTACTACTACTTGGGTGTTTAGCACTGTGTTTCGAAAGCCTGTTCACCAAATCTTGGAAAAGATTAATAAAGAGACATACTTTAAATGACCAAATAAGATGGGGGGAGACCCCGCTAGACGTAACCAGAGCCTTCACTACCAATACCACCAGGAGCGGGGGCACTCTATAGAGGATTGCAGGACGTTGTGAAATCACTTTGAGCAATTGGTTAAGGTCGGGAAATTGAAACAATTCCCGTACCAACCCAACGGACAGGGTGGCTAGGTAGGGTCGGGAGCTCAAAGAGATGCTTCTACCAAACCACCTTTAGGTACAAGTAGCGTTATTCATGCTTCTACCAAACCACCTTTTTCTTGTGTTCTCCTTGTATTCTCTTATGTGACGGCCTCTAAAATAAGTCTTATACATATCTAAGGTTGTGAGAAAAGAAACTCTACAGAAATACAAAAACATAGGCCGAAAATCAAATCTGAAAATTTGAATTCCCGTAACCTCGATAAATAGCAAGTGTCAAGCCTCATTAAACCTCAATAGATAGCTATCTGTCGAGCAGCTATTGAGCAACTGTCCTCAGGTGTCGAGCAGCTGTCTGCAGGTGTCAAGTTATTTGTCCAGCTTTAGTGAACACATTTTCTTCACTTGTTTCTTGGTCCAATCTTCATGACTTTAATACTAGACTTAAATAACATGTTCTTTGAAGTATTAAACACATCCTAGATCTACCCAAATACAAGTAGAGTGCGTTTTGTCAAAGGATTAGCCAATTACATAAAATATGTCCTTAACAACTAATGTCAAAGTTTTGCTCCAAACATTCATCAAATAGAGAACGTTCTTAATCCTCTGTCTAGTCCCCTGCCTTTTGCTCAATGGGGCTTGGATATTGTAAGGCACTTCTCTAAAACAGCAGGAAATAAAAGATGACTTTTGGTCGACACTGACTACTTCACCAAGTGGGTTGAATCTAAGCCACTAGCAAATATTAGAGATGTAGATGCTAAGAGGTTTGTGTGGAAAAATATTGTCACTTGATTTGGACAATGGGCTTCAGTTTGATAGCAAAGTTTTCAGGAGGTATTATTGTAAATTGGGTATTAAGAACAAGTATTCAACTCTGGCTTATCCCTAGGGGAATGGACAAGACTATCAATAAGGTCATAGTGAATGGGTTCAAGAAAAGGTTGGATGATGCGAAGGGTAAATGGGTGGAAGAGCTGCCACGTGTGCTCTGGACTTATCGGACTGCCCCTCGTAGGTCAATAAGGGAGACCCATTTTTCGATGACTTATGGGGCCGAGGCTGTGATTCCTCTGGAGACTAGATTCCCAACACTGAGGACAAGCTTGTTTACTCCAAACAGCAATGACAACCTATTAGAGAAGAGCTTGGATTTGATTGAAGAACAAAGAGAAAGTGTCATGATTCAGTTAACATATTATCAACAAAAGCTCAAACAGGGGCATGACTCAAGTGTGAGATTAAGATCGTTAGCACCTAGAGACTTAGTATTGAGAAAATTTGTGGGTGCATGGGGAAAGTTAGGACCCAATTGGGAAGGGTCATACAGTATCACCTCAGTAGCTAGTATAGGTACTTATTTTCTAGAAGATTTAGATGAAAATGTCGTACCACGTCTTTGGAATGTAAATAACCTGCGAAGGTACTGTTATTAATGAAAGGCAGTTCTGCCATGTTTTTATTTCTGACATTATGTGTTATGTTTATTACTTGTTTGAACATTAAATAGAACTTTGATTATGCCTGACTTCTCGGACCACATGCCTTAAGTAAATTAATATTCTTGGTTATTTGTATAAGTGTTAAACAAAACCTTGGTTATATCTGGTTCCTCGGAGCACATGCCTTGGGTAAATTAATACTCTCCATTATTTGTTTGAATATTAAACAGAACCTTAGTCATATCTAGCTCCTCGGACCACATACCTTGGGTAAATTAATATTTTTGATTATTTGTTTAAGTATTAATAAAACCTTGGTTATGTCTGGTTCCTCGGATCATATGCTTTAGGTAAATTAATACTCTCTATTATTTGTTTGAATATTAAATAAAACCTTGATCATACTTGGCTCCTCGGATCACATACTTTGAGTAAATTAATATTATTGGCTATTTTTTTGAATATTAAATTGAACATTGGTCATGCCTGGCTCCTCGGACCACATACCTTGGGTAAATTAACATTCTTGATTATTTGTTTAAGTGTTAAATAGAACCTTGGTTATGTCTGGTTCCTCGGACCACATTCCTTAAGTAAATTAATACTCTTCATTATTTGTTCAAGTGTTAAACATAATCTTGATTATGTCTAGTTCCTTAGACCATGTGCCTTAGGTAAATTAACATTTCTTTGATCATGAGAATACCAAACAGGACATCGGTCATGCCTGGTCCCTCGGACCACATGACTTGCGTAAAATAATACTTCGCAATTTCACCAAGGAGGGGACCTTGGCATATACATCATCATGAGAGAACGAGGACTCACTTTGGGTTCTAGTTAAAGGATTTTGAAGGTACATTCATCAGGTGCTCTTAAAATAAAATAACAATAAAAACCTCAGACACCCTTTTTCTACTAAGTATTTCGTTTGTCTCTAAGGACTTAAACATTCCTAGTGGTTATACAATTTTTAGTGCCAACACATAGTTATTTTTCTCACTATTTACATGGGCTCAATTTACTTGAACCAACAACAGTTCATTACTATTCGCTTTTTGTTAAAATGTGGGTTTTCACCCTTAGAAGTATCATCAATCTAACCTCTCAACAAAAGATAGAACAATTACTACAGACATTAGAGGTAAATTTTGCAGGGAAAGCGAAAGTTCATTTGTCATAAAGCAAAAGCTAATGTCTTTTCATTAATCAAAAGGAAAGATACATCATAAACCATGGCAAATTGCCACAACAAAAGAAAAGTACATATATATATATAATAAAAAAATAAAAAAGAAGAAGAAAAAAATCCTAGGCTAAGCCTTGGATTGGGGAGGATCTTTTTTGCTGGCTGGTTGGGAGACAGGAGGATCAGCTGCCTTGTCGTGGCCTTCTTCTCCTGGGCCACGACTTGAGGGTTGACCGGTTCGAACTCTTTTGCCTTGGGAGCAGCTTCCTTGCCTCAGGAGTAGCTTCCTTGCCTCGGTCAACCTCTGGGCTCTTGATCCCTGGCAGAGTTTTAGCCTCCTTACCTTTGCTCTTATCCTCTAACTAAACTCTACCCTGGCTAGCCTCCTTACCCTTGGCCACTTCCACCCCTTGACCTTGGTCACAAGCCTTGCTAGGCCCTTCGGAGGTCTCAGGAGGAGGAAGAGAGGCCTAGGTGGTTGAAAGCTGCTCAAGTGTAGTTACAGCAAGGGCAACATTCATCCCCAGGGCCGAAGCTACTTCAAGGGCTTCTCAGAGGTCTTCTGGATAATATACATTCTCAGCCTTTCTCCACTCTGAGATAGCAGGAGCTCTAGCTCGGTTCAGTGCCTCAGTCCGTACCTCGAGGCAGTAGTCCTTGCAGACCCCAGCCGACTCATCGGTCAGGCGAGCCTCGGTCTCCTACACTCCGAGATCGTAGGACTTCTATCCTACAACATTTGCGGCCACCTGAGCTGCCTCCTTAGCCTTTTTCAACACTGCCTTCAGGTCCACCACCTGCTGCTTGGTCGTGGCCAGCTCTATCTCCGTGTAATGGAGCTTTTGATGCTGCTCCTCAGCTTGCATCTGAGCGTTCTTGAGGCCAGCCTCAGCGCTTTCCTCCTCCTCTCCTCAACAGTCAGCTTTGTAGTAAGCTCCTTATTATTCTCCTCAGCGGCACGGTCTCTGCGTGAAGGTTATCCGTGAGCCTAGCCTCATTCCAGGCATCTTTCATCCACTCTTCGGCCATAAATACCTCCTAGATGGCCTGGACAAAAACAACAAAAGGAATGCTCTATCAAGTAAGAAAAAGATAACCTAGTAGGAAGTTAGTAAGGCATGTTGAGAAACTTACTAAGGCCAAGTCCCTCCTCAGGGGCAGGAAAAGGTCTTGTTGCTTCACATTCTTCAAAGCAGTCATGTCCTTCGGCAACAGGAGGGGCTGCTCTAGAGCATTGGCGAGGTAATGGGCGTTCCCTCCTTAGAACTCCCTGATGGTGGAGTTCCATGGTATAGTTGCCCCATCCAACTCCAACTGAGGGTTCCAAGTCGAATTGAGATGGCACACCTCGGCCACGTGCCAATCCTCCTTACTCTTGACCGAGGAAGCCCTTCCCTTACCCTTGGCCGTCTTGGGAATCTTTGAAGAACCCCCTCATCATGAGGGACCAATTCCCCCTCCTTGGCCACTTCCTTGTCTTTCTTCCTCTTTTTTAGATTGGCAACCGCATAGGGGTTAGCTAAAGGAGGAGAAAGCTGAGACCCCGAGGCATCCTTGGGCACCAAACCCTAGGCCCTGCCCACGAGGAGTTCATAAAAACCCCTTTTCCTTTCCAGAGGCATTTCTTCTTCTTTTTCTTCCAAACTGTTGGCTACACGCGCAACGATGAATCCGGAGGCACGAATGCTAGAAGATTTGTCAAGCTCATCTTTTGAATCCGAGACCTAAATCACAGGCTCTACCTACTACTCCTTCTCTTCCTCGAGCTGAAATTGGTCTCTCTCTGCCTCAAGTGACAAGCGTGAAGAAGCTGTCTCTTCTCTCGGAACCACTTCTTCATGGGGAGAACAATGGGAGGGCAACTCGACCTGCACGATACCTTCTTGGGCTAGGAATCCGGGCACCGAAATATCAATCTGAGCCAGCCAAAGATCACCTGCTCTGATCGCATTGCTCGGACAAGGGTTTAAAGTCAAGGATAAGGTGGACAGCTTTTAGTTTTCTATCTTCGCTCACGAACACTTCGGACCTCCGCACTCTGTTGAGATCTGTAACGTTGACAAAGTTGAGATTGGAAGCCACATATCTTTTATCTGCGAAAAAAGTAGAGAACTAAAACCACAGTTAGAAAAAACAAATCATCAGTTAGAAGGAAACAAACTACAAAACTAATCCTCATGTTAAAGGAGCTAAGCCTAGGGTCCCCACCTAGTGCTCCTTCCTGGGTGGGGCAGTGAAGACTGTCATGCCATTCACCCGAGACGATCAAAAAGTCATCTTTCATGCCTTAGTTTGATTTGGGGAGACACGAGATAAGCCTAACGTCAGAATACCTAGACTTAAAGTAATAGCCAAAATCTGCAAGCAGATGGAACTTATACATCTAGACAACGTTGTGCCAAGTGAGACCTAATCTCATTTGCTTGTTAAAAGCACCTACGCTACCTAAGACTCTAAACAAGTTGGGCATACATTGATGAGGGCATATCCTATGGGCAATTAGGAAGTCCCTAGCCACCCTACCCATGAGAAGCCTCATTCCCTCTTCTATAAAGGCGATCATGGGAATAACGACCTCCCCTTCCTTTCTAAGGGTATGCCAACCACCCAGAGAGCAATACCAAAAGGAGACACCCCAGGAAATATGATACAGGGCCTTAAACCCCTCCATACCTGCGAAGGTATCTACTAAGTGAGTAAACCTACCCATCTAACCAGACTAAGGAGAAGGAAAATAACTTTTGTGAAGAAACAAATAGAAAACAAAAGGTCAAGGAGATTGGCCGAGGAGAAAAGAACCTAAGAATAAATGAACTTATGAGAGTAATGACAAGAGTCACTTCAGCAGCATCTTGAAAGTTTGAAGGTTTGGAAAATGGGAGAAATGAATCCCCCAGGTGCCTTATATAGGAGGTAGAATTAGGCAGGGATTACCCCGCCCAAATTGTGAGGAAAAATACCAACCGTATAATTTCCATCTCACCGTAGGATGTGTGGGACAAGGCGTAACCGGGAGTATTAAATGAGATGTTACGGACTCTGAAGTGCCAGGAACGGTTACAGGGCATGCAAAGTGACGCTCTCATGTGGGAAATTCAAAGAAGCGTGTGGAACAAATTACCCAAGGTCAAAACCCCATTTTTCTCCTAGGACAAGAGGGAAAAATTGGAGTTTTGAGGGGCTATTGTGGGATACAGCGATTTAATAAGATAGTAATGCCACATGTCATGCTCGAGGTCGAGGAGTTTAGTGCAGTTTCAAGGAGACTATACCCTCGGACAGTGAGGCCAGAGAGGCAAACCATGGCCATGTCAATGGCAAATCACCAGAGGAGGCCACACTATAAAGGAAGAATTTCAGAGAAGGGGTTAGCCTTGATGTGACTGGAGGGATGGTAGCTGCCACCACATTTAATGCACCCCACCAAACCTCCTAACCGCATTTATGCGAAGAAGACTCTTGAATAGTGCTGTCTTGATTGCCGCAACTGACAAAAGATTTGGAAGGGCGTTTGATGGGACAAACACTTGCGTAGTTTCCTACATAATCAACAAATTGAGGGTCAAGATGAAAGAAAATGGGCTATATAATGTAAGAGATCCTCCAGGAATGGGGGTTCATCTGAGAATTTATAGAGAAAACACTATAGCAACAAGAACTGAAATTATAAACAAGCTCAAGAGAGACATGTACAAGGGCTATTCTCCTTAGGCTTAGTTGAGGAAGAGTTATTTTGCATAAAACATGTTTATCTTGGTTTTTCCTGTCATTTAGATCCACTATAATTGTTGTCCAACTTATTAAAACTCAATTTCTAACCCATTCTCTATAAATTAATTGTGTCAGACTTGTTGAGCCTTAATCCTATTGCCTTTTGGGCTAAGGATCCAACTTGTGACAACAATTTATCCGAAAGCAAAGACTTAGTATATATTAGAATTTATCTAATAAATTAGATTGGCGGCTTGATTTTAGAATTCTGTCTGTTTTTTTAGGTTGAGGAAAGTAAGGATTTTCAAGAAAGGGAATCTATAAACATAATTCACCCCCGCCCATAGTTATTATCTACTTCCCACCTGTTTTTTTTTTGAATGGTGGTTCGATTTTTAATTTTTTTTTCTTTGGAGTATGGCAGAGTTTCTTGAGCGCAGTAGACTAAAGTGAATAAAATGACTAAAATCTTTCATTATTGTGAAAATTCCAAAGTGCCATGCCCCAGCGTGAATGATTAAGCAATAATGTGTACCCATTTCATGCAAATTTATTTGGCACTAATATACAGTGAAAGTTGCCAACTTACCTTGGCTGTTTCTCCTTGCGCGTGCGCGTGAACATGACCCATGCATCCTCCCCTCTCAAGTCTCGAAGACTTTTACAAGAGTAGCGTCTAGAAGGAAAATAACAGTAATTATTGGTAAACACCCTTTTTCATACCCAATTTTACACAAACATTTTGTCCATAACTATTTTATAGACTCATTATTTTTTATTGATTACTTAATATCGTACATATAAAAAAATTGTAAAATTAAATATAAATTTAGGTGTATCTATAAGGAGATTGGGAAAAATGGTAATTTTAAGTTTTTTTCAACTTATGACCACACTATTTGAGACCACTTAATTACATAAGCAGTTAAGTTTGGTGAATCATGGCTTTTACAAGAATGTACAACTTTTTTCCCAGTTACCAAAAAGAAAAAAAAAATCCCACTACTCATAATGGCACATCAATTAGCACAAAAGTTGTATCACATGCTTTCTGTTATTATTTTTAGTTTGATAGAATAGAAGTGCATATTATTCTTTTTTCTTCTTTTTTTTTTTTTAAGAATATTTTATTATTTCCAGAGGGCGCTGTTTGGTCTATAAAATCCACCAGCGATACCACTTAGAACTTCCTCTTCTCCTCTCTTCTACCCCCTGTAAAATCTGGGCCTCTCTTTTTCGGCTCTCTGATTCTCTTCAGGTCTTCTAGATATAAAGCTCTGAAACTCTGCTATTAGAGACCCATATCCCTCTACGAAAGAAGATCACTCTCTCACTTTCCTTCTGTATCAAATATTTTTGATGCTTAATATCTTTTTCTTGATGTTTGAGAGACTATGTCGTCTCCAGTAGTCAGTGAAATCCTCCTTTCCGGGCTTATGATAAACTCGAGCCTCCGGCGCAGGACCCACTTGGTTCAGTCCTTCTCTGTTGTTTTCCTCTACTGGTTCTACGTTTTTTCATGAACAAGCTCTCCTTCTTGTTTAGCTAGACCCCATAACTAGGTCTTCTTAATATATATATTATATTTAAGTTATTTTCAAATAATTAGCATCTGGGTCCTGTGCTTTACTATTATCAAGCATAACCCAGATAGATAAATCTTGTTTTTCTTGAGCTTAATATTGTTAATACTACTGGTTATAGCAGTATATCTTAAAATAACTATTTTTGTTAAGCACACTATATATGGCTTCTTCTAGTGGAGCTTCTTCAGGGTCCAGCACGCTTCAGAACTCAGGGTCTGAAGGCGATGATCTCCAGCAAGTTATGGATCAAAGAAAGCGGAAGAGAATGCTTTCAAATCGTGAATCGGCACGTCGATCAAGGATGCGCAAACAGAAGCACGTGGATGATCTGATGGCCCAAGTGTGTCAGCTCACAAACGAGAACAACCAAATCTACACTGCCATGAACATCACCCTTCAGCACTACATGAATATTGAGGCTGAGAACTCAGTTCTCAGAGCTCAGATGGCTGAGCTCAGCCACAGGTTAGAGTCTCTCAATGGGATCATCAATTACATAAACTCAACAATTGGTTTTTTTGAGAGTACTGATCAACAGGACACTCAGACCCATGATGATAATAGCTTCATGAACCCATGGAGTTCTAATCTCTATGTGAACCATCCCATAATGGCTTCTGCAGACATGTTTATGTAATAATCCTTTTGGATCAATCTTGGTCTCCTAAAATACTCATGATCTTGCTGAGTTGGTGAGGTGTTGCTTGTGGTGCTTGTTCAGGTTTCTAATAAGTGGACAATAGTCTATGGTAGTCTCTTATGTCTTATCCTTTTTTTTCTTCTCTTTTTTATGTGAAGATTTTAGAGAGGATTGTGAACGATGCAACTAGCAGAAAGAGAGTTGGCAATTGGGTTCTTGGTCTGTAATTGGGTTATTATATATTGATAATGATATATAATTAATAATTGTGTTACTTTAATTAAGTTATTGATTAGTGAAAACTTTTGTGTACATGTTGGTGTTGCTAGCAGTACTTTTATTCGGGTGATCTATTGGTGACATAAACAATATCACAAGAATGGTCTCACTCTCTTCCTTTCCAGCTGTTTAATTTACTCTCTATTTTTTTTTTCAGTTAATGGGTGCATAATAAAGCATGTCATTATAGGTCGCGTATTGAACTACTAGTGATTTGGACAAAAGTGATAGCATTATTAGTCTCTACTTGGATTGATATGATTGGACAAATTTTGGTGGACCTATAAGATATGATGAAATTTGGAAGTTGGTGTTTACTAATGGGGCTCCTCTGGGTAAGGTTGGAAAGAAAGGCTCTTTGGACATAAGGAACACCACTAAAATGATGAGCTCAGACCTAAATTATTAGCTGGGAGAATAAAACAAAATCCTACACCTAAAAGTCCTAATTAATCTGAATGGATCAATCACAAGTCATGGGAAGGTATCATGCATTGCATTATTTTCCCATTATATCTGAACGATGTGAGAAGAAATGATACATATATTCAATGTATAAAGTGATTATATATTGATAAGCCGTATTAGAGCATTCCTATTAAAGGTGCTAAAAATGATAAATGTTATTTTTTAGCATTTTTAGCACCTCGAATGATAAAAACAGACTTCCATCAAACATGTTAAATCTTAAAAAATTTAGCACCAAGCTATAGTGATAACAGCTCACTAAAGCTAGATTGTAAAAAAAAAAAAAAAAAAAAAAAATCACTTTTTAATTCTCACAACTCCTCTCTTTTTTCAGTTCTCTCTTCTCTTTCTTCTCTCACTTCTCTCTTATCTCTCCTGATGGATGTGATCTGGCGATGGTTTTGGTCTGGCAATGGTGATTCGATGGTCATAGGTCTGATGTGGTCTGATGGTCTGTTGTGGTTTAATGGTTTGATGGTCATGGTGCTGTTCCTAGGTCATGGTGCGGTATCATTGGGTTGTTTTTTTTATCTTGATTTTGGGTCACTAGCGACTGTGGGTCATGTTCTTGGGTCACTGACGGTTTGATTGCTAGTGGGTCTGGCTGGGGGCGGTGGATCATGTTCCTGGGTCACCGACGCGAATCGGGTGAGCTCATTCACTCATTGACGCGGATCGTGTTCCTGGGTCACTCGTGTTCCTTGGTCTTTTCTAGAAGATCCATGATTTGGTCCAATAGATTTTGATTTTGATTTTGGGATGTGGATGTGGAGGGTGTGGTGGGTGGATGTTGATGTTGATTTGGTCCGATTGCTATTGATTTTTTTTTTTTTTTTGATCTAACGGTGGATGTGGATGTGAATGTGGTGGGTGTGGTGGGTGGGTGGATGTGGAGGTTTTTTCTTTCTTTCTCTACTGTTGTTTGTGGTTGCAGTGGATCTGGCTGGTGGCGGCGATGGTGGGTGGATGTGTTAGTTGTGGTATGGATGGGTGGATGTGGTGGCCGGTGGTGCCAAGAATAGTTGGGATGAGAAAGAGAGAGATAGAGGAGAGAGAGACAAAGAGAGAGGAAGAATAAAAAATAATAAAGAAAGAATATTTAAACGAAGTGTTAAAAAAAAAAAAAGTTTTGATGGAAAATATATTGTAAAGTGATGTGTTTTATGTTATAAAGTTAGTTTTTGAGATGGTAAATGTTAAATTTTTTAGAAGCTCTGATGGGAATGCTCTTAATAACTTAAATCTTCTAACTTTGTTTGGTTTGAACACATCTTGTGCCTCTAGCGTAGAGAGAGAGGAAACTAACTCGTATTTTGGGACTTGTATTAAAAATAAAATGGAAAAAGCATCTTGGGAGACCAGTCATGTGTCTTGTTAATTTAAAAATTGGAATGGTTGGAAAATTTCTTCTCCACTTCTGGCCAATGCAGAGGGCCAAGTGATTTCATCTGTGGAGATATTTCTGTAAAAATGTACTTAAAAAGTATAGTTGCAATTTGCAAAGATCAAGTGATCAAACAATTGAATTGCTGATAGCATTTTCTTTGTTTAAATTGCATTTGACAGCAAAAAAGACAAAAACAAAAAAGAAGAAGAAGAAGAATTGAAGGGTGGCACAGTTTTCACCCCAGCCCATGCAACGGGTTTCTTCCCAAGCCAGATTGTGCACTGTGCAGCCTCAAAAAGAATGGGTTATTGACTCCTTTCATCCCTGTTGATCTAATTCTTTCTAGAGAAATGATATGTCCACATGGAGTGCTTAGACATTTTTCTTTTTCCTTTGGTCCTCATATATCTTTCAAACTAAAAAAATAAGCAAATAAAATAATGAAAAGTTGACATAGTTGAAGTTAAGATTTATTGAGGTTATGGACTTATGCTACTATGTGTTTGTTTGGCAACATATTTTTTTAATTTATTTGTTTGTGCAAAAGTTTTTAAATATCACCGTTTCTTAGGTATAACTATATTTTAATTAATTTTTAACAAATAAGTTTTCAATAAAAAAAATCCGAATACACTCTAGAAGTCGTAATCTGTTGTCGCTGTGAGTTGATTTTGTTATGCATGTTGTGCAACATGTACTAAATGCACTATATATAGTGGTTGGTTTTTAAATAAAACACAAAATTATTTCAAAAAATAAAATAAAATAATCCCATGCATATTGAGATTTGTAAACAAACATCAACAAATTAAGTACCTTTTTTTTATACAAGATAAAATTTATGCATTAGTCTAATTTAAGTATATATGTGTGTGAAACTTCATCCTGAATACTTGAACCTCGGTCATTGCTCCTACACTCCACAAGTATTTATACTTGTAGAGTAACCACCGCGGTAGTTTAAATACCTTTTAAATTAGTAGTTAAGAATTGAAAATTTTACCATTTTTTCATTACTTTTTATACAGTGCATTTAGAGAGGAATGCGTGTTCCCTTCTATCCATTCTGTTCCCTCTCACTTAAACCCTTAAACAAGAGAATGAAAATGAAATTTCCATTCTCTCTATTAAAACTCCCAAAAAAGGGAATGAAAGAATATTATAAAATTATTAATTTTATTCTATTCCATTTCATTCCATTCACTCTTTCCAAATGAGGACTAAGCGGATGAATTAAGACTTAAAAATTTTATGATTTTTTCATTCAATAAAATGGTAAGTGTTATAAGTCAATAGTCTTGTAACTAGCTTGGTTAGCATTATTTACTCTCATTTATGAGGAAAACTAACTATCAATAATAATAATAGTAATAACAATAATGTGTTATCACATAAGTGGAATTAACGTGTTATGTACTAAAACATTGGGTTAGTTCTTTTTAGGTCCTCTTTCATTTACTTGTCATATTCATAGGAATGTGAAAATGTGTGAATAATGCTTACAAAACTGATGAGACATTTGCCCTATGAGAATTTTTAGTTGGAATGATGCTAAATTTTATTATTATAAATTTTATTTCAGCTTTTAAATACAAAATAAATTTTTTTTTTAAATGCTAACATTACTCAAGGATATAAAACTTGTCAATGATCTATTGGATCACCCATCAATTTGACTAAAGCATCCATAGTAATAAGTTTTAATTAGCTTAATTAACAAAGATTTTTATTCATATCCGTACAAAAAATTAATTAATATATAGACATAATAATTAATAAAAAGTAATCATTATAAAGTAATAAGTAATTTTTTTTTTTTTTTTGAGAATGTTATAGAGTAATAAGTAGCTATTATAAATTCAAATGATATAGTCTGTATTTAAAAAAAAAAAAAAAAAAGCCATAACAATATTCGTTTGAATATAGTTGAAAACTGAAAACTGAAAGTTGAAAATATTGTAATAAAATAAATTTTAAATATGTAAATAATACCATAAAACGTATTTTTAATAAAAAAAATTATTAAAAAGTAAAATTTATAAATCTCGTAAATAATGCACAGAATTACGTGAAAAAAGTCAAAAATTACCGCTTAAAAAAAAAAAGAAAGGTGAGCTTACCATTGTTCATAAACAATGAACCGTGCAAGAAGTGATGCCCAGGAAAAAAAAAAAAAATGAAACGCATTTTGAGTGAAACGTGGACGGAATAATCCGGATCCAAAGGCCACCATCATGAAACAAGGCTCACGTAGTCACGTGTAACGTGTGTCATGACGGGTTGAAATGATATCCAAGTAGAGCAATCAAAGTCCATAATTTATTCCTTCTCCAAAAAAAAAAAGGAGGTCCATAATTTATTTATTATTCTTCTCCAAAAAAAGAGAGTCCATAATTTATCTGTGAGCTGCAAAGTAAAAAGTAATTAAATTATAGAATGGTTTACAAGTTACGAACCTGAAACTGAACCTGAACCTGAACCTGAACCCAGTTTTTTATGTATAAATAGGGCAGCGTTTGGACAGCAATTGCGTCCCAACGTCTGCGTTATCAGCTGCCTTTTTTTTTAATCAGATGTTGATGTCTATCAGAAGTCTACTGTTTATATCACTATTTATCACTGTTTATATACTGTTTAAATACTGTTCACGAGACTTATTACTATTTTATTAAAAAAATATTAAAAATAAGTCTCACAGTACTATTTATACATTTAAAAATAATTTTACTACATTATTTTTAATTTTTAACTATATCTAAACAGACCCATAATAACGTGTGTGACCCATGATTTCAATTAAGAAGGGCCATTGAATATATAAAAAGTTGGGTGACTGTCTGCAACAGTGTTCGAAAAATCACAGTATTATTTATACATTTAAAAATAATTTTACTACATTACTTTTAATTTTTAACTGTATTTAAACAGACCCATAATAACGTGTGTGACCCATGATTTCAATTAAGAAGGGCCATTGAATATATAAAAAGTTGGGTGACTGTCTGCAACAGTGTTCGAAAATCCCATGCGTTGTCACATTATATTTTACATCACAATTCACAATACTCCCTTAGAGTCAGTCAGTTCTTTCGTCTATTATTTTTATCTCTGTGATGCTTACCAGGGAGTTAAAAATAAAAAATAAAAAACCCAATTTCAGAAAGCCACGCCGATTGTCCAATATGAGTCTTTAATAATAATCAAATATATGTATACATTGTGCTATACCAAATCCTCTTTTTTTTTTTTTGATAATTTTTTTTTATTATTGGTTTCGATGACTCGCTAATTCACTAATTGTAGTTTGCCCGCAATTTATGTTTCTAATATTCTATGCCAAGAAATCACAACTGGGTCTTGTTTACATTAAACTTTGTTACTCTTTTTCTTTCCTGTTTCAGCTTTAGTATGCCTAGAATATAATATGAATCATAATTCAAAAGTGGGCTTGACAAATTGTAGTTTCAAGCCCTTTTTTTTACGTCTAAAATTACTTAAAAGACTTTTTCTTTTTCCCGACCAGTAACTCAGGTGGTTAACAAAGTGATGCATACGATGGTGCGCATTACACTCTTTAATTACTAGTGGACTGAAGAAAAGAAAATTACAAATAATAAAAGAAAAGCATGTATCAATTAGGCATAAAGTAGGTTTCTAATTAACCCATATTATAGTTTACAGGAGGGAATAATAAAGATTAGATCACCAAACCGTGACTCGTGACTCTTGACTCTTGGAGTTGATACTGTTAATTTTTGTATTAATTAAGAGGATGACGAATGCTTAGGGCCAACCATTTCTGACTAAAAACTAACATGAGTTAAGAAGGAAAGAAAAGATTCCTACTATACTATGGGAATATTAATTTTTAATCAGTCATTATGGTAGAAGATGGCTGGGAAGGCAACATGAGGGAAATAGAGGTTTCTCTTTTTTCCCCTTGACACATGACTGTTAATTATTTCTTACTATATAATACTGGAAAAGCTAATTTTAGGGGTATTTTATATTTTAAACAAAGGGCAGACATTATCTGTGAGCACCAAAAACATCATGCTGGATATTTATTATCTTTCTATATTAAAAAAAAGGAGTATTGTTCTATTAAATGACATTCGAATATGATGGGAGGAAAAACTTCCCGAAAATGTTTATTGTTAATATTTTGTTTTGTAAGTTCAAGTTGACTGTTAACATGTATTAGGGATATGTGGGCTTTAGGCCCACCTTATTTACTTGTATAGCACATTTATTTGTACTGTACACTCTGTCTCCTATATAAAGTCACACTTGTATATTCTATTACTTGAGAAATACAATACAATCTTTCAGTATTTCTAACATGGTATCAGAGCCACTACTCTAATTTTCTTGTGTCTTGTAGTCTTGTCTTTGACGGTTTTTCCGTTGTCTCAACTTTCGTGGTTAGTAAGCCCTTTTAGTGCCCTCTCTTGACCACTCCACCATCGTCAAAGGTCCTCAGGATTGAATCTTCGCCGCCAAGAGCTCCTCCTCCGTTGCCAAGACCACTTCCATCATCAGATCTGTCACCTTTGACCTCCGATTAGGACATAAGACATATCATTGTGTAGATTTTCAATCGCTCTACACAAAGCCCCTGGAAACATCCTCATCTGACCATCCACACGCCGGCCAAAGTTTCAGCAAAATCTTTCATATGCGCTTCACGTGCCACCAGGGTTACTCCAATCTTGTTGTCGTCACCACCATCCGAATCGTCTTTCTCCAATCTACATCTTCGAAAAAGAATCGGCTTCATTGAATAGCTCATGAGCCCCCATGCGCCACCAGTATAACCTGCACTGAGTTCATGCGCCTCACGCGCCGTCTCTGCTACTTCACGCGCACCACGTGCCAAACAGCTCTGCCACGTCAGCCCTAGCTGACATCAGCGTCCTGTCATCTGCTGACTTCATTGCCCAGTTAGCCTGCTGACATCATCCGTTGACTTGCCGCTGTTGACCGTTGACTTGACAAATTTGACTGGGGTTGTCTTTTTTGCAGTCGAGGTGCTTCTTACCCAGTTTTTTGCGTAGATTTCATTTTTGAAATCCATTTTTGCATATTTTGCTTCTAAATGAAGAATAAGAACAGGTCTTCTTCTGGTTGCAATAATCGTCGCCGACAATCCAGCAAACGTTTTTGCTATTTTGCAAACATTTTGGCTACAATATTGAGACTTGCTATCATTGCAACAAATTAATTATTTCAATGTCTGCTGCTGTTGCTAACATTGAGAGTGCCCAACCAATGGCTCCTATCTTTGCATAGTCTAAGTCTTCAGGACACACTTTCGCCATTTTCATGGATGACCTTAAAAACATCGTCGCTAATGTCATTCGTATGGTTGAAAATGTATCTTATTCCTCTTCTCTCTCAGCTTTATCTGGTATGTCTCCTTCCTCTTGGATTATGGATTCTGCTTGTTGCAATCACATGACACCTTACTCATTCTTATTTTCTGAACTTAAACCTGCACCACACCCTCTTAATATTCGCACAGCAAATGGTTCCACAATGTCTGGTCATAATATAGTAACTGTTTCGACCTCCAACCTCTCGGTTCCTGGGGTCTTTAATGTTCCTGATATTTCTTACAATTTATATTCTAGGTACCAATCCCAGAGTTTCAAGGACAGGACAGGAGCTTGGGACCAATCCCAGAGTTAGGCGTATATTTCCCATGGATAACCTTCATCTTCCATTTGTTGCTCCTATTTTTGTTGCTGCAGTTACTACAGTTTCTTCTATTTCTTTCCTTGCACTTTGGCATGCTCAACTTGGTCACGCATCTTTCTCTCGGGTTCAACAATTGCTTCTAGAGGTTTGTTAGGCTTAGTGTCTACAGAAAATTTTGATTGTATTTCATGTTAGTTAGGAAAATAACCAGCTTTGCCTTTTAATACTAGTGAATCAATATCCATTGATATCTTTGACCTTATTCATTTTGATATTTGGAGGTCTTTCTCTATCTCTAGTATTGATGAATCTCGATATTTTGTTGTCTTTGTTGATGATTACTCTCGCTATAGCTGAATTTTTCACATGAAACATTATTCTGAATTATTGCAAGTATATTGTAATTTTGCAAAAATGGTTGAAACTCAGTTTTCCAAACGCATCAAAATTCTTCGATTTGATAATGCTCTTGAATACACTCAATATACTTTCCAAATTATTTTGCATTCCTATGGCATTATTCATCAACTAACTTGTCCAAGTACCTCTCAACAAAATAGTGGAGTCGAGCAAAAACTTCGTTATATTCTTGACACTATTCGTGCTCTTATTCTCTCTGCCAAATTTCTTGCTCCTTTTTGGGGCGAAGTTGCACTTCATGTTGTTCTTGCTATTAATCGCATTCTCAGTCATGTCATCCAAAATCAAACTCTATATGAGCGCCTTTTTGGGTCATCTCTAGATTATCATCACCTTCTATCCTTCGGTTCTACCTATTTCGTTCTTCTTCAGCCACGTGAGCATAACAAACTTAAGCTTCGGTCAAGGCTTTGTTGTTTTCTTGGCTATGGCGAAAATCAAAAGGCTATTGGTGTTATGATCCTGTTTCTTAGCGTCTTCGTATCTCTTACAATGTTTTCTTTTGGGAATATTGCCCCTTTGTCGAGTCTCTCACTTCCGTACCTCCCTATCTTCCCCTTTTGTCTTAGATCTTTTTATGGATGAGGCACATATTCCTTCTATAACTGCTTCTGATCCTCTTGTAGCTGCTTCTGATCCTCCTGTAGCTGCTTCTGATCCTTCAATAGTTGCTCCTGATCCTCCTGTAGTTGCTCCTAATTCTATCTAGCCACTAGATTTCTTTGATCTATTTCCTAGTTCACCCTTTAATGAACAGGTGGAAGATGAACATGTCAAAGACGAGCTACCCATCCCTGAGCTTGGGTCTCCTACTCCTGCTCCGCCTAAAGATCTTGCACAAGGCATTTCACCTCGTCACTCAACTCGGGTAAGATTCATTTTTGCATATTTACTTGACTATCATTGTTACACTGCCCTTGCTACACTGCACGAGCCTTACACCTATCGTGAGTCTTCCATTGACCCTTTATGGTAGATTGCAATGAAAGAGGAACTTGATGCATTATCTAAAAACCATACTTGGGATTTGGTGACACTCCCCCTTAGGAAATCTATGGTTGGTTGGTTGGTTGGAAGTGGATCTACAAGATTAAGACTCACTCTGATGGGTTTATTGAGCCCTACAAAGCTGTTCTTGTAGCAAAAGGTTTATACAGGAGTATGAGATTGATTATGAAGAGACCTTTGCTCCGGGTGCTTGTATCTCATCTGTTCGTGCCCTCTGAGCTATTGTTACTGCCAGTAAATGAGACATTTTTCAGATGAATGTCAAAAATGCATTCCTTAATGGGGATTTAAGACTGCATTTGTTTTGGCTGAAAAGCATTTCAGGAAATTGTTTTACACCATGTTGTGTGTTTGGTAGGCATAGAAAATTTGGTCGACTGAAATTATTTGACACTTTGACCGTAAAACAGCCCTTCTCTGATGGAAAATCAAATCCGTTCTTATTTTATCTTCAAATCTCATTTTCTTGACTGAAAACAGATAGAGAGAGAGAGAGAGCATGAAGAGAGAAAGAGAGACAGAGAATGAAGAGAGAGAGCACGAAGAAAGAGAGAGAACAACCACAAAGAGAGATTGAGATCGAGCTCGCACCATCGAGCTCAAACCACCGCCCCAAGCCCAGACGTGCCGTCTAGCTCACGCCGGCGAAATCGAGCCGCGAGATCGCTGGCGGGATTGCATGTCACCGATCTACAACCCACCACCCACTCCCGTCATCGCTACCGCCTCTAGATCGAACCACCGATCTCATCATCCAAAGCCCCAAGCTTGTACCGTCGTTACCGATCTAGCCGCCATTATTGATCTTTTTCCCTCAATCTCTCAATCTTTCTCTCTTTGATCTCTGATTTTTTTTTTGTTATGGTGGTGTGGGTGGTAGTGTTTTTGTGGCTTTTGATCTCTGATTTTTTGGGTGTTTTGGTGGTTTTTGATCTTTGATTTTTTTTTTGTTGTTGCGATGGTGTGGGTGGTGGTGTTTTGGTGGTTTTTGTGTTGTGTGGTGCTGGTGGATTTTTTTATATAAAATTTGTTTGGAAGCTGAGAAAATGGCTGAGAAAATGTGAGAAATTAGTAGAAATTTTGCATTTTCAAAATGTTACCAAAACACTTGAAATTATTTTCCAATATAATTTTAAAATTGCAACCAAACACTAGAAATTATTTTCCTTTCCCGAAAATATTTTCACCTGAAATTATTTTACACCCGAAAATGCTTTTCAGCCAAAACAAACGTAGCCTAAGTGAAGAAGTTTATATGCAACCTCCTTATGGTCTCTCTGTTGACTTAAACAAGGTTTGTTACCTTTGACTTGCACTTTATGGCCTTAAAAAAGCTCCACAAGTTTGTTTTGCCAAATTCAACTCTACCATCTCTCGCTTGGGTTACATGATGAGTCATTATGATTCTGCCTAATTTCTTTGTCGCACTGACAAATGCACTATTTTACTTCTCCTGTATGTGGATGATATGATCATAACTGGTGATGAGCTCAATGGCATTCAAGAACTCAAGGATTTTCTCAGTTATCAATTTGAGATGAAAGATTTTGGACATTTCAGCTATTTCTTGCGTCTTGAAATCACTCATTCTACAGATGGACTTTATATTACTCAAGCCAAGTATGCCTCTGAACTCTTGTCTCGAGCTGGACTCACTGATAGTAAGGCTGTTGACATTTTAGTTGAGCTTAATGCGCATTGGACTCCCTCAGGGGGGAAACCATTGTCTAATCACTCTCTTTACAAACGCTTGGTTAGCAGCTTAGTTTATCTCACTGTCACTCGTCCAGACATTTCCTATGCTGTTCAACAGGTGAGCCAGTATCTATCTACTCCATGATTGACTCACTATGCTGCTATTCTGCGCATTCTTCGATACCTAAAGGGCACTCTCTTCTATGGTCTTTTCTACTCTGCTCAATCTCCTCTTATTCTCCGTGCATTTTTTGATTGTAGGTCCACCACTAGTTATTACTTTCTTCTTGGTTCTTTTTTGATTTCTTGGTGAAGCAAAAAACAAACTCATGTGGCCAGCTCTAGTACTGAAGCAGAATATCGTGCCCTTGCTGATACCACATCTGAGCTCCTTTGGCTACGATGGCTTCTCAAAGACTTAAGTGTGTCCACATCCTCTACTACTTCTCTTTATTGTGACAACCAGAGTGCCATTCATATTGTTCACAATGATATCTTTCATGAACGAACTAAACACATCGAGATTGATTGTCATTTTATCTATTATCATCTTGTCCACGGTGCTCTCAAGCTAATCTCAGTCTCCTCTAAAGATCAGCTTACAAATTTCTTCACCAAGTCACATCCTAAGGGATGCGTTCGTACTTTGGTTGATAGCCTCAAGTTGGTCTCACATCCACCTTGAGTTTGAAGGGGGCTATTAACGTGTATTAGGGTATGTGGGCTTTAGCCCCACCCTATTTACTTGTATAGCACACTTACTTGTACTGCACACTCTGGCTCCTATATAAAGAAACTTATGTATATTCTATTACTTGAGAAATACAATACAATCTTTCAGTATTTCTATCATTGACAACTCTCTTTTCTTGGAACTTGGGTCTGATTGTATAAGTTGATAAATCGAAAGAAAAAGCATAAATGGAATTGTAAGAGTATTATCACCAAGTGTGTCAAATGCCAAATATTTGGCATTGGACACACCAAACACCAACATTCATACCTCATGAGATGTTCCAAATCTTAAAATTTTTGCAACATGCTATAGTGCGCTTTCATAAATGAAAACACATTATAGCATATTGCAAAATACTTTATCCTTTGTTTATTTCTTCTTCTCTCTCTCTGTCACTTTCAAACTCTCTATCTCTTCCTTCTCCTTCCTGCTCAAGAAAGTTGCTCAAGATCACTCCAGTCCTCGTCGTGATCTTGCCGCCTCATTCTCGAGTCTTCGCTACCGATCTTGCCACCTCACTCTCTAGTCCACGTTGCTGATCTTGCCAGTTCTCGCCACTGATCTCACCGCCTCATTCTCCACAACTCGCCACCTCATTCTCCAGCCCTCACCACCGACCTTCAAATCTCTCTTAATTGGGTTATGGGTGTGAGATTTGGGATGGGTTCCAATATGGGTTTTGGATCGGCGTTGTGTGGGTTATGGGTCGAGGTTTTGGGTCGGTTGGGCTGGGATTTTAGGCCGATCGTTGATTGAGTTTGGGTTGGCATTTTATTCTTTGTTTTGTTAGTTGGTTGATTTTTTTTTTCCCTCTTTTGTTGAGGTTTTCGGATTTGGAATTTGTTGGAAGATCTAGTGATTATGGTTGTAGTTTGTGGTGGTTGATTTGCTGTTGGTGGTGGTTGTAGCGGTGGTTTTTGGTGGCCGTTGTTGTGGCAATGGTGGTTGTGGGTTTGTTTGATTTGGGATAGGTTTTAAGATTTGCAAATGTGGTAGGTTGTTGTAATTTTATTTTTATTTTTATTTTATTATTATTTTTTTTAAGGTGGCGTTGGTGGATGTGGGATTTTGCTAGTGGTGGCTATTGGTGTTGTTGTGGCAGTAGTTGTTGGTGGCCGTTGTTGCAGTAGCAGTGGTTGTATCGTTGTTGTTGTTGTTGTTGTTGTTGATGATGATGGGGAGGAATTAATATATTATTTTAATATGTTGTAAATATTATTTTAATGTATAAAATTGAAGAATAAAACATGTGATGAATGAGATATTATAAAATGATGTGGTAAATTAATAAATTAGGCTTTTAGTGTGTCAAAATTGCATTTTTTTTTATAGAAGAGCTGACAGGAATGCTCTAATAAGCTCAAATTCATTGCTTCTCTAAGTGTGTGTTTAACTCCAACTTGAAAAACCAGTTTATTTTACTATTCAGCTTATTTTTGCTACTATTTATGGACCTCACTACATTTTTAGTACTATTTATAGGTCTCACTGTACTATTTCAGTTAACTTCTACCTTTATTTACAGTACTTTCAGCAAAATAAGCAGAT
This sequence comes from Castanopsis chinensis, assembly GCA_032878915.1. Lineage (NCBI taxonomy): Eukaryota > Viridiplantae > Streptophyta > Magnoliopsida > Fagales > Fagaceae > Castanopsis > Castanopsis chinensis. The sequence continues at coordinate 16,359,312 of JAVQMG010000122.1, forward strand.
TTCAAACAGACCTTAAATCGGAGAAACTAGATATTAGGATAGGAGGCCATTACATTTTAGCATAAGATCCTCATAGTGGGTTTGTGTATTAATTTTGTATTGACCCTAGAGGCCCCATTATATTGTAAAACTCATGTATACTTGCCCCTAACTTTTAGTGATCTATATACACCTAACTCAAAGTTCATTGTAACAATTCTTGATTATATAATAAAAGTATAGCCATCAAGTACTTTTTCTGTGAACATAGGCCGTCAGGTTGAACATTTTTCTCTCACTAAAATTTTCCTTTACATTATTTTTTATTTCACTTTAGTTCCAAACACATTTTTTTTTGCTTTTTTCTTTCTATCTCATAGTTAATTTTTGTAGCATGTTGACAATATGTATGTAGTTATCTTTCAATGTCATTAATATTATGAGCCAATCTTAATAAATAACCAAATATGATCTACTCAAAAATCTATTGTGAAGATATTTTTTAAATATAAAGTGTTGTGAAGAGATTCTAAATTGACACACTATCACTTATATTTATTTCATGGCATTATAAAAAATGAAATGGAATTTAGACAAAACAAAAGAGAAAACAAAAAACACCAAGATACAACTTATAAGCCAATAATTTTCAAGTAGCATTTTTGAGGCATTTCTTGAATTGCTATATAAAGATGAATAAATCTCTCTTAAAGGCACATTTAGGAGACACTTTGGTTAGTTTTGATACTAACAAACGTTCACAAGACTCACTACCAGTTTGATACACTTAAAAATAGTTTTGATAAATTCTGAAGAAAAACTACTTTCCCAGATCTCAACCAATCAAGATTTACACTTCAATCGATTGAGATTTAATGACTCAATTGATCGACCAGCTATCAATGCATGTATTGAGTGAGCAAAAAGGTACTTCAAAAATAAACGACATTTGTTAAGTCTCGATTGTCACTCAATTGAACCTCATGAGTATTAAAGTTTAATAATTAAAATTCTCTCCATTCTACCTTTTAAAGTAAACTTAGTTACACATATTGCAACCAACTTGTATATATCTATAGCACCTTTTGCACATAAATCCATAAGCTTTATTGGCCACATTAATAGGTTGTAAAACTATGTGTGAAATTTGATTTATCTAAAGTATTGTTCAAAAAACACAATAGATAGATATAACTTAGCCAAATAAAAAAACCTAGAGAAGAAAGAGTAATGCTACCCAACACAAATTTGACTTAGCCAAATAAAAAAAACCTAGAGAAGTTAGAGTAATGCTAGTATGCTAATAACACAAAAATTTGATAATTTTTTTCACACATGTTGACTTGACGAGTAGTTCAGTTATAGGCCGTTACATTTAAACTACGAGTCGTTCAAAGTTTAAACTGTTACCAGAAGTGTCTGTTAACAAAAAGCCCAAGTCCAAGAGGGATATTTTGGGAAACACATTTTGGAGCTTCAAGCATTTGCGTTTGTTTCCGTTTTTAAGCGGGCAAAATCAAAACTCGCAGTGTACAGCAATGTCCTCCGCCGAAGAAAACCCTAGAAAATGGCGGTTCACATGGGAAGCTCAATCTCAAATCCCAATCCTCCGCTTATTCCTGTTCGATTCCCACACTAAGCCCTCAATTCAGTGCCAAAATCTCAAGGTCGACCTAAATCTCTCACAATCTCTGCTTCAGCTCAGCTGGTTCGATGACCGCCACGTCTCGCTTAGGGTTCCGATTCCCAGGGTTTTGCTCGACCCTGAGTCGCCGCTCAGTTTCACAGCCTTCGATGATCACATTCAGGTCAAGCTCGTCCTTCTTCTTCCTGTCGATCATCCAATCGTTTCCAGCTTCGATTCCGTCTTGAATTTCTCTCAAGGTTTGGAAAATGCTTCCTTCGATGCTTCGAAGCCGCTAGAAATGGACTCTGGTGAGCTCTCTTTTAATGCTTTAACAAGATATTAACGAAATTCGAATGCGTTTGGTTGCCGTGAAAGTTAGGGAAACAGAAATAAGAAAATTAGAGTAATTGTTATCATGTTATTATTATGATGTAATTGTAATCAGCTTCATTGTAGAGAATGAAGTTCTTATGAATGATTTTTTTTTTGCTTGGCTATAATTTGTTGTTTAGCCTACTAAGAAAATGTTGGTTCTTTGGTGCTAATGGTTGTGTGGTTCAGGTCTGAAGACGCTATCTTCTAGTGAAGGAGTTCATTTTCACTGTAGAAGTTGCTCATTCAAGCTGACTAAAACTCCTTTCAGGTAACTTATTATGCTACCATGCTTATGTTCATCAATTTACACTATATTCACTGCTCACTAGTATATCTCGCTATTTACTTCGAGTTAAACTATGTATTTGTTTATTTGTTAGAAGTTTATTAAAGTCGCAAATTTGTTAACTTTAAAATAAACGTTTATTAAAATATATTTACAGAAAAAGTGGGACTTAAAACAATGTACATAAGCAAATAAACTAAAAAAATCAAAAGAGAAAGCTAGCGACAAACGTACACAATATTAAACGTGTCTACATGTAACAACTTACCACTATATTTGCTAATCAGTGATTGCTAATATTTCTTGCCGTTTTAGTTCAAGACAACTTTGCCATTTTACTATTGCCACCAGATTTGCGTTTTGAACTTGCATTGGAAGTTCCATGGCCCCTAACTTTAATCAAAGAACCAATGAGCTCTCTAACTCAAGTGGTCCCTCCTATTATATGAACAAGGTGGATGGGTGCATGAATAACTTACAAACATCAAACATGTAATGCAAAAGAGGATTAGAGGTGTAAAGACTGATATATTCAATCCGTTCTTGTAGTAATGAGTAAATTTTCCAGCTAAACTGTGCTGAGTTCATGAACTCTTAAAAATTTAGGAACATATTATATAATTATTGAGCTTCAAGGCATTCACAGGCCAATAAAGTGATCCATTGATCATGAAAAAAAAAAAATGAAAACAGCTAATTGAATAAATGCAGTGTCTTGGCTGTAAATAGGGATTACCGTTTGTTTTCACATCTAGCCTAAATTTATAAGTTTGACAACTTAGCATACTTATCTAAGTGCATGGTTATGACATGGGACCATGAGGCTACTTAACATATGGTTCTATTCCGCTTTTATGCTGTCATTTTTTTTTTCTTTGTTAAATCCAATTTGGTTCAAGTTTTTGGTTCCTTTATTGAGATC